>OZ010614.1:50018974-50046474 GCA_963932145.1 Acanthosepion lycidas
CGTGGTAAGAAGCTGATGAGTAAGATGATGAGTCGATGTAATTTCAGTTGGTGAAAAACCAACTAACGGGGAATGTACTTTTTTTTTCTTTACTAATCCCTTCGCCCCAAAACAAGGTGATAATGCCACTAAGACACAAGGGGCTACTGGGAGTGAAAGAGAATGAAAAAGACTTTAGAAGGAACCAGAAACACAATCCTTAAAGGAAACAAGGGATAAACCTCTACTCCTCTATTCACCCCAAGCAAGGTGATAATGCCACTAAGATACAAGGGGCTACTGGGAGTGAAAGAGAATGAAAAAGACTTTAGAAGGAACCAGAAACACAATCCTTAAAGGAAACAAGGGATAAACCTCTACTCCTCTATTCACCCCAAGAAAGGTGATAATGCCACTAAGATGCAAGGGGCTACTGGGAGTGAAAGAGAATGAAAAAGACTTTAGAAGGAACCAGAAACCCAATCCTTAAAGGAAACAAGGGATAAACCTCTACTCCTCTATTCACCCCAAGCAAGGTGATAATGCCACTAAGATACAAGGGGCTACTGGGAGTGAAAGAGAATGAAAAAGACTTTAGAAGGAACCAGAAACACAATCCTTAAAGGAAACAAGGGATAAACCTCTACTCCTAGATAGATCGCAGAAATACATTTTTAAACCAGACAGTAGCTGAGTTTTTCACAGACTGTCGCCATGTTTAAGGGGATGACTGATCTAATGTTATTCAACAGAGAATTTATTTCTAACACATAATTTAAGAAAATGACGTAGACACCTTTCTTATTTCATTTCTAAGAACTTAGTGATATAAAATAAATAAATAATATTTGTTTTAAATCAGATTAATTATATTTTAAATCAGCTACTGTTTCTCAAAGTTTCAGAAAATTATATTTTATTTTTAAAAGATTTTTTTAATAAAAAGAAATACATTGCGATGAAAGACAAAACTAAAATTATAGCTTCAAGAAAGATTTTTCATTTTAAAAATTTCATTTTAAAACTTAGGTACCACTTTTTTGTGTGATGGTCCCTAGTTTGATAAATGAAAATGGTGCGTCTATATCAAATCCACTCTAATAGCGTTTGAAGAAATATACATATATATATATATATATATATATATATATATATATATATATATATATATATGTATATGTTGTGCAAAGAACAGGAGACCTTTTGTCACAATGGGGCACAGTCAAGAGTAAAAGTCAGCTGAAAGTTATAATGACACATAAGTGCTCCTTTTAAGCAAATCTGCTTTCTGGGTCAGTGGTAAAAGCACTTTTATTGTTCCCAGAATTGGCTGCAGCTGGGATTTTCTTTCTTTCTTTCTTTCTTTCTATTGCAAAAATTTGGTTCTATTTTTCAAAAACTTTCCTGGAATCAAAGTTTTATATGTTTCTACCAAGATGCAAGTTTGCTAAGTTTTCTCCCACCCCCCATAAAAAACGAATTCTGGTAAGAACATTTTAAAAAATAATAGAAATGGATTTTCAGAAAGCTTACTCAAGCACTAGTTACCGTTACCTGAGTTCATTTTTTTTTAATCATTTCACCCCCCCCACGCACCAAGCAAGGCAATAAAGCCACTAAAACAAAAGAGTATTAAAGAATAAGAAAATAAAAAAGAAACATTATTAAGGAGCAAGACCAATAAAAGAAGAGGAATCAACAAGAAGATAACGATTGACATTGCATTTAAATTTTTGAAGATCAAATTTCGCTAGAAAGTAAGAGATTCGAAATCTATAAGTTCGAGAGAAGAAACTGTTAGCATAGAACCTACGGCTACACCCTACTATAAATTGATGAGATCGCGACCCCAGTTTAGTGCTGCCCTTAAATTGAAAAAAAAAACTCTGGGTACCATAACAAAATGCTAATTCAAAAAATTACCATGAAAGTATTTCTAGAAAAGGCGAGAAAGGTCGACGAGAAAGTGACATGAGCTGGCATTAGAACCATTAATGTTTACCTTTTATTTTAACCCTTCCAAAAGTCACTAAAACTCAAGGGCTTACTGTGTGTGAAAGAAAAAAGAGAAACATTATTAACCCTTTAAGCCTTGACCGCCGCTTTACCGGTGGTAGAGAAAAATGACGTAATCCCTAGCCACAGGCCATATGTAACTATTTTTATATCTATCTCGCGAAATTTGATCTTCAAAGATTTAAATGCAAGCGTTAAGGAGAGAGAAAATTCCCAATTATTTGCGAATTTTGACTTGGGAGCTCGGGCAGAACGGTTGAAATGGTTCAGGAACGCAAGGCTCAAAAGCTTAATATAGCGAACGACCCTCGTTGCCTTCGTATTCCATTAGTGAGACCTAAGTTCCACTCAAGCAGCTTCTTCCCGTGAACTGCAGCTTTGTGGAACTGCCTCCCAAGTGGATGCTTCCCTGATTGCTACAATATTAACCTGTTCATGTTTAGGATTATCCATTACCGTCATCAGACATCCGCATAAACTATGCCGCTTACTCTGTAACCCTCTACCTCGAGTGGCTCTTAGGCCTTTTACGGAGTGAAAATAGTTGTAAACAAATGTCAAAAATAAGAAGAGGCACAAAATCGCAGAATGAACACGTCATGAGAGTTGAAGAATTAATCAGCTGATATGATGTATTAGTTTGGTGCAAAAATAATGACGTAATAATGTCGTTTTTTGACGTAACGTCAAAAAACGACATTATTACGTCATTATTTTTGCACCAACCTAATATTAACTCTTTACGCCTTGACCACCGCTTTACCGGTGGTAGAGAAAAATGGCGTAATCCCCAGCCACCGGTTGAACGGTGGGTAAAAACTAGTAACGATTTTTATATCTACCGTGAAACATTACCTACCAATTATTTGTGAATTTTGACTCAGGAGCTCAGGCAGAAGGGTTGAAATTGTTCAGGAACGCAGAGCTTGAAGGGTTAAGGAGAGAGAAAAATAAAAGCAGAGGATTCAAGAAGACAGTAGATAACGATTGGCATTACATTTAAATTTTTGAAGAACAAATTTGGCTGGAAAGCAAGAAGCCAAAAGAGAGTTCGCCAAGCGAGAAGTGCGATATAAGAAACTGTTAGTATAGAACATTTAGCCATTCTAACTGCAAGATGAGGAGACTTTGCTGTCAGTCTAGTAGTACAATTAAAATGTAAGTACATCAGAACAATTACCATGAAAGTATTTATAGAAAAGACACAGGGAGGTTATGTTATGGCGGGGGAAAATAACTAAATTTGAGTTGCATATCTGGGAAATGTTACAGACAAAGACAGAAAGTTACACAAGAACCTGAACATGCATTGGAATGGCTAAAGATGCCTGATACTGGGTTTTTTTTTTCATTTTTCATTTCACCACAGGCAAGGTAATAAAGCCACTAAGATGCAAGGGTGGAGGGGTACTGAGTGTTAGCGAACATGAGAAAGAAAAAAAACACTATCAAAGAGAGAGAGAGAGAGCGCGCGAGCGATAAAATAAAATCAATTAAGAAGACAGACGATAACGATTGATGTTGCATTTAAATTTTCGAAGATCAAAGTTGACCGTGAATGTTGAAAACAGGTAGTGTTCCACAAGCAAGAAGTGCGAGAAAAGAAACTGCTAGCATATAATTTGTTCCCAATTCTTTAGAAATATATATATATATATATATATATATATATATATATATATATATATATATATATATATATATATATATATATATATATATCAATTATGGAATCTCTACAAATATCCTTAAATGTCTATAATTGGTAACAGAAGCGATTGGTTTATACCAACGGCATCCTATACTTCATACTTCTGCAATTCACTCTCGTGTGGCCATGTGTGACGTCATGAGATGCGGTGCGAGTTTCGCTTCTAGCGTCTTATATGCGCGTGTTTATCGTTGCTTAGAAATCTATGTAAACATTGACAGACTATCATCACTGTCGTGTCCGTATATTGTTTAATATGTTGTAATTGACATCTTTGCTAATGACTTAAGTAAGCCGAAAGCTTAGATTGTATTAAAAAAATATGGATCAATATTGTGAATTTCCTTCTTCGCTCAACGATAATGTTATTAAACTTTTCAGATGTTATGAAAAAAAATTTACATAAAATAAATAGACAACACTTGTCTATATTATTTAATGAAACGTGTATACATATATATATATATATATATATGTATATATATATATATATATATATACATATTTATATATATATATATAATAAAAAGGCTAAAGCACTAATATTCCATGGTCATAATTTATTCCATTGGAATCGTAAATACGATCCAATTTATTAGACTTACAAATTCAAAATTTCTGTTTTCTTTTTGAATTTGTAGGTCTGATGAATTGGATCATATTTATAATTCCAATGGAATAAATTATGACCATGGAATATTAGTGTTTAAGCCTTTTTATTAGATCCTTACTCTGTCTTGGATATTGAGTTCTACCTGGATTCTATCCTCTTGGAATTTTTTTTTTTATACAAATATATATCTATGTGTATGTATGTATGTATGTATGTATATATATTTATACATTTTAGATATATGACTGCATATGTATGTGTATATTTATCACTAATATATATATATATATATATATATATATATATATATATATATATATATATATATATAATCATTTCACCCCAAGCAAGGAAATAAAGCCACTAAGTCGCAAGGGAATACTGAGTGTGAGAGAATATGAGAAAAAGAAAACATTATTATGGAGAAAGAACAAGAAAAGAACAAGAATTAAGAAGACAGACGATAACGATTGACATTGCATTTAAATTTTTGAAGATCAAAGTTTATTAGAAATCAAGAAGCCGGAAGAGAGTTCCACGGGTGAGAAGATTGAGAAAAGAAACTGTTAGCAAAGAACATGAAAGCCAGTTCAACTGTAAAACGATGAGACCTTATTGCCATCGAGTACTGCGCTTAAATTTATAAAGTCTAACTACGATAGAGGAAAGTTCAACAAAATAATTACCATGAAGGTATTTATAGAAAAGGCATAGGAAGCTACGTTAGGATGGCGGGAAAGGGACTGAAGCCGAGATGCCAGGTCAGGACCAATAACATTACAGATTCCTCTTTGGATTTTATCAAGAATCTCTGAATATATAGAATCAGCCCCAGACCATATGTGGCATTAATGTTCGAAGCATAGACGAATGTTAGATTTATAGATAAGTAAGAGAGAGAAAGAGAGAAAAGAAAACACGACACACAAGTAGAAAATAAATTTTGGAAATCTGTCACGTGATGTGACGAAACGCCGTCTTTTTTTTCTTTTCTTTTTTCTCCTAAATGGATCATATTACAAGAAGAAATGGCTATTTAAAAAAAAAAAACTGATCGAAGAAAAAAAAAAGCTTTTAAAGCATTTTTTTCAGAAACACATTTCTTTTTTTAGAAAGATTTTGCAAGTGGCTCACTTATAGGCTGCGTAGACATATATATATATATATATATATATATATATATATATATATATATATGTATATATATATATATATGTCAGATGAATTCTGTAGAGAAAAATTGTCTCGCACAACAGGGTGAAGCAATTTTCCTAGCAGCAGACTGATTCAATATAATCTTTCTACTTCATGTCAGCAGAGAACGTTAGCCCTAGAGTGCGTAACGAATCACTTTCCTCGAGGTTACCATCAGCCATTTTGATAGAAGTCAGAATGGGGTCTCTCAGATGCTTTTAGAATGGTTTGCTTTTGTTATTTTTTAAATGAACAGATGCAGATGAGTAAATTCTTAATACTTTCCAACCTAATACATGCGCACAATCACAATCACAAGCAGACATGCAAGGGATTACATGAAAAGTTCTCGACCCAACTAAGAATTGATTAGAAATAATTCCGTTGGTCGGTCAGGGTGGGTGACAAAGATAGATATATATAAAGAAAATGACATAGATAGATAGATAGATAGATAGATAGATAGATAGATATGAAGAGAATGACATAGGTGGATATGAAGAGAATGAGATAGATAAATAGATAGATAGATAGATATATAGATAGATAGATAGATAGATAGATAGATAGATAGATAGATAGCCCGACCGATACTGCTATGAAATGTTGAGTTAGGCACAACAGTATGAAGTTAAAAAGCTATAGTCAGCAGCACCGGTACCCCATACATTCAAGAATCATAATAGAAAAATGGACAGCCCGGCATCCGCTTTTATAGGAGAAAACACCACCTGTCGGAGGGCAAGTATATTATAGTCTTTCTGATACGTATTTATATATAATAAAATATAATAAATATATATAACAACTATATATTATGAAATAGACAATGGATATGAATTTGTAACCCCGGTTTACAAGCTCATATCCATACAACTGAATATGTTAACTATATTGAGCACTTTCCAATAAGTACCGCGCATAATATATATAGAAATTATATATATATATATATATATATATATATATATATATATATATATATATATATATATATATATATATATATATATATATATATATAGTTAAAATGTATGCTATATTTATGGGATGAAGTGCTCAATATTAGAGATACAGCGTATGTAAATATAAAAGTAATCATTGAAGTCAACTCGGAGGCGACAGGCTGTTTCCTGCTAGACGCAATCGTTAGGCCACGTGTTGACTTCAATGTTCACTTATATATATATATATATATATATATATATATATATATATATATATATATCTTTCATTAAATTCAAGTCTCAAAGTCTGTCTATATATTTTATATTTATATATTTATATCCTGATTTTCAATGCATTCCTATAATAAAATCATTAGCAATACATTTACATTATACATATAATAGCCCTATTCTATCAGTAATGCTTGCATTCATTCCTGACCGCTGACAATCTCTTTCTTTTTGATATTTAATGCATTCCTATAGTAAAATCATTAGCCATGTATTTACATTATACATATATTAGCCCTATTCTATAAGTTATGCTTGCATTCAATCCTGACCACAGACAATCCCTTTCTTCCTGATTTTCAATGCATTCCTATAATAAAATCATCAGCAATGCATTTACATTATACATATAATAGCCCTATTCTATCAGTAAAGCTTGCCTTCATTCCTGACCACTGACAATCCTTTTCTTCCTGATTTTCAATGCATTCCTATAATAAAATCATTAGCAATGCATTTACATTATACATATAATAACCCTATTCTATCAGTAATTCTTGCATTCATTCCTGACCACTGACAATCCCTTTCTTCCTGATTTTCAATGCTTTCCTATAGTAAAATCATCAGAAATGCATTTCCATTATACATATAATAGCCCTAGTCTATCAGTAATGTTTGCATTCTTTCCTGACCACTGACAATTCCTTTCTTCCTGATTTTCAATGCTTTCTTATAATAAAACCATTAGCAATATATTTACATTATACATATAATGGACCTATTCTCTCAGTCGTGGCTTTCTGTCGGGGTAAATTAAACTCAGTAAATTCTAGGAGGCAGTTAAGCGACGATAACAAACACGTTGTTCTACAGTTGAAAAAACTCATATGTATTAATTAAATTAATTAAATTCCGCATTTATAACTTAAAAAAAAAAATTAAATGTAATCCCCGACATTTTAGGATGGACAACGCCTTTGCTCTCAAATTTCCTCAATTTAAAATATCTCGCAAGAGCCCAAACGAATATACGTTGGCAGAGACCTGAACCAAAAATCTCCGATAAACAAAAAAACAAAAAACAAAAAAAAACATCATAATTCTTTTCAATACCATTTTTATATGGTCAATATGTTTGCTTACTGAAGCTCTTGCAAAGAGTGTCTTATCAATAATTAAACATTCATGTGACTCGAGATAATTTTGCGAGGTTTTCTTAAAAAAAAAAGACATCAAAATATTTATTGCCGCTTATATCCCGTGACATAGCAAATAAAACAAAGCATATCTATGAAAGAAGTAGATGCCAAATTTTAAATAGGACAATTATGAAATAAATCCATCAATACCTTCTATTCCCTCTGATTCCATATCTAGAGACATAGTAAATAATAAAAAAAAAAAAAACTCGTCCTGGGTATGACGATAAACTGCAACCAGCAGCAAGGCCTCTGATCGGGAGATTGATGGTTTTGAAGAGCGTGAAATCAACTCTTGATTTGCTATTGTTCCCGGATCCATCCAGACCTAAGGTGGTAGCACCTGTTAGGGTCCCAGCTATTGGCAAATACTGAACCTCTAAAGAAAAATCACCATTACGTTTTTATAATAAAATGATCAACAATACATTTTTTGTAGCAAAATGACATTCAAGGCAACACTAAGCAAAAATTATAAATATAAAATATAAAATTATAAATATAAGAATTATTAATTAATATAAAATTATAAATTAATATAAATTAATATAATATAAAATATAAATGTTAATATCAAATTAATATAATATAAAATTATAAATATAAAAATTATAAATATAAAATATAAAAAAATTTATAGTAGAATTACCAGAATTACATTTTCTTATCTACAAACTATATATATATATATATATATATATATATAATAATAATAATAATAATAATAATAATAATAATATTAATAATAATAATAATAATAATAGAAAGGCTTACACTCTAATATTCCATATATCTTAAATGTATCTTAAACACTGATATTCCATATATCTTTAATGTATTTGACATCCGAGAATATTCATATTTCTCTCACTTAAACCGTCTTTGACTCCCCTCTTTAAAACTTCTCTCTGTTAAATTTTAATCCCCCACCTTCACCTTTAGACCTTCCTGTTCTTCTCTCGTCTGTTACCCCTGTTAGCTTTCATTTACTCGAACATTCGTCCCACACTCTCATACATACACTCTCACTAAACTTTATTTTTTATTTCCGGAGTTGTTTTTTCTATTTTCTTTTTGAATTTGTAGGTCTGATGAATTGGATCGTATTTACGATTCCAATGGAATAAATTATGACCATGGAATATTAGTGTTTAAGCCTTTTTATTATATCCTTACTCTGTCCTGGACATTGAGTTCTACCTGGATTCTATCCCCTTGGAATTTTTTATACAAATATATATGTATGTGTATGTATGTATATATATTTATATATTTTAGATATATGATTGCATATGTATGTGTATATTTACCACTAATATATATATATATATATATATATATATATATATATATATAAACATACCTTTACCCTGAAAGTATAAAATTATGTACAAAATATTTTGATTTCTGCATAAAATAACCAATATAGATGTTGATATGCCGCTAAACAAATTCAGTGAAACCATAACGCCTGCAATAGATTATCTACGAACTATATATCTAAAAAAACATATGTTTACCCTGAAAGTATAAAATTGCGTACAAAATATTTAGATTTCAGCATTAAATAACCCATAGAGGTGTTGATATGCTGCTAAACAAAGTCAACCAACCAACAATACCGATTTATACTAAAATTACCAACGATACATTTTATGATCTACAAACTACACATAAAAAAAAATGATAATCAATGCAACACAAAAAAATATAAAAATATATTTTATAGTAAAATTACCAACAATAAATTTTTTGATCTGTGTTGCAATATCTACCGAGGCCTTTGCGACCTGCCGTAAATGACGACACACTCACTATTGCTGGAAAATACTCAGGAAAAACGATGACGTTTTTTAATGACATCAAATCAGTTTACAAACATTAAAATCACAATTTGATGTTTTAAAAGTTTTGTATAAAAAAAATTGTTAATGATTTTTAATACATAACAAGTTCACTGTTCATTGCTTTTAATCCTAATCCTAAACCTAACTCCTTATCCGAACGCTAACATATTTCATACTTCCAACAGTTTGTAAATATCTAGAAAGGGTTACGGAATGAGGAATAACCAAAACGGAGGTTGGAAATGAAATGGTAATCTTTAGAGCATCAACAAAATACAATACTCGCCAGCGGCGTGAAGTAGGTAAACAACTGCTAGTGATGGACTACTTATACAGCATATTACCCCCACTTACAATAGTGTCGAATGTATTTATGTGGATTGAGACATACCCATTAATGTTCATAGGTACGGTATATAATAGATAGATAGATAGATAGATAGATAGATAGATAGATAGATAGATAGATAGATAATGAAAAGAAAGACAAATCAAAAGATAGATAGATAGATAGATAGATAGATAATGAAAAGACTGTGATAGATAGATAGATAGATAATGTTAATCTTTATAGTGGACTCTCCCTTCGTATTTGACGTATGAGGGTGAAGCAGATCAGTTCCTAGGAAACCGGCAGCCCGACACCAGCAAGAGAGATTTGATTATAGTTGTTAAGGTTTTGTGCAGAAACATCCACATTTTTTGAAGGGCCAAATACAGAGACCTGGTGCACCGAATGCCACTAGGCCCCCAAACGACCCTCCGCAGGTTTTGAATTCAGAGTTGTCCTTCACCTAGACCAGTTGCCATTCAAAGCTATAGAACCTAATCTGTCCTGCTATTTACCCATAGCTGGATGGAGAAGAGGAGGATTAATAGCTTTCCCAAGGGTATTAGCACGTAATGAATTTGACTGATTCCTCGATCCGAGCCGCTATCCACTACTCCACCGTTCCTCCTAATCTTTATAACATTAACAAAATACAATACTCGCCAGTGGCGTGAAGTAGGTAAACCACTGCTAGTGGTAGACTACTTAGACAACATATTAACCTCCTTACAATAGTATCCAACATATTTATGAGGATTGGGACGTTAGTGTTCGTAGGTATGTTATATAACAATAAGTCACACTAAATTTCGGGGTGGTAGTACATGTTTAGAGTACCAGCTAAATGGTTAACCCCCAAAACTGGGGTCAAAATATTATGAAAGTATAAAAATATATTCTTGTAGTTCCTCGGTAATACAGTTTTACCCTGAATGAGCAATAACCAAAACGGAAGTTGGAAATGAAATGGTAATCTTTTTAACATCAACAAAATACAATACTCGCCAGCGGCGTGAAGTAGGTAAACCACTGCTATTGGTGGACTACTTAAACAACATATTGCCCTCACTTACAATAGTGTCCAACGTATTTATGAGGATTGGTACATACACATTAGTGTTCATAGGTATGGTATATAACAATATCATACCATAGTATAAAATGAATAGTAGATAGATAAGTAGAAAATGGACGGTAGATATTATACTATGGTAGCACCTTCTGATCTACAATCTTTATTTCTAAAAAAAAAGAAAAATACTTTTACCCTGAAGCTATAAAATTATATGCAAAATATATGTAGTTAAAAGCATAAAAATTATGTACAAAATATTTAGATTTCGGCATTAAATAACCCATACAGGTTGATATGTCGCTAAACAAAATCAACTAACTAAATACTAAAAGCATATCTAGAAAGGAGGTTGATGCCGATTTTTCAATTGGGCATTTCTGAAATAAAACCCTTCAAAACATTTTATTTCTTCTAATGATTATATATTCAGGGTCACTTCAAATACTAAAAGCATATCTAGGAACGGATTAGATGTCAACCTTTCAATTGAGCATTTAGGAATCAAACGCGTCAAAGTCCTTCATATAATGACAAGCAAGACAGAAGAAAAACACCTCACCATGTAACCCCTTCCCTCTCGCCATGGAGACTTTAATATATACAGTCACTCTCAGGCTGGGGTCTAATGTCTTCTTATACAGTTTCTTCTCTCTCGCCGTAAACACTTTAATATTAGGTTGGTGCAACAATAATGTCGTTTTCTCACATATGTTACTATGTGAGAAAACGACATTATTTTTGCCCCAACCTAATACATATTTACCCCGGCTTGAAACCAGTACCTCGGTATGTAGCATTTTCCCTGTCACGATTAATTCATAAATAATACAGTCTTACTCATACTGGGAACACGTTCATAGGTATGTTGCCGCTTCCCTCAGGACCTCAGTATGTAGCCTACTCCCTGTTACTCTGAACTTTTTAATAATATATTCTTGATCAGTTTGGGGTGTAATACCTCGGTATACTGCCTCTCCCCTGTTGCCATGAACTCTTCAATAATAGTTTTACCTCGGGTGGGAACTTGTATCTCGGTATGTAGTCCTCTTCCCGCTTGCTATGAAACCTTTTGCAATAGATATCTTGCCCAGGCTGGGAAAACGTTCACCTTCATCTCTGTTGCCATGAACTCTTTCCTTAATACAGTCCTGACGAGATCGGGAGCCTTGTAATTCACACTGAAATCTTTTTTTCGCTTGTTAGCCAAGTTATAAATGAAGCCAAACGTAATACAATGCGCTGAGCCGGCAACAATACGGTCTTTGTTTCCATGAAAGTAAAATTATTTAACACAATACATTGTATTATAAACAAGTCAGCTAATACAAGCCGGCCAAACAACACTGATATTTTTTTTCCTCGAATGTAAAGTTATGATATCATCTTAAAAAAATGGAGAAAAAAGAAACACGCTTAATTTTTACTTACAAAAATAATATTCCTCTAAATATCTTTGAAAACATATTTTTTTTTTACTTCCAAGTTTGTTTTTTATTCATTTTGTTTATCTCTAAGTGTTATTTTTTCAATGGCGTCTCTCTATATAGCATTAGCTAAAAAGTCCGTCTCAGTCCCATGTTGAAATGAAAGTGAAGCGTGTGTAATTGAGAACAGAAGTTAGCAGTTCCATCTCTCGACCTTAAATTCTGGTGCTGTGCACAATTTCTACTTATATGATGTGTACTGTACATATATTCACGCGGATGAACAAAGACGAAAGGAAAGCTATTCTTAACAACGCGTTTCGTCCTCTGGTGGACTCTACCAAGACGACTGTAAGGATTTTATTTTGCAACATGTATTTATAAACACAAGTAAAAAAAAAAATCGCATTATTTCCATTATTCAGACTGTTGTCCTCATCTCCATTGCCATATTCACAACATTTCAGTCGTTTATACGCTCCGGCCTTCTTCAGGTGATTGGAATTTCCAACCGAACCTTTTATTTTGTTCCCCAGGATAAATTGGTCTAGTTCCACGTGCCGTGCCTCTTCCGGGTGACTTAGTTATTTCCCTTTAACAAAACTCTTCAAGTTTTGGTTAAACCACTGAAGAAGGCCGGGGCGTACAACGGCCGAAACGTTGCGAATATGGCAATGAAGATAAGGATAAATGTCTGAATAATGTAAATAAAGCAAGTAATCTTAATAACTCATTTCAGTAATATAGAAAGATATAGAAGTAAAAACATTTTTAGATTTAAAATGGCCGAAAAATGATCTTAGCGGTAATTGCAAAAGTCAAGGTAAACTATGGAGAAGCTAAGAGAGGTCATTTAATGCTTAATAATTGAAAGTGATTATACACACACACGCACGCACGCGCACACACACACACACACACACACACAGTGCGATGGGCAAATTGTCGCCATTTTATATTTATATATATGGTGCGATTGGGTAAATTGTAGGAGTTTTATACCATCGCACCGTGTGTATATATATATATATATATATATATATATATATATATAGAGAGAGAGAGAGAGAGAGACACCGTGCGATGGGTAAATTGACGTCATATTATATTTTTCATTTTGCGCATGTGCGTTGTTTGTTTTTGATTTTGTCGACTGCACAGTAGATTTTGTCGACTGCACAGTTGGAAACCGTCTGTGGAAAAAAAGAGCACAATGACGCAATTCACTCCGGTAGAAATTTGGAAACAGCATGCTATACTGTTTGGCATTCGCGCCGGAAGCTCCAGTACGAACATTTCAGACTTTGTGTGTCAATCTGAGGAGAGTGCAGAGGATTCGGAAAGAGTTGGATGATTACGAAGGTGTTTGGAGTGTACATCTCTCTCTCTCTCTCTCTCTCTCTCTCTCTCTCTCTCTCTCTCTCTCTCTCAGAGCAGCATGGATCCATCCAGCTCTAATCTCAAATAACAACTTAAAAGAGACTGTTTGACCAACACAAGGAATGTTAACAGATTCATGATAAAAAGATTTAAAAAAATAGAAAACACAAATGAAAACTACAGACAAAAGTTTATTTTCTCCGTCAAGACATTCATTTCTGTAGTTTACTGCGACCAGCAAGCAAAAATATTTCTTCCCCTGAGGATGGCCATTTTGGCCGAAACTAGTCGAGGAATCTAAATGGAATAATAATAAAAAAAAAAAAACGAAAGAATATTAACCTACAACCCAGTGTGTCTGAAGATTTTAATTTTTTAAATATTTTTTATTGTTCAATATATATATATATATATGTGTGTGTGTGTGTGTGTGTGTGTGTGTGTGTGTGTGTGCTTTTACTTCCCCCTCTGTTTCTCACTCTCACTCTCACTATCACTATCTATCTTTACAATATTCCTTGTTCTTTTCCTACTTTTGTAGCCTCTGTCTATCTCCATCTCTCTCTCTCTCTCTCTCTCTTTCTCTGCAAATCTCTCTTTCTTTCTACGATCTTAAGGGCGTTCGCGCGCGAAAGCACACATTCACGCACGTACGCCACGTACACTATGAAAAAAATGAAAACCTACACCAAGGAAAAGTGCATATAAAAAAGAAAAATGGAAACACATAAACAATCAATCGCTGATTCCTCTGACGAGTGGACGGAGTGATTCTAGCGTGGTCTGGCGTACGAGCAGATCCCGGTCTTCTTCGATTCATATTTTGTGATGCCACGAATCCTGTCTCATCAACGCGACGTTAAACAGCAGCAAAGGTTGGATGACTCGACTGCCTTCCGCCTTGAAACGCAATCCGATACAGCCGTGTAGCCTCGCGGCCATCACCATTCGTGCGGCCATATGCAAAAAATTATATCTGCCTACTTACAATATGAATATCCTGCCATTGTAAAACGGAACATTTCTCTGTTAACTCACAGCTACGCGTGTTAAACGTTGAAGGCAGACTAGCCAGAAATGTACACGAATGACAAATGTAAGCTAGTCTATATTGCCATCAATCATAAACTTTCTTTAAACTTAATAACTCAAAAACGAAGGATTTGCGGACATGATTATATGGACATTTGTCCTTGTTTTCGTGTGAGGAAATCGTTCCCAACGTTTGTAAAACTATTTTCGATACACCTTGTATATATATACATATATATATATATATATATATATATATATATACACATACACACACACATATATATAATAAAAAATAAATAAATATCCAT
This sequence comes from Acanthosepion lycidas, assembly GCA_963932145.1. Taxonomy (NCBI): domain Eukaryota; kingdom Metazoa; phylum Mollusca; class Cephalopoda; order Sepiida; family Sepiidae; genus Acanthosepion; species Acanthosepion lycidas. The sequence goes on from OZ010614.1 coordinate 50,034,268, forward strand.
AGACACTTAACCAGACTAGATGATGTCATCTTCCGCTTTGAATTTAGACACCCCAACCTTACCCTGACTTGACCTCTTTATCAAATTATTAACCCTTAAGCCCCTTTTTTTAAATAATTGCTCCAGCCGTTACCATAGTAATCTTAATTTTAATAATGAGTATGCTTATAAAAACGCGTAAATTTCAAGAAATAGTTATTCAAAAAAAAAAAAAAATTCCCTTGAAGATGGAACAGAGCTTGGTACTTTAATTCAATTTAATTCAAATAATCATACTGAAGTTTTCGGCTCTTGTTTTGAAACATGAGGACTCTTATGTAGCGATGGATTCATATTTTTAAATAAATAATATATATATATATATATATATATATATATATATATATATATATATATATATATATATATTCGGCTGCCTTCGGTCTGGTAAAAAGCAATCATATCCGGCCTTGCATCTTTTACCTTTCACGCAACGGTATGTAAAAAATCCTATCTGACTGCTCACGGTATAAATATCCTGCCATTTTGAAAGGGAACATTTCTCACTTAACTCATTATCACATACCTTAATCGTTGAAGACAGACTAGCCAGAAATGTACACGAATAACAAATGTAACCTAGTCTATATAGTGTACAGCGTCGTCTACCGTAAACTTTCTTTAAATTTAATATTAGGTTGGTGCAAAAATAATGTCGTTTTTGACGTATTTTTTAACGTCAAAAAACGACATTGTTTTTGCACCGACCTAATAACTGAAAAACGAACGACCTACGGACATGTGTTATGGAATTTTGTTCATGTTGTGGTGTGAGGAACCAGCCACCAAAGTTTGCAAAAGTATTTTTGGATTGTATCTTGGAGTCTTCCTTTAACAGCGTCTACCTTCAACTTTAAACTTAATAACTCTAAAACGAGGGGGTTTGCAGGCATATGTTTATATGGACTTTTGTCCTTGTTTTAGTCTGGGGAACCTGCGACTAACGTTTGTAAAAGTATTTTTGATATAACTTGTGTATTCTCTATTCTCTTTCTCTAACTTGCGTACTCTCTGTCTCGCTTTCTCTCGCTTTTTCTCGCTCTCTTTCTCTTCCTCTATTTCTCGCCCAATCGTTTCACCTTTTTCTCAGTTTCCTTTCCTCTTTTCTCTTTCTCCTCTGTCTGCCTATCTATCTATCTGTCTGTCTGCCTCTCTCTCTCTCTTTCGCTCTGTGTGTGTGTGTGTGTGTGTGTGTGTGTGTGTGTGTGTGTGTGTGTGTGTGTGTGTGTGTGTGTGTGAATCTCTCTTAATAAATAAGTAAATAAGCAATTTTAAAAGTTTTTCTTTTTTTTTTTTTGGTGGGGCTGTAACTGGATTTGTGTTTGAATAATGTTTAACTGATTAAGAAAACTATTCTAATCCAACGTCGGGCCCTAATCTGAACGGCCATTGAAAGACAGGTCCATTGTTCATGCAAAATGCCGTTCAAGATACGCACAGTTCCCAAAATACACATTGTCATCAAGAAAGAACAAAAACCGTATCTGATAAGGATAAAGGATTTGTCATACACTCAAATAAACATCATCTTTATTCTTTTCATTTTCTTTTTTTTTTTTTAATCTCGAATTAAATAGCAGGGTAGATGGACTTCCCTTGCCTTGGGCGGCAACCAGTCTAGAAAATAATATATATACAATCAAACACTGTAATCATGTCATGCACATTTGGCTGTGATGCATGGGCCCGGTATACACTTATCAGACTTGATTTCACGACGGGTATACAAGGGCATGTATATTGGGTATATTTGTTGGAGTGTTGCGCTCTCACTCATTAATACGAATAAAATACCCGATGAAAACTTATTTCCATAGATACGCTGAGGACATCTGATGAAAGAATAAACCTTATCATCGCAGCCCAGAACAATTACTATATATATATATATATATATCAATGTCAACACCCAGCGGCGACAGTGTGTTTCATACTTAAACGCAATCTATGGCCTGACGATTGCATTTAGACATGAAACAGACTTTAGCCGCTGGATGTTGACCTCAATGTTCACTTTTTTAAAGGCAACTCATCCCAAGCAAGGCGGGAGTGCCACTAGCACGCAAGGGGGTTACAGAGGATTGAGAACAAGAGGAAAGAGGCATGTTTGAGAAAAGGATACAGAGAAGGACGGGGAACAAGCTCAGGGTTTCAGATGTCGATTGACATTACACTTAAATATTTGAAGATTATTGTCATCGGGGAAGCAAGTAAGAGGAAGGGAGTTCCACAGCCGGGAAGTACGGGTGAAGAAGCTGTTTGAGAAGAAGAGACGGTTACATTTAACCGTTTTGATAGTGAAAGGGTGAGGTCGAGGTGCCACCTTGGTAGCACGTTTCAATTCGTGAAATCCAGGAACCAGCGACAGTAGCTCGTCGGAACAGTTGCCGTGAAAATATTTGTCGAAGAAACACAGGGAGGCCACAGCACGTCTGTGGAATTGCGATTGTAGACTAGATGCTACATCTGGACCTCGAGACGTACAGCGGGAGCACCAGACCATATATGACAGCAATATTCCATGCAAGGACGGATAGTTGATTTATAGATTTGTAGGATGGACTCAGACGAGAAAACTTTCTGGCACGACACAGAGAACCAACTTTCCTTGCGGTAGATGTAGCTATTGAGTCTATGTATTTATTCCATCTCATTTTATATTTACATAGGCTCTATCCCAGACATTGAGCACTATAACCCATAAATATAGCAATAAAGTCAGATGTTAAATCTCCACAACTGACTCCAAAAGCTGAGCTCGATAAAAGAAATGTAATGCTGTGCTTTTGTCGGGGGAGGGGTGATTTGTTCACGTTCGCTGCTGATATGAATTGGAAAGACGATATTGAATCCATTGCTAGGTCACCTGTTAAGAAAGTCGATTCACTATGTCAGGCGAGACAAGTTTTCTCTCCAGAATCTATCTTACATATCTATAAGTCCACCATTCGTCAATAATTAGAATATTGCTACCACATATGGTCCAGTGCTCCCTGCTATTTACCTTGAGCTCCTTGATAAAATCCAAAGAAGAATCTGCAATATTATTGGTCCTGATCTGGTCGCTCGGTTCCAGTCACACTCCCACCGCAATGACATTGCCTCTTTATGTCTTAATTATAAATACTTTCATGATAATTGTTCGAATGAGCCATTCGCTATAATATACAGTTTTTTGTTTTTTTTAATTTAAGCTCAGCACTAGACTGGCGTCAAGATCTCATCAATTTATAGTTGAGCTGGCTAGATGTAGCCGTAAATTCTATGCTAACAGTTTCTTCTCTCGCACTTCTCACTTGTGGAACTCCCATCGGGCTCCTTGCTTTCCAGACAGATTTGATCTGCAAAAGTTTAAATGCAATAGTAATCGCTTTTCTTTTTGCTCATTAATGTGTCTGTTCCTAAATCTTGTAACCCGTTTTAGTGGCATTACTGCCTTGCTTGGGGTGATTGCGATTAAACAAAAACAATTTGGAGTTTATAAAAACGTACAAGGAGAAGATATGTATCAAAACCTTTCCCGAGGGCGTTAGTGCGTAAGTAAACGCAACTGGTTAGGACAGAATTCCACTTTCCACGCATTTGTATTAGAGGGTTTCTTCTTTTCCACCTTTCAATTCTTTTCCTGGCAATGCGCAATTTTATTCCTTGGCAACCAAAGCCAGCAGATTAATTGAAACTTGCCACCCTGAATCCATGAGAAAAAAAAATCAGGATAGGGATTGTGTAAATTCTAAAGACTTCAAATGCGTTGGTATATGGATCCGTTATAAATAAAAAAAAAAAGTGTCGGGGATAAGGAAAACTCAAAACTAGAGACCTGTTCTTAAATAGACCCGTCAGATCATGACTTTCATATGGATGTCATGCATGACGCCAAACCCGTTCAGAAATATCTAAACTGTCAGCTGTATACAACAGCCTCCTAAGATCAATGGTAGAAAAATGCTTTGAGTGAATAAAGCCTAAGTGTCTTCGCAGAGTGCATCCCTTTTTGAAAAGTGTGGAAATATGGAAGCTTTACCTCATCCCCTTACACTCCTTTGCATCGAGGACACATATATTAATATACTAGCAGTAGATCCTGGCGTTGCCCGGGGATGTAACAGTAAGAGATAGATCAAGTATCGACCATCATAAAGACTGAAAAATAAAATTGACAAAGATTATTGTTTAAGGTTGACGGACACGCATGTCTTATCTAGTTTTATTTTTTTGTTTTTTTTTTCACGAATTGGTCAAACCCAAACTCAAACAAAAACATTGTTTTCAATCGTTATGAGTCTACCGATTGAATAGAATTTTATTATAAACAATTGTCTTGCAAATGGAATTTTTAAAGCATTCTGAATGTAAAAATAAAGAAAAAAGTGTGCAAGACAATAAGAAACACTACCTCTCAAACAAAAAGTGAAGTTTTGTTGAAATCGGTTGAAAAATGTAGGAAATCCAATCCCATATATAAACGAACATACACACACACACACAACCAACCAACCTGGGTTTTATAATAAGTATAACTCGATAACTCGATATTAATAAGTATAACTCGATATGAGTTGTTCCCCTTTCATTAATGCCTCTTAATCGTGTTTTCAAATTGATTTCGTGCAAAAACAATTGTATTTTTCCAATTTTTGGCGCCGTCAGAACCACCGCAAGGTAATTTTACGTAGTCCTGTGAAGTTTTGTTGAAATCGGTTGAAAAATGTAGGAAATCCGATCCAATATATAAACGTACAGACATACACACACACAATCTGCGTTTTATAATAAGTAAGATTACAGGCCCTGAGTAAGACCACGAGGAAATTAAAGCCCTGGTCTATTTAATCAATGAAGAAATGCGTAATTCGAGGAGAACTGGTTAGCAAATGTATTCTGAATGTTTCCTTATAAGGAAATGGTCAGTATTATTCCTAGCAAGGATTAACAAGGACACGCGTAGCTGTCCCAGTCTAGGCAAAAGCGAGTAACCCTGCTAGATTTTTTTTTTTTTTTTATAATAAATAATAAAACATGTGTGCAGGTCTGGCTAACGATGTCGATAAAAATCGGGGGATCAAAATACGAAACGAAATAATATTTCTATTTTTTTGGAAGTGCCCCTGGGAAGTGTTCGGATCTTTAACGTGCAGTTCAAAACAAGATTGAAATGATGTCCCCAGGGTAATATGATTGACACTAAGACTTGAGTCTAAACACCTGTGACTAGGAAATGAGAACTGATTATTGTTTGGACAGAGTCCCAAGAAATAAACTGAGACGTTTTATAAAATTTAATTAAGAGAGTCCAAAATGGATAATTGTCGTTTTATTTTTTGTTGTTTTTTTTAAATAAGGAGATCAAAATTTAAATGAAAATATACAAGTGAAGAAGGGAAAGTGAAAAACAGGAGAAAGAAAGAAAGAAAGAAAGAAAGAAAGAAAGAAAGAAAGAAAGAAAGAAAGTAAGTAAGAAAGAAAGAACTGGAGGCGGATAGGGCATGAAAGAAAGAAAGAAAGAAACAAACAAACAAACAAACAAACAAACAAACAAAGAGACTAAGAAACAAAGAAAGAATAAGAAATAGACAGAGAATAGAAAGAAAGAAAGAAAGAAAGAAAGAAAGAAACAAACAAACAAACAAACAAAAAACAAACAAACAAAGAGACTGTACCAATAGTAATCGGAGAACTGGGCCTCGTGAGAAAAGGAATGGACAATTTTACTAACAGTGTCACAGGTAAACTCAACATACAAGTTGCCCAGAAGATCGCCCTACTAGGAACATCCCATATACGATGAAAAGTTCTATCAATAAAATGACAATTCCCCTATAGGGCCTAAGGACCATAGTTTGGACACGGCTCTACACCATACAAAGCAAGAAACAAAACATACACAAATAATAATAATAATAATAATAATAATAATAAATACAAGGACCTTGAAATAGAGGTCTCGAAAATGTGGCATATGGGAACATCGACAATCCCTGTTGTAGTTGGAGCCCTAGGACTGGTTGGAAAAGATTGCAGTAGACTAATTGAAGGGATTCCTGGAAGTCCATGCCTCAAGGAGATACAAAAAATTGTTCTGACAAGTACAGCCCACACTTTACGAAGGGCTTTATCTATGTCATTTTTTTTTTCTTCTTCTTTTTTTTTCTTTTTTTTTTGTCAGTGGAAAGTGTCATGATGCCATTTCTAACCTTAGGTCCCTGGGCAGGACCCGGAAAGAAATGTGTAAACGCCAGAAAGCAAAGAAAATAATAATAATAATAATAATAATAATAATAATAATAATAATAATAATAATAATGGGGATGCCTCATTTATTGAAATTATTTTTATTTCCTTTGTAATGAATCTATAGAATGAATGCGTATATGTATCAGAGGCATATATATATATGCATATATCCCTCAACAAACACATGTTCTCAGATGTGAGTCAATTAACGTCTTAGTCAATATATACAGAGAAAATTGAGGTAGAGAAAGAAAAAGGTGGGGAACAGTGCAAAAGACTATATCGAAATGTAACATTAGGGACCAAAATGAAATGACAGCATTTCACGGTATTTGATTAGGATTTCAAGGGCTTTGAAGCGAAGTGGCTGGAATAGAGGTCTAGGAGCACTTGAAATAATGTATGGGAAAACGGTCGAAGGAAATTAATGTTCCAAATCTGTTGAGGTGAAGTTAAGTAGGTGTGAAATAATTCTATGCCGAATTAAGAGAGCGATCGCCTCGATATGGAATCCAGTCAAACATGGCGGCCGTGTACAGCAGCGACATGGATATTAATGCAGACCAATAAGTCACCGTGCATAGGAATAGCGACCAATATGTCATCGTATATATATTGATTCGTTTTGCTGTGGTTTACCAACCTTTTGCTGGTTATTTAAAGCCAGAAATTATTTTTAAATTATAAGAATTTTTTTTATAAGATAATAATGACTTACTGATACAAGTCTCATTAATTAACCATAGCAGGACGGCGGAGAAAAGATTGATTCATACCTATCAGAATTTGATGAACAAACAAGAAATGATAACGTGAATCTAAAGCGGGGGATCAATTCTATATTACAATTAATATATAAACTTAACCCTTACTTTCTGGCCAAGGTAGTTTCTATACATTTATATTCCAGAGAATGTAAATAAATTTAAAAGACATGCCTGTGTAGCTAATTAGTATTTGATCGATTGATTGGTTGTCTACGATTTACCAACTTTTTGCAGGTTATTTAAAGCCAGGAAATATTTTTAGATAGTAAGAATATTTTGGGGTAGATAATAATGGTTTTAGTGATACAAGTCTTACTAATTAACCCATAGCTGGGGTGGGAAGAGTTGGATTCATGCATTTCCCAAGGGTATTTGCTTGTAAGTAAATATAAGGAACCCGACTGGAATTGAAACTCGACTCTCCGATTAACACTTCCGAGCCATTATCCAATGCCCCAACCAGGAATCCACGATAACAGTAACTAAACGCAAGCGGTCACCCATCTAGGTACGGACGAGGTGCGTCGTTGCTCGTACATATGAATGTGGATAAATATTTATATATACATATGTAGACCAATAAATCACCGTATATATAAGAATGTGAGCCAATAAGACACCGTATATAAGAAAGTGGGTCGATAAGACACGCTATATAAGAATGTAAACCAATAAGACACCGCATATAAGAAAGTGGGTCGTTAAGACACACTATATAAGAATGTGGACCAATAAGACACCATATATAAGAAAGTGGGTCGATAAGACACGCTATATAAGAATGTAAACCAATAAGACACCGCATATAAGAAAGTGGGTCAATAAAACACGGTATATAAGAATGTGGACCAATAAGACACCGTATATAAGAAAGTGGGTCGATAAGACACGGTATATAAGAATGTGGACCAATAAGAAACCGTATATAAGAAAGTGGGTCAATAAGACAAAGTATATAAGAATGTGGACCAATAAGACACCGTATATAAGAAAGTGGATCAATAAGACACAGTATATAAGAAAGTGGGTCAATAAGACACGGTATATAAGAATGTGGATCAATAAGACACCGTATATAGGAGAGTGGGTCAATAAGACACGGTATATAAGAATGTGAACCAATAAGACACCGTATATAGGAAAGTGGGTCAATAAGACACGGTATATAAGAATCTTGGTCAATAAGATACCGTATATAGGAAAGTGGGTCAATAAGACGCGGCATATAAGAATTTGGACCAATAAGTATATATACGAATGGGGACCGTATATACGAATGTGCTTCTGTTGTAGGAATGTGGATAAATAATAGACTATATATTAATGTGGACCAAGTCCGCTATATAGAAATAAAATCAATGAGACACCGTCTATACGGATGATGCTCAATAAGTCATCGTATGCAGAAATGTGACCAATGTGACAAAAATTGTGCATCATTTGGATATTATTTATTAAGTTGGTCTTAATACAAACTTAGGATTAACTTTATATATATATATATATATATATATATATATATATATATATATATATATATATATATATATAAATTCATGAATCATTCATACAAAAAACAAATATAGAGGTTAATGATTTAAATGGCGAGAATACATCGTCGCAAACAATATAAATAAGATACATTAACCCCAAACCTGTATATGAATTATATGATCCCCATTTATAAATTCCAGTTGCATAAGGTCTTTTTAATTTTTTACACAAGCTTTCGTCTGTTCCTACAGACATCATCAGGTATGGAAGTAGATTTTGTTCTTATTTTTACTTCTCAGTAATAAGAGGACAACGAAAATAGAGATGTAATCTGAATAAATGCTATGAGAAATGTGTTATTGTTTTGGAACGTGCGGTTGCAACGCTGAGTTTGAATTTAAATTTTAAGGTTGTGCGTTTTTGTACAGATATAGCAATAAGAGAATTCTTTTTTTACTGGTAGATTTTCCGTGAATATGGCATGAACTATATTGTTCAATAATTACAGTAATGTCGCACTTATTATCCGAGAGTTGCACGTTATAAACGGGGATCATACCATTCATATACAGGTATATATCGGGTTGATGTATCTTATTTATATTGTTTGCGACGATGTATTCTCGCCATTTAAATCAGTAACCTCTATATTTGTTTTTTGTATGAATGATTCATGAATTTATAAATTATAATTGCACCTTTTAATTGAGATTAAATATATATATATATATATATATATATATATATATATATATATGAATCAGAGAATATATAAATGGGAGATAGAATAGACGGTGTAAAATTCCACTATTCGTAGCATTTACGTTTTAAAAAGTGCTCAATACAAAGTAGAGCAATATATTATTATTATATTTTTATTATAAGAGATTATAATAAAAACATTTTGAAATCGCTGCACAAAAGCTTTCATGTTTCAATTTTATGATTGTAATTCTTCAGGCGGATAGTAAGTAACAATAAGAGAGTCATTTACCATAAGAGTTACTTACCATCCTATAATATATATATATATATATATATATATATATATATATATATATATATATATATATATTGCTGCGCATCAGTAAGTGGTGAATCTATAAGATAATATTTAAAATAATTGTCACTTTTTTCCAGATGATCAACAAATCTTAATTAAGCTATACAGTCATAAACAAAAACCTTTATTAAATCAATTACAACCACTTTCAAAGATTTTTATCAAGCTGAAATTAAAATAATCATTAAAAATTAAGATGTGCAAAAGTGAATCCTTACATTAAATATTTCGTAACTGCTCGTTTTCAATAACAACCAATGTTTTTACATAATCTTTAAAAAGTTTCTGGCAGTAGACAGTGGCGATTTTTGGCTGTTCTTCTTAGCAAAACTCTCATAAAACTCGATTTTACCGTTTTCTTTTTTCTTTTCTTTTCTTTTTTTTTTATATATATACTGCAATCTTTCACTTGAATCAGAGATTTTCAATTGGGTTTCGATCAAGACTTTAACTAGGCCATTCCAAGACTTGAAATTTCTTTTTATGAACCCAATCTTTTGTGGATTTGCTCTGATGTTTAAGATCATTGTCCTGTTGGAAGCTCCATCCGCGACCAAAACTCAAACTTTTGAATTTGGACGAGCCTTGCAGCGAGTCTTACTGGAGATGGTGCGAGATAAAGCTTTCTCCATCATTGCGGCTGGCAGAGGATAGCAAAAAAAAAAAAAAAAAAAAACATTGTGTTTTTGTTTATAGTTTCTTTGTTCAACGAAATTGTGTTAGGCAGGTTGATGTTAGTAAATTAAAACACACTCCAGCACATTGACTTCAGATGATGTGTAGCCTGAATTAACTTTAAAAAAATTATTTCTTATTCTCCCTACTGTTTTCTGTCTCTCTCTCTCTTTCTATCACTATCTTTCTGTCTCTTTCTATCACTGTCTTTCTGTCTCTTTCTCTATTACTATCTTTCTATCTCTTTCTCCCTTTCTATCACTATCTTTCTGTCTCTTTCTACCGCTATTTTTCTTTTCTCTCTTTCTATCACTATCTTTCTGTCTCTTTCTATCACTGTCTTTCTGTCTCTTTCTCTCTATTACTATCTTTCTATCTCTCTCTCCCTTTCTATCACTATCTTTCTGTCTCTTTCTCTGTTTCTACCGCTATTTTTCTTTTCTCTCTTTCTATCACTATCTTTCTATCACTTTCTACCTTTCTATCACTATCTTTCTATCACTTTCTCCCTTTCTATCACTATCTTTCTGTCTCTCTCTCCCTTTCTATCACTATCTTTCTGTCTCTTTCTATCACTGTCTTTCTGTCTCTTTCTCTCTATTACTATCTTTCTATCTCTTTCTCCCTTTCTATCACTATCTTTCTATCACTTTCTTCCTTTCTATCACTATCTTTCTATCACTTTCTTCCTTTCTATCACTTTCTATCTCTTTCTCTCTTTCTATCACTAGCTTTCTATCTCTTTCTCCCTTTCTATCACTATCTTTCTATCTCTTTCTCCCTTTCCATCACTATCTTTCTGTCTCTCTCTCTCTTTTTGTCACTATCTTTCTGTCTCTTTCTTTCATTATCTTTGTGTTTCTGTCTCGTTCACCCTCTGTATACATTTTTCTTTTTCTTTTCATTTCTCTCTCTCTCTTTCACATTTCCTCTTCTTTTACCCGCCCTCCCTCCCTTCTTTCCTTTTTTTTTTTTCTTTCTTTCCCCTTCCCTACTCTCCCACAATTTTTCTTTTCTCTTCCTCCTCTTCCGGTTCACTCAAATCGTCTGTGTACAATCATCGTTATCTTCAGGGCCGGTCAGGCAGTAAGCCAAGCGATATCACGCCACCAAACATGGAAGATGGGCACTTACTGCTTACTTTGGCCGATTTTAAAGATATGAAGACGGAAAAGAAGATAGACAAAAAAAAAAAAAAAAAAAGACTAAAAAACAAAACAGAGTTAAGATAAAAAGAGTAAAGACATTTTGGGCAGAAGAAAAAAAAATTAAAAAACGCAAAATAGATCAGTATACGGCAGCAAATGTTGGACGATTTCCTCAAAAGATGAAGAAGAGACTCGAGGCGATGGAGATGTGATTCTACAGAAGGATGCTAAGGATATTATGCACCAAGCGTGTGAGCAACGATGTAGTCTTAGAGAGGATGAAAACAAGAAGGAGGCTTATACTTAACATCAGAAAGAGACAACTGAAGTTTCTGGAACACATAATGAGGAAGGAGGGCCCGGAGAATCTGATAATCACGGATCGAATCAGTTTGTGTGTATTTTAAAGTCCCATAAAATTCTTACAGCTCCTATCTCTGTAACATGCAGTTTCCTTCCCGTAAAAAGATTTTCCAGTGCAAATTTTTCTATTCAGTAGGTGCTAACACCGTGAAACCTGATGCAAGATGATGAATTGTTTCTGGATATTTTATTATTATTATTATTATTATTATTATTTCCTTTGATTTCTGCTCTGTAAACATTTTCCGGGTCCCGCCCAGAGACCTAAGGTTACAAATGGCATCATGACATTTTCCACTGTCCAAAAAAAAAAAACATATTTTACATAGATAAAACCCTTCGTAAGGTGTGAGCTGTACTTGTGAGAACAATTTTTTTTTTATGTCCCCATAGTCTAGGTCTAGGAGGACAAAACCTGCGAGGG
>OZ010614.1:50048974-50056474 GCA_963932145.1 Acanthosepion lycidas
ATCTTTTCACTTGTACCCCCTTACTTCTTAAAATAACAACCAGCATTCATATTTATTGAGTGTTATTGAAATATTTTGTTAAAGTTGTTAAGCTCAAATATTTAACGATGCGGTAAGGGAATTTCTTTCGGATATTTTATTGTCGTAGAACTCACCTCATTAAGTTAAGAATTGAAATTCATCAAAACATTCAAATACGAAAGCTGTGAAATTGTCAAAGTTTAAAACTATTTACAATAGAATCTCACATACCCGGAATCCTTCATATCCAGAGTACCTCATATCCAGAATCCTTCATATCCGGAGTACCTCATATCCGGAATCCTTCATATCCGGAATACCTCATATCCGGAATCCTTCATATCCGGAATCCTTCATATCCGGAGTACCTCATATCCGGAATCCTTCATATCCGGAGTACCTCATATCCGGAATTCTTCATATCCGGAGTACCTCATATCCGGAATCCTTCATATCCGGAGTCCCGCATATCCAGACATGATTTTGATGTGTATATTTGAACTATTTGGGTGATATGTAACTGATTTGAAATTTCTGTTTTTCAGGAAATTTACTTTGGATAATTATGTTTATTTCACCCTAATTGCTTGAATTGATGCAAAAGATGATGGGCATAAGAGGACAGGATGACAAAGAGACGCATCTGCAACAGGATAGCGGCGAGATGCATGACTGTAATTTAACCTGGACTGAAATTGAAAAAGCTATTGAAAAAGTTGTCAGTTTTATGGAAAGAAAGCCAGCATTCATCTATGACGATTGCAATAACGCACACAGAGTTTAAAATTTGTCTTTCGTTTAAAAACTTTCAAGAACAAAAGCAAAACGAAATGCGGAAAAAGTTGAGAATGACATTAGAAGAGAAAGAATCATCTTGCAACAGGGATTTAAAAAATTTGTTTTGCATACGTGGCATACTTAATTTAATTAATTTTCATTAACATTACATAATTTATTTCTTTTTCCTTAAAATCAATTCCGTTATATTTCACTCACCATTAGCTTATTTTGTTTAATATAAAACATTGAAAATAAATTTTAAACCTGATTTCATTTCTTTTATTTTAATCTAAATATAACCCCTTCATATCCGGATTTTGTAGCCAATTCCTCCGGATACACTTATTTGAGGAAATGCTGTTTTTTACTTAAACAGTATTAATTACATTTACCGGTCTGAATGTTTGAGAAATTTCGTAAAAAATATGCATCCTCCGATAGGAGGATGCATATTTTTTACGAAATTTTGTAATTTTAGTAAACCATCATTTAGCCTGACGTGCTATGACCGTTCAGCCACAGAGGACTTACGGCTTAGCAAGGCTCGAACTACTGTAGCAAAAAAACGTACAAACAGAAAATGTATTAAAATATTTGTCGTATTTAATCCATTTCACACACACACACACACACACACACACACACACACACATATATATATATATATATATATATATATATATATATATATATATATATATATATATATATATATATATATATATATATATATATATATATATATATACACACACACACACACACACTACCAAAAAAAATAATAGGCTGGACTAGAGTCAGGCCAATGCTTGGATATTAACCGTCCACAAGTAACTGCTCTGAGGAGACTGTATGGTCGTTACCCGAGTAGTGCGTTGCGCGTGTATTTTTCATAATCTTATATATATATATATATATATATATATTAGCTCCTGAATTAAATTTAATTCCAGTTGAGCACTCTCGGGCTGAGGTATGGGTTTGTAAACAGTGACTATTATAGCTATATAGCGAGACTCTTCGCAAGCCGAATTGAGTCACTGTTGGTCCCTGGGCGTGTTTCCAAAAATAAATTCGCTAAAAATCCGCCTTCACCCGTGCGCCGACAGCTTAGTGGTAGAATATCCGCCTGATACCAATTCAGTCGGGTTTCGATCCTAGCTAGAGGCAACCGGATGTCTAGCGAAACAGTCTGTCTGTGGATGACATTATATATATGTATATATTTATTAAAGGCATTTTTATGTTTAACGTTCTTTTTTTTATAGATACAAGTATTTCAGTAAATGCTTTGTTTATAGTAAACAGTATAAACAACATTTACCGCCCTGAATGTCCGACAAATTTTCATAGAAAATATGCGTCCTCCGACAGGAATCGAACCTGTATCCTACACGGAACCGTCATACAGCCTGATATTTTGCTACGAAGGAAGCGTCTAGTTAGCATGGTCGATTTACTCCTTTTTAAACTACAAATTCACCATGATTTCCCTCGAACGTTCTTATCTGCTCGAAGCGTATCTTAATGTAAAGAAATGACGCCATATATTATGAAATGAACTAAGTCCGACAATTATTTAATATATTTTATTGCTATACGTTATTTATATAAACACAAATATTTAAGTAAATGCTCTGTTTATAAAAACCAGTATTAACAACGCCCGAGAAATATCGAAGGACGTATATTTTCATGTGGATAGGCAATCTTCATGTGCAGAGTACTCACTCTATTCTACACCTGAAGATTGCATATCTGATCGAAGATAAAAAAAAATGCTCTTAAAGCATTTTTCCCCCCAGAAACACTTTTCTTTTCCTAGAAAGATCTTGCAAGTGGTTCTTTCAAAGAAAATGGTAGTAATCAAGGCAATAATCGCTCATTAAATATTATATATATGTACATACTTATATATATATATATATATATATATATATATATATATATATATAATAAGTGGTTAATATATATATATATATATATATATATATATATATATATATATATATATATATATACATACATGCACATACATATATATATATAAATTTCCAAGAGGATAGAATACAGGTAGAACTTAATGTCGAGGACAGAGTAATAATATAATAAAATGGCTTAAACACTAACGTTCCACGGTTATAATTTATTACATTGGAATCGTAACTTCTCTCTGTTAAATTTTAATCCCCACTTTTAGGCCTTCCTGTTCGTCTCTCGTCTGTTACCCTCCTTTTGAGCTTTCATTTACCTCACACATTCGTCCCCCACTTTCATTATATATACACTCACACTAAATTTTATTTTTTACTAGCAGTAGAGCCCGGCGTTGCCCGGGGATGTAACAGTAAGAGATAGATCAAGTATCGACCATCATAAATACTAAAAAAATAAAATTAACAAAGATTATTGTTTAAGGTTGACGGACACGCATGTCTTAATTAGTTTTTTTTTTTTTTTGTTTTTTTTTTTCACGAATTGGTCAAACTCAAACAAAAACATTGTTTTCAATCGTTATGAGTCTACCGATTGAATAGAATTTTATTATAAACAATTGTCTTGTAAATGGAATTTTTAAAGCATTCTGAATGTAAAAATAAAGAAAAAAAGTGTGCAAGACAATAAGAAACACTACTTGCCAAAATAAGTGAAGTTTTGTTGAAATTGTTTGAAAAATGTAGGAAATCCGATCCCATATATAAACGAACACACACACACACACACACACAAAGAACCTGGGTTTTATAATAAGTATAACTCGATATGAGTTGTCCCCCTTTCATTCTGGCGATGCCTCTTAATCGTATTTTCAAATTGATTTCGTGCAAAAACAATTGTGTTTTTCCAATTTTTGGCGCTGTCAGAAACACCACAAGGTAATTTTACGTAGTCCTGTGAAGTTTTGTTGAAATCGGTTGAAAAATGTAGGAAATACGATCCCATATGAAAACGAACACACACACACACATACACAAACAACCAACCTGGGTTTTATAATAAGTATAACTCGGTAACTCGATATTAATAAGTATAACTCGATATGAGTTGTCCCCCTTTCATTAATGCCTCTTAATCGTGTTTTCAAATTGATTTTATGCAAAAACAATTGTGTTTTTCTAATTTTTGGCACTGTCAGAACCACCGCAAGGTAATTTTACGTAGTCCTGTGAAGTTTTTATTTTTATGAACCATGTCCTGGATTCAGTTTATTCACTTTCATTGCCGCCGTCACATGTCGAAAAGGTCTGTATGAACACCACCATTTTTCGTGGCACAAAATGATGCGGCGCCATGTCCTGTGTGATTTTTTACGAAGCTGTGCATTGTCGATTGCTGCAAAGTCTCTTCGAATGGCGTCCTTCAACTGATGGGTATTCTGAAATTGTTCATGTGAAACTCTCTCCTTGATAATACCCCACGGAGGGTTGAAATCTTTTTATATGCCATGTCCTTTCAGGACGTAGGCGATCATGGCTCTCCACCAACTCTATCCATTGCAGCTCTCAACAAGTTCCTTCCTTCTGCTTCCTCTCGTCAGACAACGTTCTGTCATCTACTTGCTTAAACCCGTCTGGTATGTAAGGCTTTGTTTTCCCTTGTCTTTTTTTTTCCTCTATTCGACCCGTGAGTATCAGATTCTCCAGGCCCACCTTCCTCATTATGTGTCCCAGAAACTTCAGCTGTGTCTTCCTGATATTAAGTATAAGCCTCCTCCTTGTTTGCATCCTCTTTAGGACCTCATCGTTGCTAACACGCTCGGTCCATGATATCCTTAGCATCCTTCTGTAGAACCACATCTCCGTCGCCCCGAGTCTCTTCTTCATCTTTAAGGAAATCTTCCAACATTCGCTGCTGTACAGAAGTACAGATGTCATGTAACAGCTCAGTATATATTATTATTATTATTATTATTATTATTATTATTATTATTATTATTATCATCATCATTGTTGTTGTTGTTGTTGTTGTTGTTATTTAACTCATGAATATTCGAGAAAAAATATGAAAGAAACCCCGCGTTCACCCCTTTAAAGTTATCATATTAGAAAGAGCGATAACAGCTACTGGACGAGGGAAACCCTTTTTCCTGAAATATTATTTTAAGAGAATGATTACATAAGTGTTATGGTCCGGTTCCTTGTACCACGGTGATAGTCCAAGGTAGAACCAATAAAGAAGAACTCGAACACGGATATGGAATAACATAGATATATTCCAAACAGGAATATATACAGAGAAGTAGAAAGTGTTAGTGTTATTCTCCGGTTCCTTGTACCACGGTGATAGTCCAAGGTAGAACCAATAAAGAAGAACTCGAACACGGATATGGAATAACATAGATATATTCCAAACAGGAATATATACAGAGAAGTAGAAAGTGTTAGTGTTATTCTCCGGTTCCTTGTACCACGGTGATAGTCCAAGGTAGAACCAATAAAGAAGAACTCGAACACGGATATGGAATAACATAGATATATTCCAAACAGGAATATATACAGAGAAGTAGAAAGTGTTAGCACGAACAATCAGGTTTAGTAGAGAGAACAATGTAGTCTCGACCAGTATCACTATTCCAATGTCTTGTAGTAATTGTCTGAACGCGACTCTGTTTCGGACTGCCTCTGACTCGACTCTTGACTCGACTTGAACTACTGACTCCTTGCCTCGATTTGAACTACTGACTATATTTAGTCACCCCCCCCCCACCACGTGGGTATTATGTGGCACAAGGCCGGTTTAACGTGGGATCTCCGAGCCCGTGGGCTCGGCCAAAAATATGCCCATTGAACCCGTATAAACGGGTTCAGGGTCGGTTTACCTCCCCAAAAGAGTATCTGCCCTTCGGCGTGGCCTCCTTCGGGTGCCTCCCCGCCCGAAGATAGAGAGGTCAACCGAACAGCCGATCAAGATTTGAACTACTGACGATATTCAGTCACCCCTCCACTGGGGCAACATGTGACACAAGGTCGGTTATTTAGTGTGGGTTTTCCGAACCCGTGGGCTCGGCCCAAAAATATGCCCATTGAACCCGTATAAACGGGTTCAGGGCCGGTTTACCTCCCCGAACGAGACTCTGACCTTCGGCATAGCCTCCTTCAGGTTCCACTCCGCCCGAAGGCTGAGAGTTCAACCGAGCAGTCGCTCAGGAAGTGAGCGACTGACGATATTCAGTCACCCACCCCCACCGGGGCGTCATGTGGCACAAGGCCTTTTTAACGTAAGGTCTCCGAGCCCGTAAGCTCGCCCAAAAATATGCCCATTGAACCCGTATAAACGGGTTCAGGGCCGGTTTACCTCCCCCGAACGAGACTCTGCCCTTCGGCGTAGCCTCCTTTGGGTTCCTCTCCGCCCGGAAGCAGAGAGTTCAACCGAACAGTCGCTCAGGAAGTGAGCGACTGGCGCTATTCAGTTACCCACCACGAGGGCGTCATGTGCCACAAGGCCTTTTTAACGTGGGCTCTCCGAGCCCGTGGGCTCGGCCAAAAATATGCCCATTGAACCCGTATAAATGGGTTCAGGGCCGGTCTACCTGCCCGAAGGAGACTCCGCCCTTCGGTGTAGCCTCCTTCGGGTTCCTCCCGCCCGAAAGCAGAGAGTTGAACCGAACCGTCGCTCAAGAGTTGAGCGACGGACTCTCTGCCTACTCCTGAGGCGCAGTAATTTATTAAGTATGGAATAGTCGATTATTATTAAGATCCCATAACAATAAGTTTTAATCGAAAGCAGTACTGGTTAATGGATGTCAAAAATTTCCTTGTAGGGAAACGGCTCATACGGCCATCACCATTCCGATACTGAAGGTGTAAATAAAATGTACATATTTACAAATTAATCATAGTACTTTCTATAAAGTAACTGATAATAGAAATTAATCCGATTGATTGCTTCAGCCCCCAGCTATGGATTAAATAATAGGAGTTGTATCGCAAAAAATTATTGTTATTCTCAAGAAATTGTTAATGCCATATTCGCCCGTCCCCCACCCACGCCCCAAAAGAGTTATGTTTCGGCTTTACAATGGGTTGATAAGCCGTAAAAAATAAATCACCCAATCAATCAATCAATCAAACGGACTGAATGGTATAAGGTTCTCGACTCGACAGGGGTGCCATTTTTCTTTTGATTAATTTGATATTTGGCCATCTGGTTAGATTTTGGGAAGTGGAACAAAGAGAATTTCTCTTCAGTACTCAGCCACCTCATAAAATAAAATAACAATAAACCTGCCATGTTTTCTTCATACCCTGACTAAAAGAATACCAATATTATTCGCCAAATCGGAATATCACTCATGACCCCTCTCTCTCTCTCTCTATATATATATATATATATATATATATATACGTTTTTCAAATTTTACAGCGTTGATGCTTACACATATTCATGACTAGCAGAAGAGCCCGGCGTTGCCCGGGGATGTAACAGTAAGAGATAGATCAAGTATCGACCATCATAAAGACTCAAAAGAAAAAAAATTGACAAGTGTTATTGTGTAAGGTTGACAGACACGCATGTCTTAATTATTATTATTATTTTTTTAAGAATTGGTCAAACTCAAACAAAAACATTGTTTTCAATCGTTATGAGTCTACCGATTGAATAGAATTTTAATATAAACAATTATCTTGTAAATGGAATTTTTAAAGCATTCTGAATGTAAAAATAAAGAAAAAAGTGTGCAAGACAATAAGAAACACT
>OZ010614.1:50068974-50101474 GCA_963932145.1 Acanthosepion lycidas
ATAGATAGATAGATAGATAGATAGATAGATAGATAGATATGATTCAGTTAAATATGAACAGACTTCGATTGATAGATAAATAGATAGATAGATAGATATCAACATACTGAGATAGATAGATAGATAGATAGATAGATAGATAGATTGATAGATAGATAGATATCAACATACTGAGATAGATAGATAGATAGATAGATATCAACATACTGAGATAGATAGATAGATAGATAGATAGATATCAACATACTGAGATAGATAGATAGATAGATAGATAGATAGATAGATAGATAGATAGATAGATATCAACATACTGAGATAGATAGATAGATAGATAGATAGATAGATAGATATGATTCAGTTAAATATGAACAGACTTCGATAGATAGATAGATAGATAGATAGATAATGATTCAGTTAAATATGAAGATAGATAGATAGATAGATAGATAGATAGATAGATAGATAGATAGATAAAAATGTATCTCCATACGAATAGACCTATGGTTGTGGTTGTGTCTGGCACAGGGTCACATTATTCCTGCGTTCCGCAAAGAGCGAATTCGCTCTTCTGGTGAGAAACAAAATAGTCCACGTGATATATTTCCTAATCATCACGCTCGGTGACGCATAATGGCTAATCAGTTTGCCCTGTTGACCATTACTAATGTGTGGTAAGTTCGATCCGCACTGAGTGGCCCGGTTTTGTACAAAATCGAAGCTCGTCATCACAATTACAACAAGCACCGGTATGCGCATTTTCCGAATTTTGTGATACATTTGTTTCCCCTTTTAATATCTTCTTCAATGTACCGTGTCCCTTCAGTTGGCGATCATGGCTCTCCACAATTTCCTGTCCGGTCTTTTGAACAGAGGTAGAGGTTTATCCCTTTGTTTCCGGTTCCTTCTAGATTCTACCTCGAGACTATACTTGTAACGTCTCCGCCTAAATAGACATTTTTACTATTTATTTATTTTTTATATCTTTTTTACCATAATAGGAATAGTCCGGTTCACACTCCTCCCCGTTCTTTTAAACAGAGGTATAGGTTTATCTCTTGTGCCCTGTTTAGGATTGGCTTTCCGGCTCCTTCTTAAATCTCTACCTAAACTTTGAATTTTTATTTACTATTCATATTTTTCCTTCAATAGGATTAAATAGGTTCGCCTATCGTCCTCTTCACGCCTGTATTTTGAACAGGAGTAGAGGATTATCCTTAGTTTTCTGCTTAGGATGATAGGATTATATTTCCGGTTCCTTTTCAACTCCATCCTTCTAATGTCCTCGCCTAAACTCGTAGCAATCGTTGGAAAAAATTTTTTTAATTTCTTTCCAACGTTGTAATATGTCAATATTTATCGCCGACTTGCAAGATATACAGTAATCCATTTCTTCTTCCTTTGTGTGAAGTGTCCCTTCACGATGTAGGCGATCATGACCCTCCACATCTTCCTGTCCCTTGCAGCTCTTACTATGTTTTATCTTTTATTTATTTCTTCCAAACCCTGTCCTGCCATCTATTTGCTCAAGCTCATCATATATGTTACACGCTGCTTTCCTCTGTCCCTCTTTCCCGCTATCTATCCTGTGAGTCACCGATTTTCCAAGCCTTCCTTCCTCATTGCCCCAGAAATTTCAATTGCCTCTTCCTGATGTTAATTATAAGTTTCCTCGTTGCAGCATTCTTCTCTATCTATAAAAGGCAGGATCTGTATGTGTGTGTGTAACGAATGCACAACCGCAAGTTTCGACGGATTTGCACCAAAATTTACATGCACATGCTCCAAATTAGCAGCAAGGCCAAGACCGACTTTGCATTTCCCAACTCCCATCGATAGTGGAAATAATCGATATTTTCATGCTTCTACGGCAGTTTTCATGTAGTTTGCGTCCATTTTCTACTGGCCAGAGTGAGAGCCTATAGCTGGCTGCCACGAATAGGCAGGAAGATTCTATTGGCCAGCGTGAGAGCCAACAGCTGACTGACACGAATGTTAACTAGCAAGCTAGCATGCAAAAAAAAATCGATAGCTGCATTCGTCACAAGTGGGAAAAATTTAAATGAGCATGGCACTTTACTCCAAATTGGTTCATTCGCTTGCCTAAACTCAACGTTGATTCTGATTCCGCAGAACTGGGTTGGGTGTGAAAAAGCATTTGTTGTTAACATTCGTTTTTTTTTTTTTCGATTTTTTCGGTTTTTCCAGTTACGAGTCCTTTTTTTAAAGCTGATCGTTTTGTGTTCATTTTGTTTAGTTCTTTTTTCGTAACAGATTTAATGTTTAGTATAGAGCTTAGAAAACTTTCGCAGAGTGAGATAGGCAAGAAGTAAGGCATGTAGCAAGATCAGTACGGCAAAGGGCACTCCTTTAAAGGCAAGGAAGGGTAAAAATATTTTAAGTCAAGTGATGCCGATTGCTGTATGAGTCGTACGATTTTTGAATCAAGCACGGGCAACGCCGGGCCATGCTGCTAGTAGCCACTAAAACACAAGAGATTACAAATGAAAGAATAAGAAAAAAAAAGAGAAACATTATTAAGGAGCGAGATCAATGTAAAAGGAGGAATCAATAAAACAGTAGATAACGATTGACATTGCGTTTAAATTTACTCCAACCAAGGCAATAAAGCCACTAAGATACAAGGGGTTAGTGGGTGTAAAAGAATAAGAAAAAAGAGAAACATTAATAAGGAGTGAGGACAATATAAGTGTAATCAAGAAGACAGTAGATAATGATTGACATTGCGTTTAAATATTTGATGTTGACTACAAAACATGGAGTAGGAAGTGAGTTCCACAAGCGAGAAGTGCGAGAAAAGAAGCTGTTAGCACAGAACCTAGCCAATTCAACTGTAAATTGATGAGACTTTACCGCCACTCTGCGCTTAAATGTATAAAATCTAGGTACAGTAGCGAATAGATCGTTCGAACAGTTACACCGAAAGTACACTTTTATGCAAATTAATTGAAACGACCGCGTTAGTTTCCTTTCTTTCACTATACCGTCAGATTTAGACCCACTGAAGTAACAGGGTTTAATCGATTTCTATTTTCTATGATTAGGTCATTTACAGTGGTGTTCAGGGATATGAATCTATTTTTGGGGTGTATAATGAAATTTGTTTGGCCTTGAAAAATATTGCGTCATCCGTGATTGCATCAAATTTTTTTTATCAAGCCCAGACACTATTGTCTCGACTGTCAATTAGTTGTCCTTAAAGCTATTGTCAGCGATGGACGTTACCCAAAGGAGGTGTACGAAAATGTTAACGCTGCACGAACACACTAGCAAGCATTACAAGTGAGCAAATCTAAGTACTATAGACTGGCCTGGAAACTCTTCTAATTTAAATCCAATTGAGAATCTGTGGTCAATCTGCGAGGAACGACTACGTCGAATGGATATACTGGGTCATGTTTCATTGGGAAAAAATACGAAAAAAGTAAATAATAAGTATATTGTTCGTTTTGTTTCAATTAATTTGCACAACGGTATATATATATATATATATATATATAATAAATATCGCTGACTACAGTTGACCTGTTCCAGCTAAACAGTCGAACTCTCTGCCTTCGGGCGGAGAGGAATCCGGACGAGGCCCTGTCGAAGGGCAGAGTCTCGTTCGGGGAGGTTGACTGCCCCTGAACCCGTTCATGCGAGTTGAAAGATGGATTATTTTTGGCCGAGCCTACGGGCTCGGAGATCCCACGTTAAACCGGCCTTGTGCCACATGTAACCCTCGTGGTGGGGTGGGGGGTTTTAACTAAATATCGCTGTCTACAGTTGACCTGTTCCAGCTAAACAGTCGAAATCTCTGCCTTCAGGCGGAGAGAAATCCAGACGAGGATCCGCCGAAGGGCAGAGTCTCGTTCGGGGAGGTTTATCCGGGTTCAAAGATGGATTATTTTTGGCCGAGCCTACGGGCTCGGAGATCCCACGTTAAACCCGGCCTTGTGCCACATGTAACCTTCGTTTGGGGGGGGGCGGTAACTAAATATCGCTGTCTGTTGACGAGTTGACTACTGTACTGTCAGACACGCTCGTTACACATTGTAGAAGTCAAGTGACTTACCTGCCAACATGGCTGCCTCCTTCTATTTCCTTGTAAAAGCTGATTTTACCTTATTTTATAGGAGAGCGCCTAATACACCAGTTGGGTTGGTCCATTTTGCTAGAATGGACCTTCCCAATACATTTGCATGAGGGGTCTTTGTTCAGCTATATATTTCTCCATAAATGACTCAAGTCAGTTTTGGCTTTGGCTACATTTGCCTACTTGTGTGCTAAACCTCTGGCAAACGCGAGAGTGAAAACGAGAAGTATGAGAAGCCGTTGGTATAAACCAATTGCTTGCGTTATCAATTATACACGAGTTTGTCGCTGCTTGGTAATCTTTCATGCAGCTAAAACACACTATCCTTATTGTTTTGTCTGTGTGTTGTTTAATATATTGAAATGTAATTACCATCTCTGATGATGGCTTATGTAAGCCGAAAGCTTAGATTGGATTAAAAAAAACATGTATGAATATGGTGATTTCCTTTCGTCTTTCAATGATAATGTTATTAAGCTTATCAGGCAATAAGAAAGGAACTTACTTAAAATAAATAGACAAAACTTGTCTATATTATTTAATGAAACATGCATCAATGAAAAATGATGCCTAAATACACAAATCTATCTATCTATCTATCTATATGTATATATATATATATATATATATATATATATATATATATATATATGGGAGCGAGTGCGGGGTTTGCACAAGGATGTATTTATAGAAAAGGCACGTGGAAGTAACTTTTCTTGATAGAGCTATTTTCCTGGAACACGGTTTTAAGAGTAATATTTGAACCGACAGTAACCGACCAATGAATGTCGAATATTTCCTTATAAGGGAGCGGCTGATCTCTCAATTAGCAATTACCATAAGCACATTCACTCGCATGCTCCGAATGCTCTTTTCGAAGCGAACATGCCTCCCTGTTACGACGATTGCAGCAGGGCATGGTGCACAGCAACGAGTTGCGAAATCGAGATCAGAGCTTAGGGAGACTTATTCATCCAAGAATTTACAATTTCACTGTCTAGCTGCAGGTAAGCCGTACCCTCAGGCTGCACCCACCCAATGCACAAAAAAGAGGGGTAAGGTAAAGGATAAATCGCTGATGTCTGTGGCGTATTTGCAGAGTATTGTACAGCGGCACGTGAGATGTCGTTCAGCTGCATTCCATTTGGGGTAGGTCGTATAAATACGGCGGGTTAGTTGATGGGTTTACATATTCAGGCTTTGTATTGCCTTTTTGTATTTCATTGGGTGACATTACTTCCCGAATAAATTTACAAAAGCAATGATATTATGAGTATGTAAAATGTAATCTGATGCAATGCAGTCTAAAATGATGCTAATAGATAAAATATAGTCTAATAAAATGCAATCCCCTCCCAAATACTACCAAATAAATAGTGGCTAAAAATAATGCATTCATATATAATGCAGCCTAAAATCATGCAATTAAGTATATTGCAGCCTAATAAAATACAGCCTAAAATAATGCTATTAAATGTAATGCAGTCTAATAAAATGCAAACTAGAATAATGTTATTCAATACTAGCAGCATGGCCCGCCGTTGCCCGTGCTTGATTCAAAAATCGTACTGTGACACTATTTGGCTTGCTAAAAGGGAAAAAGAAAAAAAAAAGAAAGGCGAGAATTAAATTTAGGTGATAAGAAGCCATCACGAAAAGGACACTAAGCGGTGTTATTTTTCTGACAAGGAAAAGTGGTAAAAAATTTTATTCCCATTGTCGAGAAGGTAAAAAGGAAGATGCTGGAATTAATCGGATTTAGGTTACGGGGCGGGTGGAAATTCCAAGTTGGCAAAATGACCTCAGAGACAGAATTCTAAATAGATAAAAATTAACTGTGTCGCAGAATTACAAAAACAAAAGTGTCCGCTGACCACCATGAAGGAAAGGTTAAGCCTTTGTCTGTATGTAGGAATCATTGAGAGGAGCATCTGTTTATCGTCAGGCTGGCTATGATAGCGAAATTATTTTATCGCGACGAAAAATTGGCTGTGTTTCGCCAGATGACGACCCACTTGATAATTGGCGAAAATCTCGTTGACGAATCCCATATGAAATTCGGCTATGATAACGAAACTGTTTTATCGGATCAGTGGTTGGCGCCAGGAGTGCAGGTACGTGTGGGTGGCCACCCGCTTGGTGATGGCGAAAAGCTAATTGACGAATTCCAGGTAATTCGGTTAAAAGATAAAGAGTCTAGTGTGTGAGGTCTCCTCGAAGAGAAGAAGGAAAAGGAAAAGTGAAAAAAAAAGGATAAAATATTTTTTTCTTTGAGCAAGATTTTTTAAACCGAGGCTAGTTTGGCCACACCCACGCCCCTGAGCGCCCATTGGCTGAATGATAGCAGGACTATTGGGCGGAGGTAATCATGTGAAGAAGGAGGGGAGGCCTGTTGAGCCCCCCTGAAGGGATAGGTGTGAGTTGCCACTGTGAGAGACAGGGGGAACCCGTTGACACCCTCTGAGGGCATGGTGAGATACCAGTATGAGAACAGAAGGAGGTGGGAAGACGAAAGACTTGCAAAATGGAAAATAATAAAATTTTCCTGACCGAAACCAAAGAAGTGGATTGTAGGTTTAGAATTATCAAGGAACCTCAAACCCCGACGAGCCCACCCCGGTTTTGGTCGGCGTCCATATAAGCAGAGTCGCAGCGAGTGAAAAGCAGTTGGAGTTGGGGTTGGAGACAGACAGGCAAGCAGTTGCAGTGAGCTGAGAGCTCTGAAGACCCGTCTCGAAGAAGCTGACTAAGATCCACGCAAATTCCGAACTCAACTTCTAGCCAAGAACAATTTATTTTTGAAGAACGACTTAGACTCACACCACCAAAACAAGTTTTACGAAAATCGTCTGAAGATACACCAAGAACCAGTTTCTTAAAGAACAAACAACTTAAGATGTTAAGACTCGGATAACAAACACAAAGTGTCACGAATCCATATAGCGGGTTGGGAAGTAGACGTAGTCCTGTATTCAGCAACCATATATAAAATATTGTTATCCTTTTTTAACACATTTGAACTTTTCGAGTCATTATTTTATTTTATTTTACATATACTTGTGCGATATCACCCTTATTCGAACTCGACTTGCATTACAACCCGGCGACTGATTGATTTCATCTGCCTAAGATCAATTCACAACGTGGGTAGGTTAGACTGGAAATCAAAACAGTTACTTCGGTAACCAGACGTTGGAGGCAAGTTGGGAACGACAAGGCTGATGCCGAATCTAACCAGATTCCCATGCGAATCACCAAAAGGTTAGAAAGTCACATTTGGTGCCGCGACCAATACCAAGCCAGCTGGTAGTCACAGGACAGGATAGCACGACGGACGCAGACAGACAGACGTCACATTTGGCGCAGCGACACCGGGGGTGGGACGTCACAGTACGACTCATACAGCAATCGCTATCACTTGACTTAAAATATTTTTGCCCTTCCCTACCTTTAAAAGAGTGCCTTTAGCCGTGCTGATGTTGCTACATGCCTTACTTCTTGCCTATCTCACACTGCAAATTTTTTCTAAGCTCTATACCAAACATTACATCAGTTACGAAAAAAGAACTAAACAAAATGAACACAAAACGATCAGCTTTAAAAAGGACTCGTAACTGGAAAAACCGAATGAAAAAAGAATGTTAACAACAAATACTTTTTCACACCCAACCCAGTTCTGCTCATTTAAATTTTTCCCACTTGTGACGAATGCAGCTACCGACATTTTATTTTTTTGCATGCTAGTTAACATTCGTGTCAGTTAGCTGTTGGCTCTCACGCTGGCCAATAGAATCTTCCTGCCTATTCGTGGCAGCCAGCTATTGGCTCTCACTCTGGCCAGTAGAAAATGGCCGCAAACTATATAAGAACTGGCGTAGAAAGATGGGAAAATCGATTATTTCTACTATGGGAGATGGGAAATGCAAAGTCGGTCTTGGACTTGCCGCTAACTTGGAGCATGTGCATGTAAATTTTGGTGCAAATCCGTCGAAAATTGAGGCTGTGCATTCGTTACACACACACAAACACACACACACACACATCCTGACTTTTATAGATAGAGATAATGTAAATAGTGTATATAATACCTCATCTCAGAAATATAGACAGATACTGAAAAGCCGAAACGTTGTAATAAATATGGCGACAAAGATGAGGACAATAGTCCGAATAATGTAAGTAGTGTACATAATACCTCATCTCAGAAATATAGACAGATACTGAAACCCGAAACGTTGTAATAAATATGGCGACAAAGATGAGGACAATAGTCCGAATAATGTAAATAATGTAAATAATACCTCATCTCAGAAATGTAGACAGACACTGAAAGGCGGAAACGTTGTAATAAATATGGCGACAAAGATGAGGACAATAGTCCGAATAATGTAAATAATGTACATAATACCTCATCTCAGAAATATAGACAGATACTGAAAGGCCAAAACGTTGTAAAAAATATGGCGACAAAGATGAGGACAATAGTCCGAATAATATAAGTAGTGTACATAATACCTCATCTCAGAAATATAGACAGATACTGAAAGGCCGAAACGTTGTAATAAATATGGCGACAAAGATGAGGACAATAGTCCGAATAATGTAAGTAGTGTACATAATACCTCATCTCAGAAATATAGACAGATACTGAAAGGCCGAAACGTTGTAATAAATATGGCGACAAAGATGAGGACAATAGTCCGATTAATGTAAATAGTGTACATAATACCTCATCTCAGAAATATAGACAGATACTGAAACCTGAAACGTTGTAATAAATATGTCGACAAAGATGAGGACAATAGTCCGAATAATGTAAATAATGTACATAATACCTCATCTCAGAAATATAGACAGATACTGAAAGGCCGAAACGTTGTGATAAATATGGCGGCAATGATGAGGACAATAGTAATGTAAATAGTGTACATAGTACCTCATCTCAAAACTACAAACAAATACTGAGGTAATACTCAGTTCTGTAGTCCATTATTCTCTCCTTTCTGCCGGCCTTCTTCTCTTTTTGTCCTAATAGGAAAGTTATTTAAATTCTGAAATGGTAAGTTTTTATTAATCTACCATCATCTATATTGTTGAGTTTTTTAAGAATTATTACCCGCTATGGGTTAAATAGTAAAGCAGACTGTACTATCTAGCTTTACTTGGCAACCAATCTAGAAGAAGGTTAACTTTGAAGTCAAAATCAGTTTGGGAATAGTAGCTCCACCCAGTGAGCTTCACCCGTTTACTACGGAAATATTATAACATAATGATTAAAAATGGCTTCAAGTAAACGAACCCTGTGGGTCCTGATGAGGAAAGGCGCTACACAATCACAAGCAAAAACACCGAAATCTGAAGGCGCTTTCGGATAGTGAAAGAAACCTTCCCAAATGATAAGCAAAGTTTTAAGATATAGGAAAATTTCAATAAAAACAAAAATTGTCCTGAACTGTTATATAATATTCGTCTTCGTAATAAATAAATAAATAAATAAATAATTTGAGTTTTAAGAAGTTAGAAGTATAGAGTTGAAGTAGACTTTAAAAGGAATTGGAAACCTAATCCTAAACAGGAAATAAGAATAAACTTCTACTCTTGTTCAAAGACCGGAGAGGAGTTTGAACGGCACGATAGATGAATCTATCTACTCCTATTGAGAGAAATAAATAAATAGTAAAAATTTCAGAGTTTAGGCGGAGACGTTAGAAGTAGAATTTAGAAGGAACTGGAAACCCAATCCTACACAGGAATAAGAAAAAAACTTCTACTCTTGTTCAAAAGACCGCAGAGGAGATTGAACGACAAAATAGGTGAATCTATCTACTCCTATTGAGAGAAATAAAAACAAATAAATAGTAAAAATTTCAGAGTTTAGGCGGAGACGTCAGAAGTAGACTATAGAATGTACTGGAAACCCAATCCTAAACAGGAAATAAGAATAAACTTCTACTCTTGTTCAAAAGACCGGAGTGGAGTTTGAACGACAAAATAGGTGAATCTATCTAATCCTATTCAGAGAAAAAGAAATAAATAAATAGTAAAAATTTCAGAGTTTAGGCGGAGACGTTAGAAGTATAGAGTTGAAGTAGTCTTTAGAAGGAACCGGATAGCCAATCCTAAACCGGAAGTAAGGAAAAACTCTACTCATGTTCGAAAGACCGGGGAAGAGTATAAACCGGGCGTTAGGTGAACATATTTACTCCTATTGTGGAAGAAAAGATAAAAAAAATTAAAATAAAATATAAATAAATAAATCATAGACACTTCGGAATTTAAACGGAGACTTTAAAAGTATAGAGCTGAGGTAGACGGAACCAGAGACCCAGTCCTAAACAGGAAACAAGGGATGAAAATCTACTCCTGTTCAAAAGACCGGGGAGGAGTGTGAACCAGACGATAGTGGAACTTGTTTACTTTTATTTTTTAGGGCAACTAAATAAGAATAAATAAATAGTATATAGAATTTCAGGATTTAGGTGGAGACGTTAGAATATAATGTTGAAGTAGACTTCAGAAAGAACCGGAAACTTAGTCCTAAACCGGAAAAAGGGATAATCCCTCTACTGCTGCTCAAATCATTTTCTAGACGGATGCTCGGCAATCTCTAGCTGATTGAAGAAGAACTGCGCAAAGCCACTAGGGAATTGTCTCAGAAGATGGCAAGCTGTTATTTTACTGTCGCCAGTTCAATCGGTTCACATCAAACTGAACAAGTCGGCTAGAACACGAGATGTCTGCAAGTTCAAACTTCCCCTCTTTAAAACAGGAAAATCATTTCTGTTCCTTTTTGTCGCTAATGAAGTACAATAACACACATATTTCTAGCAGCGCTGGCATCTTTGATTTTTGGTGTGTCTTAGTTTGTTTTACGGCATATCAACTTCAATGGGTTATTCAATGTCGATAAGATTTTTATTGCTGGTAATTTTTTTTTTCCAAAAAAGTATTGGTGTTATTAAAACCTATTTTTTACACTTTCATAGTGCCTTGACCCTTTTTGGTGGGGTTAACTATTTCCCCATAACTGTGACCCTGACAGGTGCTACCACCCTGGGTCAGGTTGGACTAGGAACACCAGCAATTAAGACGTGGTTCCACGCTCCTCAAAATCTCCTGATAAAGGGCTTGTTGTAGGATGTAGTTTATCGTCTTATCCAGGATGCTGGCCTTTTTGTGAAGATTAATAACAAAGAGTCTTGTCTGCTTGGCGTCCCATCTCAAAGGAGTGTCTCATCTAAAATAAAATTTCAATAATGTTAGACAACAGTTTGACAAGATAAACAGAGAAGAAGAAAAAAATCTACGAATAATTATTCTTCGAGATTCTTCGAGATAATTCGCAGAACATCATCAAAAACGAACCAATATATGTAAGAACTTAATAAATCAAAGAATATGGCTTTTATCTCCCAAAAAGGTCAGTTATTCGATACATGCTTAGGCGATCATGTGTCTTTCGATACACGACTGCCGAGGCTGATTTTCCCCCGCAGTGGGTTGCCATTTCTTTCTGCGATAGATCACTTGCCAATCGAAGCTATAGAACCCGGTCTGTACTGCTACTTACCCAAAGGTGGCAGATCAAGATTCATACCTTTCCCAAGGGTATTAGCACATAAGTGAATGTAATGGATTTGACTGGAATTCTTCAGTCCATGCCGCAACCGTAACTTACCGTGTCTGTGCCACTCAGTCAGTAATGAAGACATCTCCATATGCACCACGAATGCCCTGACATGTTTGTGAAGATTAAAAGCAAAGAGAAACTGTCGAACATGGTAATTCTTGGTATCCTATCTCAAAGGGATGTCTCACCTGAAATAAAATTTCAGTAACAGTTACACATGATGATGAGTTTTGCTAAGAAGAAGAATTGCAACGAAAGTTTATTCTTCAATATCATTCTCACCAGAGAAAAAAAAAAAAATGGGGAGAGAATCTATGTAACAATCTAATATATATTAGGTTGGTGCAAAAGTAATGACGTAATAATGTCGTTTTTTGACGTTAAAAAATACGTCAAAAAACGACATTATTACGTCACTATTTTTGCACCAACCAAATACCAAGAAATATACATTCGTTCATCACCGTTCGATGTAGCTGATTTTTATTATCATCAGCACACACTGCAGTGGCGTAGCTAAGGGGGGCGAGAGGGTGAGGGGGCGTGCGGATCGCCCCGGGTGCCAGCACAGGAGGGGTGACACAATGTCACCCCCAACAAAATTTTTCAACCAGGGCAAAAATAGTCTGAAAACAGTGGTGGCGTCACAGAGTTTCGATGGCGGGCATATGACCCCCCCCACACCCAGAAATAATTTATGAGCCCTAACCACCCCCCCACCCCAGTTTTGTCACCCCCACCACCGGTCAGAAATGTTCTAATAAATTGTCGTGAAATTTGTGAGTAGGAAAAATAGCAATGTTTTCAGCTTTCATGTGTTTCAGTTGCTACAATCTTGGTTACTAACAAGAGACATTGTTGTAACATTTTATCGGATGATATGGTGTTTTAATTCTGCATCATTAATAACAACAAAGCGAAATACGAAGCCAAAAGTGCAACAATTTCCGTCTTGCCTGTGTATCAATTCGCTCAGATACAATTTTCCATTGAGTGAGCGATATACTTTTGAATATCTCTACTAGTGTTGGGACGATTAATCGGAATCGAGAATCGGAAAAATCGGAACTTTTTGGGGTATCGGCAACGGTATCGGAATCGGAAAAATTTGTGCCTATTTTCCGCTTCCAAAAACGATTCTTTTAAATTTTTAACTTAATTTTCCATTATTGGTATTAATGATAAATATTTATTGTTTTTAAATTATCACTAAAACTAAAATCATAATAACATCAAAATACGATGTAAATTTATTTTACTTGTATAAAGAAAAACAAAAAAATAAACTTTGCATAAATTCTCTAGGTAACCTTTAAAAGAATGCAGTTGATTTACAATGTTCCGAAAAATGCTTAAAAATTAAATAGAGCATTTTTGTCAAGAAAAATACTTTCAAACATCATTGATAATTAAATGGTACCCAGAAAATGATGCAACGGAAAATTGGACACCGGAAAATTAGCAACAGAAAATTACGTCAACCATGAGCCAGTCGAGACTGTCGGATCTGGCTGTGCTGTCCATTGAAAACGAGCTTACAAGACAAACAGGTTTTGACGACGTCATTGACCAGTTTGCCACAATGAAAACAAGAAAACATTCATTCTAAGACCATAGTATCGTTGTCATTCTTTTGTGTATTGCCGTATTTTGTATTTAGTTGTTCTGAAAGTGAACAGTTGCATTTTAAAAATCTTTTGATTTGAACTGATTATTTTGTGGTATTGGATTTTGTCTTGGATCATACATGTAAACAGTAACGTACTGATCAGAAGAGTAAAGTAGAGGTAGAGCATGTATGAAAATTTAGCTACAGCTAACCATTCAGCATAGGGTGAATCGGGGTCATTGGGTTGACATTTGAGCGGACCGCCCCGGATGACGTTTACTCTAGCAACGCCACTGACACACTGTGCGCTATTTTACATATGGCGATGGTGAGACAAGATGGAAATGCTTATAAATGGCGCATTTCACTGAGGTTTGTTAGTCTCGGTTTCTTCAAGTTGAAATGAAAGAAAACAAAACTGTGTGAAAGAAAAATACATTGAGGTTCCTGCTTATAAGAATGGCGACAAATTGCACGCGCTGATTAAAAAACCGTAACAGACTTCCAGGGAATTGGCTCCGAAGATGTCAAGTTCTCATGTTACAGTCGTTCGTCATCTTCCTTCAATGGGTAAGGTCCGTCAACCCGGCGCATGGCTGCCACACGCATTGACCGAGAGAAAGAAACTCCAGGGCTCCCCAACTGCCGACAGTTTACTCTCCTACAAGATGTGCGCTACAAATTGGAGACATCAGAGTCAAGTACAGAAATTTAACTATCTGGGGAGTGTTTTATAGCAGACGATAAGAAATATGACAGAGAAATCCGAATGGAGCATTGGAAAGATGCCTTCCAAAAGCTAAACAAAGTATTAAGAGACAGGAAAATTTCGTCAGAAACAGAAAAAATAATGTTGCTATATAATAAAAAGGAAAGAGTACAATTATTCGGTTCTTATATATATATATATATATATATATATATATATATATATATATATATATATAATTATTTATTTAAAAATATGATTCCAACACGCTACATAAGAGGTCTCATGTTTCAAAACAAGAGCCGAAAACTTCAAAATAATATTTGAATTAACTTGAGTTAAAGTAGGCTCTGTTCCATCTTCAAGCGAAATTTTTGGGGAATGACTTATTTCTGAAATTTACGAGTTTTAATAGTATGGTCAGAATTGAAATCAAAAATTTCCATGGTAACATCAAGGGCGGATTGTTTGGAATCGGCAGGGGTGGGGTGTTAATAATTTGTATCAGTATAGAGTTACTTTCGTAACTCGTAAATTTCAGAAATAAGTCATTCCCAAAAAATTTCGCTTGAAGATGGAACAGAGCCTACTTTAACTCAAGTTAATTCAAATATTATTTTGAAGTTTTCGGCTCTTGTTTTGAAACATGAAACCTCTTATGTAGCGTGTTGAAATCATATTTTTAAATAAATAATTATATTTATGCTCTACTTTCGTATCGAGCACTATTTTTTAAAAATAATTACAAAAATACTAAGGAACTTTGGATTATTTACCAAACCAGTTTCTTTCCTATTTTCTACAATATTTTCACATATATATATATATATATATATATATATATATATATATATTCGTTCGCTTTTTTGTGATGTTCTGCGAATGATCTCGAAAAATAATCATTTGTAGATTTTTTTGCTTCTCGGGTCAACCTGCCAAACTGTTGTTTAACATTATTGAAATTTTATTTCAGATTAGACCCCCCCCTTTGATATACAATGCCAAGTCAACAAGAATTAACATGTCTGACATCTTTCTTGCTTTTAATCAAGATCACAAAGATGCCAAAACTGCTCGAGACATTTGTGTTGTGTATGGAGATGACCCAGCTCTTTTTTTTTTTTTTTTTTTTCAAACCTTTTTTTTTCCCCTCGGGATTCATTTGATTATTACCAAATCAAAAATTCGAGTTTTTTTTTCGAAACGAGTATAGTTACCTACATATATATATTAGGTTGGTGCAAAAATAATGACGTAATAATGTCGTTTTTTGACGTATTTTTTAACGTCAAAAAACGACATTATTACGTCAATATTTTTGCACCAACCTAATATATATATATATATATATATATATATATATATATATATATGTATATATATATATATATATATATATATATTATGAAATGGACAAAGTCATTTTTATGTTTATATATTCTTTTTTTATAGAATAACATAGAGCATTTGCTAAAATATTTGTATCTATAAAAAGAATGTATAACCATAAAAATATCTTAATATATATATATTTAAATTTTTGTATATATATATATATATATATATATATATATATATATATATATAATCTCTTCTAGCATTGTTTTATTTTTAGTAAAAACTTAGTAATTATGGTTATCCTGTGAAACTGTTGTCTAATATAACTTATATTTGTCGGCAATTGCCAATGAACTTACAGGGAAATCGTTCCTAATCCTATGGCATCCTTCTGGAAGTGTCTTCTCCGAAACCGTATCCTTCTGGAAGTGTCTTCTCGGAACCGTATCCTTCTGGAAGTGTCTTCTCACGAAAATTGAGTTTCCCAGACACCATAGCTCAGGACTCAGGGCTGGACCCTGGGGATCTGGGGACAGCAATGCCGGACCGAACTGTGTTGAAAGGGATTGTCAATGGACCTCCGACCAACCATAGGGAGGTGGAGAGATGAAGGATGATGAATGTTACTGAAATTTTATTTCAAATTATACACCCCTTTGAGATGGAATGTCAAGTCGACAAG
Source organism: Acanthosepion lycidas (assembly GCA_963932145.1). Classification (NCBI taxonomy): domain Eukaryota; kingdom Metazoa; phylum Mollusca; class Cephalopoda; order Sepiida; family Sepiidae; genus Acanthosepion; species Acanthosepion lycidas. The sequence goes on from OZ010614.1 coordinate 50,085,039, forward strand.
AATTAGAATGTCTGACATCTTCTGCTTGCATTGAATCAAGATCACAAAAATGCCAAAGCTGCACGAGACATTTGTGTACGGAGATGACTGATTTACCGAGAGAATGGCCCAGAAATGGTTTACCCGCTTCAAGAACTTTTGAACTCGCAGACCCCTACCCTACCGCGCGTTCTGGCCAACCTGTTCAGTTTGATGAGAACCAAATTACACATTTGTAGTTGCTTGATTCCGATGTTTCCAATTTGTACCTCACATGTTGGGCTGTCCCTTTTGCTAACTGTTGTGGATTCCGGGATGAAACCCGGTCTCAAATGAATGACAAACGCAGGAATGAAATATAGCAAATAAATGTATTGACGTAATTGGTAATACGGTTAGTAGATCCAGAAATGCGGTTAGTAGCAATAATAATATATATACAATCTGGGAAATCCACTTCGTTCTGAGTCTACGTGCTCGCAACTATGACTCTTACAATGCGGTTACCTCAAACTCTCACTCCCTCACTGTATCACTGACTGACTGACCGACTCTGGGTATTCACCGGCAGCAGTATAAGTACAAACTGGGCGAGTCCACTTGTATGAAAAAGGGGTGGATCCCTTAACACTAACAGCCATATTGTTGCAATCTAGGTAGGATTAATGAATGAGAAATAACCAAAACAGAGGTTGGAAATGAAATGGTAATTTTTATAGCATCAACAAAATACAATACTCGCCAGCAGCGTGAAGTAGGTAAACCACTGCTAGTGGTTGACTATTTAGACAGCATATTACTCCTACTTACAATAGTGTTCAAACGTATTTATGAAGATTAGGACATACCCATTAATGTTCATAGGTACGGTATATAATAGATAGATAGATAGATAGATAGATAGATAGATAGATAGATAGATAGATAGATAGATAACGAATAGGCATAGATAGATAGATAGATAGATAGATAGATAGATAGATAGATAGATAGTGTTGTAACCTAGTAAGGGTTACTGAATGAGAACCAAAATGTAGGTTGGAAATGAAATGGTAATCTTTATAACATCAACAAAATACAATACTCGCCAGTGGCGTGAAGTAGGTAAACCACTGCTAGTGGTGGACTACTTAGACAGCATATTACTCCCACTTAGAATAATGTCCAATGTATTTATGAGGATTGGGACATACCCATTAGTGTTCATATGTACGGTATATAATAGATAGATAGATAGATAGATAGATAATGAAAAGACTGTGATAGATAGATAGATAGATAGATAGATAGATAGATAGATAGATAGATAGATAGATAGATAGATAGATAGTGTTATAACCTAGAAAGGGTTACTGAATGAGAAATAACCAAAATGGAGATTGGGAATAAAATGGTAATCTTTATAACATCAATAAAATACAATACTCGCCAGCGGCGTGAAATAGGTAAACCACTAGTGGCTATTGTTGGACTACTTAAGCAACATATTGCCTTCACTTACAAGAGTGTCCAACGTATTTATTAGGATTTGGATATATCTATTAGTGTTTATAGGTACGATATATAACATATATATTTCGTCTTCTTAACAACTGATTGTGCGTCCTTCTTTCCATTAATAACTTATGTAAGAGTTCCCATAGTTTTCTTTCTGTGTTTGCCATCAATACGATTGGTTGGTTGCTTGATTTTGTTTAGCGGGATATCAACACCTATATGGGTTATTTAATGCCGAAATCTAAATATTTTGAACACAATTTTATGGCTTCAACTACAGATAAAATATATTGTTAGACATTCTGCCATAAAATCTATTGTGGGTAATTCTGTTTTAAAAATATATTGTTGGTAATATATATATATATATGTATCGATGGTAATTTTTTTTATATAAAAGTGGATTTTTATACTTTTGTTTTTGGGTTCACTACTTGCCCATGACTGGGACCCACGCAGGTGCTACCACCCCGGATAATAGTGAACCTGGAAACGACAACAATTAAGGAGTGGTTCCACTTTACAACTCCTGTAAATATGTATTGCTGGTAATTTTACTATATATATATATATATTAAGACATTTTTATGTTTATACATTCTTTTTATAGAAACAAATATTAAAGTAAATGCTCTGTTTATAATAAACAGTATTAAACAACATTTACCGGCCTGAATATCCAAGAAATTTTCACAGAAAATATTCGTCCTCCGACAGTATTCGAACCTGTATCCTATACGGAACCGTCATTTAGCTTGACATGCCTTTAACGATTTAGTCAGGAAGGAGCGTTCGGTTAGCACGGTCGAATTCACTGCCTTTAAACTTCAATCTTCCATGAATCTCTCACGTACATTCATATCTGCTCATGGCGTATCAAATGTAAACAAAAGACGTCACACATTATGAAATTGACAGTCCAAATCCGACAATTATTTTAAGACATTATTATGTTTAACATTCTTTTCATAGATACAAATATCTGCTCTTTTTATAATATATATATATATATATATATATATATATATATATATATATATATATATATATATATATATATCTTAAATTACCAATAATACATATTACAAGCGTCTGGTTAGTGATGGAAAAATCGATGTCAGCACAAATCGATTTCAACACAAATTTTTAACTAAAAGCTCCCTCAATTTTCAAGCAATCTAATACAAACTTCAGTCAATTGTAGCCAACAATAAGTTGATTGTTTCACAGCCATTTAACTTGATAACTGAGTCCACCCATATAGTGAAAACCCGTGTAAATAGCAAAAAATGGCAATTTTTACTTATTTCTTTCTTATTTTTCGTTGATCTTTCAACCACTTTTCATCAAATTTAACAATTGCTTTATAAATGTATCCTTTTTTACATCTGCGGTAGCACACTGACGAATTGAATTTCAAAAACTGCAAAATAATTGAGGTATCAAGTGGGTCTTCATGTTGCCTGTTTTACCCCTTCATGTCCTCGGCTAACTTCGATTAAATAAATACAGACAACTTCAGTTACATCAGTAACTGCATTAATTCAAAATGTTTTTTAATGAAAGTAATTTAAAGTAATTGAAAACGATAGACTCCGTTACATCTAAGAATGGTGCTGTTTTTGCTCCATTCTAATTGAACGCTTTTTCTGATCGACCAGCTGGGTATGGCTGCTAGTTAATACATATAAATATAAGAAAAATCTTTCATATCGACATTCAAGCCAACAGTTGACGTTGGACCATTTATCTTCAAATTCTCCCCGGGAATCAGAAATTTTAGTACACACACAGATGCACACATACACGCGCGCGCTTACACACACACACACACACACACACATATATATATATATATATATATATATATATATATATATATATATAGCCATTTAAAACAACATGTCTGGGTGCATACACAATTCCGGAGAATCCTCGTTGAAAACACAACTATACTTAAACAAGAAAACAATAAACAAAAACTAAAAATTCTTGAATCTATATACATAAAACTGTTGAAAACTAACCTGAACAAAATAAACTGTGAAATCTCCAAAAATATACTTAAATGCCTATAATTGATAACAGAAGCCATTGGTTTATACAAACGGCTTCCCATACTTAACACTTCTCGTTTTCACTCTCGCGTGTTCATGAGTGACGTCAGGAGCTGCGACGCGATTTTCGCTTCCGCGTCTCGTATACACGAGTTTGTCGTTGCTTGGAAATCTTTCATACAACAAAAACAGACTATCATTATTGTTTTGTTCGTGTATTATTTAACATATTGAAATGTAATTGTCATCTTTGATAATGGCTTATGTAAGCCGAAAGCTTAGATAGAATTTAAAAAAACATGTATCAATATGGTGTTTTTTTTTTATCTTTCAATGATAATGTTATTAAGCTTATCAGACAATATGAAAGGAATTTATTTAAAATAAATAGAGAAAACTTGTCTATATTATTTAATGAAACATGCATCAATATATATATATGTGTGTGTGCGTATGTGTGTGTGTAAAGTTTGTATGTTTGACAATTAAATCAACTCTTTTATTCTATTTAAACGGATTTTTTTTATTCTATTTCCAAAAATTCGACATATCATCGTACAGAATGTAATGTACAAAAGAATAAAAGAAAGAAGAATTAAAGAATAAAGGATCAAAAGAATAGAGGAATTAAAGAATGAAGAAATTAAAGAATGAAAGCATTACTCTCCTACTGTCATCATACTTATTATAAAACCCAGGTTGTGTGTGTGTGTGTGTGTGTTTGTGTCTGTACGTTTATATATTGGATCGGATTTCGTACATTTTTCAACCGATTTCAACAAAACTTCACAGGACTACGTAAAATTACCTTGTGGTGGTTCTGACAACATCAAAAATTGGAAAAACGCAATTGTTTTTGCTCGAAATCAATTTGAAAACACGATTATGCCGCGAGAATGAAAGGGAGACAACTCATATCAAGTTATACTTATTATAAAACCCAGGTTGTTTGTGTGTGTGTTCGTTTATATATGAGATCGGATTTCCTACATTTTTCAACCGATTTCAACAAAACTTCACTTTTTTTGGCAGGTAGTGTTTCTTGTAGACTTTTTTCTTCATTTTTACATTCAGAATGCTTTAAAAATTCCATTTACAAGACAATTGTTTATAATAAAATTCTATTCAATCGGTAGACTCATAACGATTGAAAACAATGTTTTTGTATGAGTTTGGGTTTAACCAATTTGTAAAAAAAAAAAAAAAAAAAAAAAAACTAATTAAGACATGCGTGTCCGTCAACCTTAAACAATAATCTTTGTCAATTTTATTTTTTAGTCTTTATGATGGTCGATACTTGATCTATCTCTTACTGTTACATCCTCGGGCAACGCTGGGCTCTACTGCTAGTTGCTAATAATTATGATTATGTTCTTGACAAATAAATTCATCTTCTTGTGACATTTTAATGAATTTTATTATTTCCAAATTGCGAAATAACTTTCAAAATGTATAGGTCTTTACTAAGCTTCTCTCTATCTGGCACAAAACTAGAAATGTGAGGTACCACATGAGGATTGACCTCACTACACATTGTAGATGGCATTCTTTCATTTGATGTCCTTGTTTCCTTTAATACTTTTGTGTGTCGGGTTGCGGCCACATCACGTCGAAACATTGGTTCCCGTACAATCACAGAACCTCAGCAAAGTTGAGCTTGGTCAAAACCTAGATAGGTGATCGATTAGGAATACCAGTTGTTGTAAGTGTTGTGGTAAACCCTCTTATAGTATAGTGAACTCTTCCTCCTCTCATAAGTACAAACTGCAAGAGTCGGATGAGAAGAGGGTGAAGTGGAGTAGAGTAGTAGACGCAGTGCTAATCTACTTATTACTAACACTATTGTTTTGTATATATCTTCAATATACTTTTTTCAACCTACCTTCGTCTTCCGTGTCTTTCTTTCTGGACCCTAAACAGGCCTCAACAGTAAGATTGAATGTGTGAGTGGCGAAACGGTTCCTCGGAAAACAGAGTTCTAATTCCCATTGGTTTGATCATATTCACTTACGCGCTAATACCCTTTGGAAATGCATGAATCCAACTATTCTTCCTTCCCAGCTATGGGTTAATTAGTAAAACTTGTATCACTAGACAAAAATTCATTTTAAACATTAGGTATCGCGTTTCTGTGGAAGTCCTTAGATTATGTCATCTGGTTTAAACTCGTTTTATAAGATTAGAGATCTTAATGAATATATCCTCGTAATTTTCGAAAAAAAATAAATACCCTTCATTTTGATGCCAGTTTTATGATTCTATCTAGTTTAAAACTTGATTTATTCGATTGGAGACCATACTTATCAATCAAACCTCGTATTTCAAAGAAAAATAAAAATTATTTTATGCTAATACCAGTTTGTACCTCCACTGATTTGCTAAAAAAAACTAGCATACTGTTACAGTATACCTACGGCCGATAATGGGTATGTCCCCATTCACATAAATACAGTAGTAGATACTGTATGTTGGTCTGCAGTTCAAGATTCATTGTGGAACTCACTTGACTCACTTCTAGCAGTTGACTACTTCTTCTATGCACCACTGATGAATCTTATATGTGTTGTTCTTGTCCTAAGTATTATCATGCATTACCAACCTTCGTGTGATTATTCTATTCAGTAACGGAACGTTACTGAATAGAATTAGGTTACAACAGTTCAAAGCTTTTTAGTAATTATTTGTCTGTATTTCATCATCATTAATATACCGTTTTATAGTCATACAAATTTTTTTTTGATCACTCCATCCCAAACAAGTTGATAATACTATTAAGATGCTGGGGATTACAGATTGGTATTGTAGAGAGTGATGAAGAATGTTTTTACCTTTAATTCTCTCATAATCACCTCGCTGTGTAGCTTATAAGTCTGGTGAGAAGACACATCCTTGTCTGAGACACCTTTATATTTTCATATATTTACTGAACTCATTTTATCCCCAGTATAGGTTCTGAATTATTCTAATATCGTTCCCAAATATGTTAAGGTTAACGAGCAGTTCCCACAGTTCTTTGTGACAGACTTTTTCAGAATTTTTTCATTAGCTTTTTTGCAAAAATGTTTTTCAGTAGTTGAAGTATGTAGAGTTCAATAGGCGGACATGCAGTTTGAACAGTTTTAATTCAGTTTGTATCTATTTATATACTTTTGTAGCAAACCTATGAATGATAATGGGTATGTCCCCATTCAAATAAATACAGTAGTAGATACTGTATGTTGGTCTGCAGTTGGAAATTCATTGTGGAATTCTTTTGACTTACTTCTAGCAGTTGACTACTTCTATGAACCGCTGACAAATCTTATATGTGTTGTTCTTGTCCTCAGTATTAATGTTCGTTACCAACCTTCGTTTGATTATTCTATTCAGTAACCTTCCCTATGTTACAACAGTGGCAAAGCTTTTTAGTAATTATTTGTCTGTATTTCATCATCATTAATATAGCCTTTTATAGTCATACAAATTTTTTTTTTTTGATCACTCCATCCCAAACAAGGTGATAATGCCATTAAGATGCTGGGAATTACAGATTGGTATTGTAGTGAGTGATGAAGAATATTTTTTACTGATGAAGAAGAGGCTGATGTCAAGAGAGATGTGATTTTACAGGGGGATGTAGAGAATAGAATGGACAAAACACAGGAAGAAGATATAAAGCAAATTGGACATATTTTGAGGAGGGATGGTGTTGTGGCATACCTACGGACGATAATGGGTATATCCCCTTTCACATAAATACAGTAGTAAATACTGTATGTTGGTCTGCAGTTGGAGATTCGTCTCCAACTGTACGGTCAAACTCTCTACTTCCGTGCAGAGAGGACTCCCAGACGAGGCTATGTCAAAGGGCAGTCTCGTCTCGGGAAACAGCCACTCGACCCCGTTTTATACAGGGTCTACAGGGAACTTTTAGCCGAGCCTCCAGATTCGTCCCCAACTGTGACTCCGGGCAAAGAGGATTCACAGACGAGGCTATGTCGAAGGTCAGAGTCTCGTCTCGGGAAACAGACACCCGACCCCGTTTTATACACGGTCTACAGGGAACTTTTGGCCGAGCCTCCAGATTCGTCCCCAGCTCTGCCTCCGGGTAAAGAGGATTCCCAGACGAGGCTATGTCAAAGGGCAGTGTCTGGTCTCGGGAAACAGCCACCCGACCCCGTTTTATACAGGGTCTACAGAGAACTTTTGGCCGAACCTCCAGATTCGTCCCCAGCTGTGCCTCTGGGCAAAGAGGATTTCCAGACGAGGCTATGTCGAAGGTCAGAGTCTTGTCTCGGGAAACAGCCACCCGCTTAATATTGAAATTAGTTAAAATCAGAATTTAAATAAACAAATTTTTTTTTTTTTTTTGTAAAGAAGGACACCAGTTACCGAAAATCTGCTTTGAATAGTAAAACAAAATATTCACTAAAACTCAGACATTATTTAAAAAAAAAGAAGATTTTAATTACTTTTACGAATAAAATATATTATGAATACTACTGTCTTAAGAATAAAAACGATAATGAAATTGTACAAAAATTGTTTTCATTTTTTATTATAATAATTTATAAAATTATCTATAATAAACTATTATAAACATAAAATTATCTATAAATTATCTATATAAAACTTTGTCTGTGAACTTTCTATCTTGTGTGTTTGCCAGTAGTCATATATATAGTGAGAGGGGAAAAGAAAGATGTAAATTCATGAAAATTTATTATCTTGCGGGAAGTGAAGGCGGGTTTAGTTTTCTTACGAGAAAATGTAGAAAACACACGAAATCCAGCCCAATCAGGAAACGCACAGCTGTCATCAAGTTCCACACCACTCTCGCTTGTGAACTTCACGACTTCATGCTAAAAGCGACAGGGCTGACAAACTTCAAAGAGACCTCTTCACTCTACGGCAACACCGTCCACAGTAAGAAACAAATTTTATCTCTTGTATCCTCTTTTCTATGAACCAAACACACACGTTGACTTTTTCACACAAACACACATATAACAACATTTCATTGTTTCTCACATACGTACACAAAGAGAATTTATATTTTATTTCAGAATTTTATTAACCCAAACAAAAAGACATTATTTTTCGATCTATGATCAATTGCTTGTATTCTTGTCGTTATATAAAATTAATGTTCATTTGTTGAAACTACGTTGTCTTTTTCTACTAAATTTTATTCTTTCAATGAAAATCGTTTGATTATTCTAAACGGACGAATTGCGCGCAGCCACGCAACAATATTTTATGTTACTGTATCGAATCCCAACACTACGAATTTTGACTTTCCAATATCTTATTAAAAAAATTGTTAATTTTTTAATGGGAAGAAGAAGAGGAAGAAGAAGAAGAAGAAAGAACGAGAAGAAGAAGAAGAAGAAGAAGAAGAAGAAGAAGAAAGACAGGAAGAAGAAGAAAAAGAAAGAAAGAGAAGAAGAAGAAGAAGAAGAAAAAGAAAGAAAGAGAGGAAGAAGAAGAGGAAGAAGAAGAAGAAAGAAAGAGAAGAAGAATTTTGACTTTCCAATCTCTTTTTGTTTAACTTTCTTCAAACAGACAATTTTTTTAAATGTTGAAAGCAACTCCAATAACTGCAGATAAATGTATTTTTAAAATATCTCTATTTTCACAAACTCTTCATGAAACTAAATGTAAACAGTAAACACAACGGGTGACTAAAATTCAGTCTGGTATGAAACTTGTTTTATACGATTGGAGGCCTTATAATTCGACCCACGTAATTTTGAAGAGAAATAAATTGATGGTCTAGTAAATCTTAAAATTCTGTCTTAATTTGTCCTGGTTATTTGTTATTGTCCGTGCGTCTTGAAGAGGACCTCCAATCGGTTGTGAACTGGGGTAGGAATTGGCTGGTCAACTTTAATGCCTCAAAAACAAAACTGCTCTCTATTAATCACCACAGAGATCCTTCCCTGCCCTCCATTAGAATGTCTGACGCTCAATTTCTCGAGAGCACCTCTCTGCGGCTGCTCGGTCTCACGTTGACTACTGACCTGAGATGGAACAAATACATTGAGTCAATTGCTTCGTCCACCGCAAAGAAAGTTGGCTTCCGGTGCCACACCAGGAATTTTTTCTTCCCGGAATTGATCCTCCAGATCTACAAATCAACAATTCGCCCTTGCATGGAGTATTGCTGCCATATATGGTCTGGAGCCCCTTCTGTTTGCCTTGGGGTTCTTGATAAGCTCCAGAGGCGGATTTGCACTATAATTGGCCCTGTTCTGGCATCTCGTCTACAGTCACTCTCTCACAGACGCGCCGTCACCTCTCTGTGTCTTTTTTACAAATACTTTCATGGTAATTGCTCCGAGGAGCTGCATTCGCTGGTTCCCAGACTTCATGAATCCAAACGCCCTACGAGGCTGGCATCCCGCTCTCACCTCTTCACTGTCGAAATTCCTAAATGTAGCCGTCTCTTCTACTCCAATAGCTTCATATACTCGCACCTCTCGCCTGTGGAACTCCCTTCCCTATTCCAGTTTCCCTCAGAGCTATAATCTCCAACTATTCAAATGTAATGTCAATCGACATCTCCATCCTCATCCTTTCCTCTATCACTCGTATCTGATCTTGCTCCAAATCTTCTGTAACCCCTTGCATCCTAGTGGCTTCCCGCCTTGCTTGGGATGAAACGCTTAAAAAAAATAAAAATAAAAATTGTATTTACTAATCATAATTTGAAAAGCTTATTACAATTTAGCGACCCCCAATATTTTAAAAGAATTATGATTATTTTTCTACGGGTATAAACGGGACGATTTTTGTAAATACGGATGTCCATACAGGACATAATCAGAAAATAAGAGCCATAACTATAGTAAATTTAAAGCCAAAGTACCTAAAATTCAATAAAACATTACATTACGGAGAATATTTTTCTAAATTTTTAAGATTACTGGGTACTTAAAAATTATATAAAAAAAGCGCTCACGTTATATTCCTTGCGTAATATTTACAGATATGTCCACCGGAGAAAAAAATTAGATAAACTTCAGTCTATCAGTCAATCTGCCAATACCGTAAATAAACACCTACCTTCGTTAAAAAATGCATTTCGGCGATATTTTTAACTAAAAGTAATAGTTGTTTCAAATTAGATTAATTAAACTTTAAATCAACTAATATTCCTTAAATAGAGTTTCAGAAAAATACATGAAAGAAAGAAAGAAAGAAAGAAAGAAAGAAAGAAAGAAAGAAAGTGACTGGATGAAAAAATACATAAATAAAAAGAAGATAAGAAAAACAACGAAAGAAAGAAAGAAAGAAAGAAAGAAAGAAAGAAAGAAAGAAAGAAAGAAAGAAAGAAAGTGACTGGATGAAAAAATACATAAATAAAAAGAAGATAAGAAAAACAACGAAAGAAAGAAAGAAAGAAAGAAAGAAAGAAAGAAAGAAAGAAAATGACTGGATGAAAAAATACATAAATAAAAAGAAGATAAGAAAAACAACGAAAGAAAGAAAGAAAGAAAGAAAGAAAGAAAATGACTGAATGAAAAAATACATAAATAAAAAGAAGATAAGAAAAAGAAAGAAAGAAAGAAAGAAAGAAAGAAAGAAAGAAAGAAAGAAAATGACTGGATGAAAAAATACATAAATAAAAAGAAGATAAGAAAAACAACGAAAGAAAGAAAGAAAGAAAGAAAGAAAGAAAGAAAGAAAGAAAGAAAGAAAGAAAGAAAATGACTGGATGAAAAAATACATAAATAAAAAGAAGATAAGAAAAACAACGAAAGAAAGAAAGAAAGAAAGAAAGAAAGAAAGAAAGAAAGAAAGAAAGAAAGAAAGAAAATGACTGGATGAAAAAATACATAAATAAAAAGAAGATAAGAAAAACAACGAAAGAAAGAAAGAAAGAAAGAAAGAAAGAAAGAAAGAAAGAAAGAAAGAAAGAAAGAAAGAAAGAAAATGACTGGATGAAAAAATACATAAATAAAAAGAAGATAAGAAAAACAACGAAAGAAAGAAAGAAAGAAAGAAAGAAAGAAAGAAAGAAAGAAAGAAAGAAAGAAAGAAAGAAAGAAAGAAAATGACTGGATGAAAAAATACATAAATAAAAAGAAGATAAGAAAAACAACGAAAGAAAGAAAGAAAGAAAGAAACAAAGAAAGAAAGAAAGAAAATGACTGGATGAAAAAATACATAAATAAAAAGAAGATAAAAAAAAAACAACGAAAGAAAGAAAGAAAGAAAGAAAGAAAGAAAGAAAGAAAGAAAGAAAGAAAGAAAGAAAGAAGTATATTTCATTTTTAAAAAAATTTTTAACGGGTGGCTAACATAACGCCAAAATCAGAGATTTTAGAAGTTTCAAATGGAAAACTCCTTCCAGTCAATTTAAATTACTTTTGAAATCCAACAAGGTATTTTGATTATTGCAAAAGTTAAATTTAATCTAACAGCTTGAAATTAAAATTAAAATTAAACCTTCAAGGAAGATGTTTCATTTTGATAGCAGTTTCATTATTCTATCTGGTCTAAAACTTGTTTTATAGGTTTGGAGAACTTACTTATCAATCGTCCCACATATTTTTAAAGAGAAATAAATTTGCTTCATTTTGATACCAGTTTCATTATTCTGTCGGTTCTAACACTTGTTTTATGCGCTTAGAGACATGACTTATCAAACTAACCTTGTAACAAAAGAATTAAATATAAGTATTATAAAAGAACATTGGAATAAAATAATTACTTTCATACTCAGCTTTTGTCATTGTTAATAATGATGATTATATTCTTGATAAGTAAATCTAATTTTAGTTACATTTTAGCTGGCATTTAGTTATTATCGCTCTAAAAATATGTGCCATTAATTTCTGAACAATCCGACGCATTCAAAATATGACATAGAGAAAAGAAAAAGTCGCTTGACACAGACGACAAATCCAACTACTAGATGAAGTGACGAAAGTCAACGACACCAGTGAAAGCAAAAGAATGCAGAAAGATGGAGGTGGTCACACTTCCTCGCCATTTTCCGCCTTCCGTTTCTCAGACGCATCACTCTTCTTCGCGTCCCATCTGGAAGCGCCATCTTGTTTTTAAATGGCACAGCCAAACGCTATGATTTCTGTCTTCCCCACTCCTCCACTTGCTGGTTTATGTTAGTTTATTTAAGGAGCCTGGTCCCTTTCCTTTGACGTTCTCCCACTTTTTATGTTGGTTTTCGTCTTATTTTACCGTATGACTTTGGACTCACTGTGGTTTCTTTAATTTCCACTCTTACCGGTTATGCCATATTTTAAAAGAAAACCATGCGCAGGAACAACCTGTCTGGTATGGGTTATACTGTTTTAGCCTTTTGCGTTTGCGTCTATGGAATGACAAAAGAAAGAAAGCAAGCAAGCAAGCAAGAATGAAACAAGCAAACTGACGAAAGAAATATGAAAGACAGAAACAAAAGGGGAGAATAAGAAAAGAAAGAAAAAGACAAAAAGAAAAAATTAAAAGCATAAAGAGAGTAAAGTAAAAGAGAGATATAAGTAAAGAAAGAAAAATAACGAAAAGAAAAGAAAAGAAAAGAAAAGGGACAAAAGACAATAGTAAAAAAACATAAGAGAGAAAAATAAAGAGAAAAAGAAAAAGATAAATAAATTAAAATATTGTAAAGAAAAAAGGCAAAATAAAAAAAAGATAGAGTAAAACAGACGAAAGAAAGAAAGAAAGAAAGAAAGAAAGAAAATGACTGGAAGAAAACATACAAGAGAAAGAAAGAAAGAAAGAAAGAAAGAAAGAAAGAAAGAAAGAAAGAAAGAAAGAAAGAAAGAAAGGAAATGACTGGAAGAAAACATACAACAAAAAGAAAGAAAGAAAGAAGAAAATGACTTGAAGAAAACATACAACAAAAAGAAAGAAAGAAAGAAGAAAATGACTTGAAGAAAACATACAACAAAAAGAAAGAAAGAAAGAAAGAAAGAAAGGAAATGACTGGAAGAAAACATACAACAAAAAGAAAGAAAGAAAGAAAGAAAGAAAGAAAGAAAGAAAGACTAAAAAAGTTAGAAAAATAGTAAAAAAAAACTGAAAAGAAAAGACCGAGAAGGAGGCATAGGATAGGAAAAGCTAAAATAAAAAGAGAGAAAATGGAGAAAGAAAAGAAAAGAAAGAGAGAAGTGTCTGAACGAAAGAATATGAGGAAACGTAGAAAAAGAAAGAAATAAATAAAGAAAGAAAGAAAGAAAGAAAGAAAGACAGGAAGAAAAAAGATGCACCAGAAGTAAAAATAAAATAAACAAAAAGAAAAAATAAATAAATATAGAGAAAAAAGGACAGAAAAGAAAAGAAAAGAAAAAAGAACGAAAAGAAAAGAAAAAAGAACGAAAAGAAAAAAAACGAAAAGAAAAGAAAAAAGACTGTAAAGAAAAGAAAAAAGAACGAAAAGAAAAGAAAAAAAAACGAAAAGAAACTACCAACAAAAGAAAGAAAAGCAATAAAAAATAAAGATAGAGAAGAAAGATAAAAAGATGCGAATAAAAGACATCAAAAGATATAAAGAAAGAAAGGAAATGACAGGAAGAAAAAACATCCACCAATAATTAAAAAAAAAATAAAGATAGCAAGAAAAATATTAAAAAAATGAAAGAAAAAGGCAAAAAAGGAATAAAGAAAAAGAGAAAAAAAACAACAAAAGGAATGAAAAAAGTAAGAAAAGAAATAAAAAATTGAGTTAGAGAAGAAAGACAAAAAAGATAGGAGAAAAACACATCAAAAGAAAGACAAAAAGAAAGAAGATCGCAGAAAGAAAAAATATACACGAAAAATTAAAAAAAAATAAAGATAGCAGAGGAAAAGAAAGAAAGAAAGAAAGAAAGAAAGAAAGAAAGAAAGAAAGAAAGAAAGAAAGAAAGAAGGAAAAAGAAAAAAAATCCAAGCCAAAGAACGAAAGAAAGAAAATGGCAGGAAGAAAAAAACATACAGGAAAAATTATAAAAAAAATAAAGATAGCAGAGGAAAAGAAAGAAAGAAAGAAAGAAAGAAAGAAAGAAAGAGAGAAAGAAAGAAAGAAAGAAAGAAAAAGAAAAAAATCCAAGCCAAAGAACGAAAGAAAGAAAATGGCAGGAAGAAAAAACATAAGGGAAAAATTATAAAAAAATAAAGATGGCAGAAAAAAAAGAAAACAAGAAAGAAAGAAAGAAAGAAAGAAAGAAAATGAAAAAACAGACAAAAGAAAGAAAGAAATAACGAACGAAAGAAAGAAAGAATCATTGTCAATGGCTTTCTTTCTTTCATCAATAGTGACATTGGTAAATGCCAGTTATGTAAGCAGACAGTAAAGACAAATGACGAAAACTGAAAAAGTTAAATGGCGTGAGGTTATTTTTTTTTTATGGGGAGGTGGGTATCCTGTCTCAATCATATTAAAAACAACGTTGCTTGGGTGAGTCCTGCCACTGGCAACTTTAAATCTGCTTCCTCTGTCCTTTTCTGTTTTTTTTGGTTTTTTTTTTTTTCGTTTTTTGTTTTTTTGGATGGCGGGGGGGTAACCTCAGCTGAATAAAAGGATGTGCGAATAACGTTACAGTTTTTAACGGAGAAAATGGAATCCGCAAAACGAATTCTGTTGCGGTCACATCGCATTAAAGCAACACGGAAAGGCAGGAATCCATCTCTTCTCCACCCAGAGCTGTGGGCTAAAACGGCAGGGTCTGAAATAAGATTAGTGCACAAGTAACGGAAAAGTATTATACCATTTTCCTAAGAAGAAATGGCAAATCACAGATAATGAAGAAAAGGAAAACGTGGAGAGACATGATCAAATACATACTAAATAGAAAATTGAATTGCAAACCCTGGAGAAGACAAATGGAAAACGACTCCACTATCTTTCCCAAGAAGAAATGACAAATCACAGATAACGAAGAAAAGGAAAACGTGGAGAGACATGATCAAATACATACTAAATAGAAAACTGAATTGCAAACCCTGGAGATGACAAATGGAAAACGACTCCACTATCTTTCCCAAGAAGAAATGACAAATCACAGATAACGAAGAAAAGGAAAACGTGGAGAGACATGATCAAATACATACTAAATAGAGAAAAACATGGAGAAGGCAAATGGGAAACAACTCCATTATCTTTCCCAAGAAGTCATGCAATTCACAGATAATAAAGAAAAAGAAACCGTGGAGAGCTATGATCAAATACATCCTACAGGGAGAAAGAAAACTGGATTCCAAACCATGGGGAGCACGAAAAATCGCAGATAATAAAGAAAAGGTTGATTCGTTTTTTACGGATTATTATGCCATTTTGCAGATTATTTAAATTCAAAGAATATTTTAGATTGTAAGAATATTTTTTGTTGGTGGAGTGTAATAATGATTTAGTAATACAAATCTTACTAATTAATCCATAGCTGGGGGGAGAAGTGTATTCTTACTTGTCTTATTTTTCCCTCAGCGAACCCAAGGAAAATTGGAACGCTGCTCTCCGATTACAAATTCGAAGCTGTTATCTATCTGCCCATCCAAGCTTACAGTACCAGGTATTCCTAAATAGTCATCTATCTAGGTACTGACCCTGCTAGACATTGCTTCACTTCGCTGATCGCAATGGTAAAGAAAAGAGAGCTGTATAGTTTTATGATCGACTTCATCCTGGAGAGACGTGCCATTAGAAAAAAAAAAAATGATAAAAATAAAGTCCTGTAGGTTTTCTTTCCCCAGGTGATTTGTCTACTTTTGTTTTTTATTTACATTTTTTTTAAATCATTTAATCGCAAGCAAGGCGATAATGCCACTGAGACGCAAGGGAGTTCCCGGCAGTGAAAGATAGACTGGTGAGAAGAAAGGATCATAAAAGAACAGGATTCCGGAAGCCAGAAGATTGGGATTGATGTTGCATTTAAATTATTTTTAGGATTTTACAGGGTGACCCAAAAGACTTGTCACCAT
>OZ010614.1:50106474-50111474 GCA_963932145.1 Acanthosepion lycidas
TACCTTGTCTGTCGTTTTTAATGAAACATATATATATATATATATATATATATATATATATATATATATATATATATATATATATATATATACTGAACTTTTCTATTCACTCAATTATAGTGAATTTGGCATGGATTTTGAAATCGTGTTTTTCCAGGCGGAAATGTTGTTCTACAGGTAATAATTTTTCATGGGGAGTCGATTTAATTCGATGGCCATTTTTGAGCCGAATCTCGTCGAGGAATCTAAATGAAAATAATAATAATAATAATAATAATAATAATAATAATAATAATAATAATAATAAAAACGAAAGAATAATAAATAAAAAAAAACGAAAGAATATTAATCTACAACCCAGTGTGTCTGAAGATTTTAATTTTTTTAAATTTTTTATTGTTCAATATATATATATATATATATATATATATATATCAGAGATAGAGCTAACATATATGGTTGGATAGATGTGAGCTTGTGACCCTGGGTTTGACACTTTATGCCTGACGATCGCTAAAGCCTGAAACCCCGGGTCACAAGCTCACATATATCCAAACATATATGTTAGCTCTATCCCTGATATTGAGCGCTTTCTAATAAGTACCGCGCATATAATATATAAATAATTATATATATATATATATATATATATATATATATATATATATATATGATAAAGACTAAATATTTGGGCACACGCTCTGGATTTAATTATTACTTAGTTCGTGTCTTCTTTGATTTAATTAACTCCTCCATTTGTGTATGGCATACAATATTTCAGAGAAGGAGTTACCGATAATTTAAAATCTTCCAGCCCTCAGATTACTTTTAGCCAATAAGGGAGATCGGGCAAAAAGAGGGAAAATTTTGAAGAAATTTTTGGGTAGGTCCGTTTTGATTGCACGGAAAAGAAAGGAAAAGCACTACTTGATTTCAGCATGAGAAAGAAAGAAAGAAAGAAAGAAAGAAAGAAAGAAAGAAAGAAAGAAAGAAAGAAAGAAAGAAAGAAAGGAAAAATAAGAAAAAAGAAAGAAAGGAAAAAAAAGAAAAAAGAAAGAAAGAAAGAAAGAAAAAAGAAAGAAAGAAATAAAGAAAAAAGAAAGGAAAAAGAATGTAAGAATGTAAGAAAGAAAGAAAAAAAGAAAGAAAAAAGAAAGAAAGAAAGAAAGAAAGAAAGAAAAAGAAAGAAAGAAAAAAGAAAGAAAGAAAGAAAGAAAGAAAAAAGAAAGAAAAAAAGAAAAAAAAGAAAGGAAGAAAGAAAAAAGAAGGAAAAAAGAAAGAAAAAAGAAAGAAAGAAAAATGAAAGAAAAAAAGAAAGAAAGAAAAAAGAAAGAAAGAAAGATAGAAAGAAAAAAAGATATAATTATTTAACGGCTTAAAGAATTGACATCTTTCGAATACTTTTCATGTCAATACTTCAACAAGAAAATTCCAAGTACGGGCCACTGCAGCCTCAGCCACTGCAGCCTCAGCCTCAGCCACAGCAGCCTCAGCCACTGCAGCCTCAGCAACAGAAGTCAGCTCCCAAATAAATTTCAGGCTTTTCCAGTGGCTAGTCACATCCATCTTGATTTCTTCTTTTTCTATACGCCGTGTCAATTGAGAACATGGGCGATCATGTCTCTCCACAACTTCATGTCCTTTGTAGCTCTTAATAAATGTTGTTTTCTTGCTATCTCTGCAAATCCCTGTTCTGCTAGCCGGTTACTCAAATTCCTTAGGTAGATTATTCCTTTCTTTGCTCTGTCTAGCTTGCCTTCTATATGCCCTGTGAATGTTAAATTTTCCAAGACCTCTTTCCTCATTATTAACCTTTTAGGGGATGCTGATTTCTTTCCCGTATATATATGACAATAACTCAAAGGACAATGAGTTACTTCACTTGCATATTAGCAGGGACGGTGGAATTCTGAATTCAATATGGTGACACGTACGGTGAATTTATGGTTTAAATCCAGACTAATTCTCACAGTAAATGAATAAAAGTTGTTTTATTATATGTTAAAATACACTTGCCTTTTATTTTCATTCGTCTATTTTTTCATCTCAAAAACCTGACACATATCATTTTTTTTTTATCGACAAGGATAAGATATATCATAATCCGAGAAATTAATATATATATATATCAGGTCATCCCATAAGTTCTGTCCGAATTTTGAATAACGAAAACAAGTAACTAAATATTACATTTAATTACAGATTCAATCAACAATGTATTTTCCCTGATTATCTATGAGTTCCTTCCATTAGTTGCATTAGGTGGTAAGAATTCAAAGTGGATTATTCTTTGGCGCTCCCACCAGATTGAAAGAAGAACCTTTTGCCCATGAAGTTCCCTTCTCGGCTGTGGCTGGGGTCCTTCCCCTTTACCAAGCCACTGCCTACGACTCTTAACATTTCGATAACAGATCAATTTTTCGTCGCCAGTCACAAGTCTATCCAAAAAAGGTGGCGAGAATGGAGAGAAGAGCAGATGTCAACTCGGGATTTGAGGTTGTTTTCAGACAATTCACGAGGCACCCATTTTTGAAGTTTAGGAACTTTTCCAAGTTGTTGAAGATTACGATGAACAGTTGTATGTTTTGAACTGAGAACCACTACCAATTCCTCAACTGATAAAGCAGGATTTTCTACAAAGGCTGCTTCAAGAAGCTTTTCATCAAACCCAACTGGACGTCCGGTTCGATCATCATCTTCAAGGGTGAAATCTCCACCTCTGAATTTTGCAAACCATCTTCTGCAAGTTCTTTCATTCACACATTCCTCTCCATAAACTGAGTGAATGTTTCTAGCCGCTTCGGCTGCTGAGTTTCCTTTCTTGAACTCATAAAGCATAATGTGCCTCAAATGATTCTTGGGTACTTCCATGTTAGCAGGGTTTTAATCAAACAAAATTTAATTTTATTGTTCTCTGAAATAAAATTTGATCAGTTTAAATGCATCTAAACATAAAAATAATGTTCAGCTCCATTAGACATTATAAAATACTGTTTAAATATCGTTCATTTTAACAAAAAGTTAAAATTCGGACAGAACTTATGGGACGACCTGATAAAACATGAACCGATGGCGGAAGAATATTAGCCTCGTTCGGAACCAGGCGCTTGTCAAATCTGCTTCATAGCTCGTATTCGTGGCACAGGAAAAACGAATAGGTGAAGAGCATGGTCAAAACACTTGTAAGCTTTCAAGAACTACTTATTCCGGCTATTCAACAACGGAAATGGTTCTGGATCGGATATGCGATCAGACACGATAGTCTGATCAAAACCGTTATGAAAATCTAATGAGAAGGACGGAGATGCAGCCGACATTTCAAGAAATGGGTTGACAACATCAATAACTGGACAGGCTTGGTTCTCCCTGAACTTCTCTCTACACACAGGACCGCGTCTCTTCAGCGCTCGTCTCTCCCTTGTGTCTCCTAATGTGCTGACGATACGCCAATAGGCATATCAGTGTTCAAGCCTTTTCCAAACGTCCTCGGAATTTCGAGACGAAACCTTTTATTTTCATTCCACTGTGTATAGGGGAGGTCCATTCTAATTTGTTAATTCGTTTGAGCACCTCATACTTGTGTAATGGTTAACAAGCTAGTTTTGCAGACAATCCGTCGTGAGCTTGATCGGATGCCACATAATTGTGACCCTTGTGCAAAAATAAATTTCGCTTATGTCGCTCGTTATGCGGTAATGATTAACAAGCTAGTCTGAGCTTTATAACTAAATAGGGATTTCGATCCTCACTAGGTGTCCTGTATTTGTGGTTTAGCGGCTCTAACCGAGGAATCGGATAGCCGAGTTCGAATTCCCGTTGAATCCATTACATTCAGTTACGTGCTAATACCCTTGAATGAATGAATCCTCTTCTTCTTCCCCTAGCTATGGGTAAATAGCAGGACAGACCGGGTTCTGTAGCCTTGGATGGCGACTGGTCTACCGCAGAAAGAAATGGCAACCTACTGCGGGAAAAGAATCTGCCTCGTCAGTCATGTATCGAAAGATACATGATCGCCTAAGCGTGTATCCCGCATGTCACATAACTGACTGTCTGACCCTTGGGAAAGGTATGAATCCTCTTCTTCTCCCTCTAGCTATGGGTAAATAGCAGGAAAGACTAGGTTCTATAGCCATGGATGGCAATTGGTTTACCGCAGAAAGAAATGGCAATCTACAGGGGGAAATATATGCCTCGTCAGTCATGTATCGAAAGATGCATGATCGCCTATGTGTATCAAGCGTGGCACACAATTGACTGAAGCTAAGCTTAGTAAATAATAATTATGACATCTCAGCGTGAGGTAATGGTTAGCGAGATACTGTGTAGTAACTTTGTTCTTTGCTGGATGCCTCATATCTGTGGCCTTATGCCAAACTAAGCTAAGCTTAGTAAATAGCAACTTAGGCAATTCAGCGTGAGGTAATAGTGAACGAAGTAGTTTAGTTGACTGAATAGTGATTTTGCTCACAACTAGGTGCCCAATACTAGTGGCCTTATGTCAGACTAAACTAAGCGTTGTAACATGTAGTGTAGTGTAGTGTACCTACGTCTGGGATAGTGCTTAGTGAGTCAAGTCTGGTTGATGATTAATACTGTGGGTGATTTTGATCCTCAGTCGGTGCCCCATACTTGTACTTTGTGCTAAACTAAAATAACAAACCTGACTGCCATCCTGGGTAAGACGATAAGCTACATCCGCGTCCTGGGTTAGACAATAAACTACATCCCCGTCCTGGGTTAGACGATAAACTACATCCCCGTCCTGGGTTAGACGATAAGCTACATCCGCGTCCTGGGTTAGACGATAAACTACATCCGCGTCCTCGGTTAGACGATAAACTACATCCGCGTCCAGGATTAGATGATAAACTACATCCGAGTCATGGGTTAGACGATAAGCTACATCCGCGTCCTGGGTTAGACGATAAGCTACATCCGCGTCCAGGATTAGATGATAAACTACATCCGCGTCCTGGGTTAGACGATAAACTACATCC
>OZ010614.1:50116474-50118974 GCA_963932145.1 Acanthosepion lycidas
TATCGGCTGAAGGTGTAGGAGAGACAGCAAAAAGCCAGCATTTATTAAGATCTACAATGAGCAAGAAATTGTGTAGAGCCATGAAAGGACACGGCACACATAGAAGAAGGAAATGAACGTCAGTAATGGAGTAGCTTTAGTTCAATTTGAGTGCAGTTGCTTGGAAAGGAATTACTTTTCTTTTTCATTTTTGAAATCGGGTCTTTCCACGCAGCAGTGACTCATCGCTTGAATTATTTCAGCAAATTACTTAGAAGAACTGGAGCGGAAATGAACTGACACGCCCGGTGAAGTTAAGATAAACATTGATCGAACAGCCAATGAAATTGTGGCAAATAAAATACAAAGAAACACCGTATATATTCGAGCAAAGTGTGACATTATATGATTAGCTGTTTTTTACACAAAAAAATAGGAGGTCGCACTACACACAGGCAACATTTTTTTTTTAAAGAGGTTAAAAACCATGCAGTTTCGGTGACCTGTAGCAATATACACTGGTACAGTATACACTCGTGTATAGTGCAAGTTGTTATGATCAGTGTTTTATAAAAAAGATTTTTTGTCTTTTTTACATTCAACGTCATCACTTGATAAGACACCGAGGGTGTTGAAAAAAAATGGCTATTTTTGTAATGATTTTATAACATATTTATGTTATAAATGTTTTTTTTTAATAAATAATTATATCTGCTCTACTTTGTATTCAGCACTCTTTTAATAGTATTTGTTGGTTATTGGAATTCATTCCGTATACACCAATCATATACTTGGGTATATATATATTAGGTTGGTGCAAAAATAATGTCGTTTTCTCATATAGTAACATATGTGAGAAAACGACATTATTTTTGCAACAACCTAATATATATATATATATATATATGTAAAAGTGAACATTGAAATCAACACTTAGAGGCGACAGGCTGTTTCTAGACGCAATTGTCAGGCCTGACGTTTGTGTCTAGCATGAAACTGCCTGTCGCCTCTGAATGTTGACTTCAATGTTCACTTTTATATTTACACACGCTCTATTTCTGATATTGAGCACTTTATCCCATAAATATAGCACACCTTAAGAGTATATTTCTTCATATATGTATATATATATATATATATAAATCTAAATAGAAAACAGACAATCTTAAGGGTCCGGTCCATTGGTTATACTTTATTTCCCCAGCTGTATGATTTTCACCTGGCTTATCAGACCGCACTTCCAATAGACCCTTTATGTTGTCTGTTTTCTATCTAAATTAATAATTGCTCTGATTTGACATTGAGCTCTCTGGATTACAGCCTCACTGGATTTATCCATACGGATTATCAAACTTTTCATTACCGATATATATATATATATATATATATATATATATATATATATATAGGGGAGGGTGCTCTGGAGAGGTAGTACCTTTTATATCTGGTACTCTGCATCATCGGGTAGACGGGCATCACTACTCCGTAACCATCTCCTAAATTTCTCACGTGATGGCTCCAAGACTGGCGGGCTACACTCACGTGAGTGGGTGTAGATTAACACGGCACCACTGGGCGAATGACCTCCTCGACACAGGTCACCGGCCAGGGCGGAAGGGTTCCTCGGATGGAACGACAGCGGCGACGTGTTCGCGACTCAGGCGAGACACTTAGTTGGCGGACATCGGCTGAGGTCTAACCTGGAGAGGGATGGGCTCCGCCAGGAGGTTAAAACGGCTACACGGCGCACAAAGTGATGAGCGCTCCAAGAAGTCGTTCGCAAAGACACAGACTCTAGCCCACGACCGCGACAGATGGAGGAAAATGGTAAACAGCTGTTATATAGGAATAAAGTGTTGCTGCTGGCACTTGAGTTTGAACATGGATCGCAAACACAGGTGATCCCATTATTGAATTAAGTGGACCACGTGACCATAGAAGAAACGCATATATAGGAAGTCACTTGACGTCTAGGTTGATCTGCATTTCTAGTCTATCCTCGATTACTATCCGGATCGCCATTTCTAGTCTATCCGCTATTACTATTCGGATCGCCATTTCTAGTCTATCCTCTATTTCTATTCGGATCACTATTTCTAGCCTATCCTCTATTACTATTCGGATCGCTGTTTCTAGTCTATCCTCGATTACTATCCGGATCGCCATTCCTAGTCTATCCTCTATTACTATTCAGATCGCTATTTTTAGCCTATCCTTTATTACTATTCGGATCACCATTTCTAATCTATTCTCTATTACTATTCGGATCGCTATTTCTCCTCTATTACTGCACGCTATTCTCTATTCTCTTCTCTACACTATTCTCTACTCGTGTCAACATAGTCGTTACTTTTAGCCATTACTATTAGTGCGAGTGATATTCGACGGCGTCTGACACCAGTATTGTTCACCGGCGTTTCTATAGTTGTATCTGCGATTACAAAGTCTCTACTACAACGAGCATTACGAAAGTGACAACGATTATTTTTTTGACATCACAAAAGTGGTAACGAGTGTTTGT
>OZ010614.1:50123974-50138974 GCA_963932145.1 Acanthosepion lycidas
CTTATGATTACTTGTATTATTTACATTATTCGGACTGTTATCCTCATCTACATTGCCATCTTCACGACGTTTCGGTTATTGTACGCTATGGCCATCTTCAGGAGATTGGGTCTCTGAAATGAGGTCTTATGATTACTTGCATTATTTACATTATTCGGACTGTTATCCTCATCTACATTGCCATCTTCACGACGTTTCTGTTATTGTACGCTATGGCCTTCTTCAGGCCATTGGATCTCTGAAATGAGGTCTTATGATTACTTGCATTATTTACATTATTCAGACTGTTATCCACATCATCAATGCCATCTTCAATGCCATCTTCAATGTCATCTTCACAACGTTTCGGCTATTGTACGCTACGGCCTTCTTCAGGTGATTGGATCTCTGAAATGAGGCCTTATGAGTACTTGCATTATTTACATTATTCGGACTCTTATCCTCATCTTCATTGCCATATTCACAACGTTTCGGACATTGTACGCTCCGGCCTTCTTCTGATGATTGGAATTTTGAACTCAACTCAAGGATACATGGCCCAGAGGGTAAAGACGTTGGTTAGAACCAGTGACTAGACCCAAAGAGTTGTGAGTTCAATATCAGGCCACAGCAGGGGTGAACCACGAACTTGGAGAGCTGAGTTAAAGGGAAATAACTGAGACATCCGGAAGAGGCATGACACGTGGAACTAGAACAATCTACCCTGGTGGACGATATCAAGGGCTCGGTTCGAAATCCCGAACACCTGAAGAAGGCCGGGCGTATTGAATATGGCAATGGAAATGACGATAACAGTCCGAATAATATAAATACAAATAATAATACCTCATCTCAGCTATATCTCTATCTATAAAAGGCAGGATGTGTGTGTGTGTGTGTGTGTGTGTGTGTGTGTGTGTGTGTGTGTGTGTGTGTGTGTGTGTGTGTGTGTGTAACGAATGCACGGGCGCAATTTTCGACGGATTCGCACCAACATTTACATGCACATGCTCCAAGTTAGCGGGAAAACCAAGATCGATTTTGCATTTCCCAACTCCCATCGATAGTGGAAATAATCGATTTTTTCATGCTTCTACGGAAGTTTTCATGTAGTTTGAAGCCAATTTTCTACTGGCCAGAGTGAGAGCCTATAGATGGCTGCCACGAATAGGCAAGAAGATTCTATTGGCCAGCATGAGAGCCAACAGCTTACTGACACGAATGTTAACTAGTATGAAAAAAATCGATAGCTGCATTCTGTGTGAAAAAGTATTTGTTGTTAACATTCTTTTTTCATTCGGTTTTTCCAGTTACGAGTCCTTTTTTAAAGGTGATCGCTTTGTGTTCATTTTGTTTAGTCCTTTTTTCGTAACAGATTTAATGTTTAGTATAGAGCTTAGAAAAGTTTCGCAGTGTGAGATAGGCAAGAAGTAAGGCATGTAGCAATATCAGCACGGCAAAGGGCACTCCTTTAAAGGCAAGGAAGGGCAAAAATATTTTAAGTCAAGTGATAGCGATTGCTGTATGAGTCGTACGATTTTTTAATCAAGCATGGGCAACGCCGGGCCATACTCCTAGTATATATATATATATATATATATATATATATTGAATTTCAAGATTAGTAAACACCATACACATTTATAAATCTACCATTCATCCGTGCATTGAATATTGCTGCCATATCAGGTATATTGATCATGCTTATATAACTCGAGATTCTTGACAAAATCCAAAGAAGTGTCTGCAAATTATTTACGCTATTTACATCTTCGAACTGTGGTCCGCATCTATATTGTCATATTAACTACGTTTCCGCCATTGTACTCTACAGCCTTCTTCAATGGGAAGCCACATCACAGCAGTGGGAAAGTGGCTGAAGCCGAGATGCCAGATCAGGACCGATAACATTACAGACTCTTCATCTGTCTGTATTTCTGACATGAGGCATTGTAACTATTTAATCTATTTACATTGTTCGGACTGTCGTCCTCATCTTTACTGCCATATTCACAACGTTTCGGCCATTGTACGCTACGGCCTTCTTCAGTATCCATCTATATTTCCGAGATGAGGTATTGTAACTATTTACATCGTTCGGACTGTTGTCATCATCTTTATTGTCATATTCGCGACGTTTCGGTCGTTGTACACTCCGGCCTTCTTCAAGTGATATACGTTGGAATTTCGAACCGTACCATTTATTTAGTCTACGGCGGTAGATTTTTCTAATTCCACGTGCCATGCCTTTTCTGGATATCTCAGTTGTCACTTAATTCCCTTCAGTAACTAAAACCCCTATGATTTGGGTGGGTATCCCTACTGAGGCAAGGTATTGAACTCACAAATCTTTGGATTACTTAAATCAATGCTTTTATTCACTCGGTCATGTGTCCTTGGGGACAAGCGTAAGTTGAAGTCACACAGAAGTGACTTAACCCAAAGAGTTGTAAGTTCGATACCTGACCACTGCAGAGGTATAAAACAATTGGAGAGTTCAATTATCATAGGAAATTAACAGAAAACTGAGAAACAATTACTTCGGTAATCTTACGGGAACCGATGTTTCAACATTATATGGCCGTAAGCACATTACACCTCTTGCACATCCAAGCTTACAGCACCTGGTATTCCCAAGCAGTTACCCATCTAGATACTGACCAGGGTTGACGTTGCTTAACATCGGTCATTGTACGGGAACCGGTGTTTCAATGTGATATTGTCGTAAGCCCATTACACCAACTGCACATCCAATCTTACAGCACCTGTTATTCCCAAGCGGTTACCCATCTTGGTACTGACAAGGCTCGACGTTGCTTAACTTCAGTAATCGTACGAGAGCCGGTGTTTCAACGTGATATGGCCGTAAGCACATTACATCAACAGCACCTGGTATTCCTAAACGGTCACCCATCTAGGAATTGACCAGGCTCGACGTTGCTTAACTTCAGTGATCGTACAGGAACCGGTGTTTCAGCGTGATATGGTCGTAAGCACATTACACCAACCGCACATCCAATCTTACAGCACCTGTTATTCCAAAGCGGTTACCCATCTTGGTACTGACAAGGCTCGACGTTGCTTAACTTCAGTAATCGTACGAGAGCCGGTGTTTCAACGTGATATGGCCGTAAGCACATTACATCAACCACACATCCAAGCTTACAGCACCTGGTATTCCTAAACGGTCACCCATCTAGGAACTGACCAGGCTCGACGTTGCTTAACGTCAGTGATCGTACAGGAACCGGCGTTTCAGCGTGATATGGTCGTAAGCACATTACACCAACCACACATCCAATCTTACAGCACCTGTTATTCCCAAGCGGTTACCCATCTTGGTAATGACATGGCTCGACGTTGCTTAACTTCAGTGATCATACAGGAACCGGTGTTTCAACGTTTTATGGCCGTAAGCCCCTGGATGACTAGAGGAATATTCTGTAACGACCTTTCACGCTTATTATTAACAACTGTTTTCTCGCCCAATTATGATAATGAGGCCAACCATATGATCTTAATTAGCATCTATCTTTTCTCACTCTGCCTTTCTCTCTTTTCTCATCTCTTTCATTTGTACATTGAAGGTTTCCACGTTCATTTAAACCGCCCAGCCGGCATTTTATTGTTGCATTACTCAAATGGCCCATGTTTTATTAATGTGTGTGTGTGTGTGTGTGTGTTGTTTAGAGGTAGCTCGTGATCGGCCTATATTGTTGTTTTGTGCCGATTACGTAAGCCAAAATAACGCCAGTCGAAAGAGTTGCTTATATAATGGTGGCAGACAAGATGGCGTCGCACTGAGAGATTAACGGACGGTCCTTTGCTTGTTAATGAATTCATTTGAAGATTGACAAGACGAACAGACAGGAAAAATATGAAATATGATTTATTATTATTATTAGGTGTGTAATAATTCCGAGCGTTTTTGTTATTTTTTCTTTTTTTTTTTTTCTTTTTCTTTATAAAAATTATTTTCCTCCTGCGTAAAATATTTTGCGTTTTCAAAAATAGAACACTGGAAATTTATTACGCAAAAAACATGTAAGATACGAACAGACTGGACATAGATAGATAGATAGATAGATAGATAGATAGATAGATAGATAGATAGATAGATAGATAGATAGATCTGAAAAGAAAGAAATTTTGGTAGATAGATAGATAGATAGATAGATAGATAGATAGATAGATAGATAGATAGATAGATCTGAAAA
This sequence comes from Acanthosepion lycidas, assembly GCA_963932145.1. Classification (NCBI taxonomy): domain Eukaryota; kingdom Metazoa; phylum Mollusca; class Cephalopoda; order Sepiida; family Sepiidae; genus Acanthosepion; species Acanthosepion lycidas. Next base: position 50,128,171 of record OZ010614.1, read on the forward strand.
GAAAGAAATTTTGGTAGATAGATAGATAGATAGATAGATAGATACATGCATCTGAAAAGAAAGAAAGTTTGGTAGATAGATAGATAGATAGATAGATAGATAGATAGATAGATAGATAGATAGATAGATACATGCATCTGAAAAGAAAGAAATTTTGGTAGATAGATAGATAGATAGATAGATAGATAGATAGATAGATAGATAGATAGATAGATAGATTGATCTGAAAAGAAAGAAATTTTGCTAGATAGATAGATAGATAGATAGATAGATACATGCATCTGAAAAGAAAGAAATTTTGGTAGATAGATAGATAGATAGATACATGCATCTGAAAAGAAAGAAAGTTTGGTAGATAGATAGATAGATAGATAGATAGATAGATAGATAGATAGATAGATAGATAGATACATGCATCTGAAAAGAAAGAAATTTTGGTAGATAGATAGATAGATAGATAGATAGATAGATAGATAGATAGATAGATAGATAGATTGATCTGAAAAGAAAGAAATTTTGCTAGATAGATAGATAGATAGATAGATAGATACATGCATCTGAAAAGAAAGAAATTTTGGTAGATAGATAGATAGATAGATAGATAGATCTGAAAAGAAAGAAATTTTGGTAGATAGATAGATAGATAGATAGATAGATAGATAGATAGATAGATAGATAGATAGATAGATAGATGGAAACAAAACCCCTTGTAACACAAAAGATGAACTGAAAAGAAACGATAATGGCAGCATTCACCAACTTAAACAAGGAGACCATCCATAAGAGTTGCAGGAGATTCCGAAGTCGTCTGGACGCTGTGGTTAAAGCCAATGGCGATTTTTATTAAATAAATTTAGTATTTCAAGATATTTTTGTGTAATTTTGGTAAATATATTTGTTAAAATGAGATATCAGTGCTATTTTTCATTTTCGCGTCATTTAGACGACAATTTATCCATCACACTATTTATATCTGTTAAAATGAGGTCATCGTTATTTTTCATTCCTGCCTCATTTAGACGACAATTTATCCATCGCGCCCAGTATATCGGTTAAAATGAGGTCAGTTATTTTTCATCCCTGCGTCATTTAGACGACAATTTATACATCGCACCCAGTATATCGATTAAAATGAGGTCATTGTTATTTTTAATTCCTGCGTCATTTAGACGACAATTTATCCATCGCAACCAGTATATCGATTAAAATGAGGTCATTGTTATTTTTCATTCCTGCCTCATTTAGACGACAATTTATTCATCGCACCATGTATATCTGTTAAAATGAGGTCATTGTTGTTTTTCATTCATGTGTTATGTAGACGACAATTTATACATCGCACTATTTAGATCTGTTAAAATGATGTCAAAATGGTTATTTTTCATTCATACGTCGTCGACAATTTATCCATCGCACGCTCTATATTCCGGTGTTCGTACGATAACCGGTCTTTCAACGTGATATGGTCCTAAGTCCTTTAAACCAGTCATATATCCAAGCTTACAGCGCCTGGTATTCCCCAGCGGTAACTCATCTAGGTACTGACCAGGCTCGACGTTGCTTAACTTCGGAGAGCGTACAAGAACCGGTATTTCAATGTGACATGGCAGTATGTCCAAGCGAACCAGTGTGTCAACGTGTTATGGTCGTAAGTCCATAATCGTTAAGATTGTCGTTATCAGGGAATCATCCCCAAGACTTCGGTTCTTTGAAGAGAAGTTCTTCGAGTTGATCTTAGATCTCATCAATATAATCCAAAGAGAATGAAGGTTGGTCCGCTACAATCTGCGTAGCGTGGGAGAATTGGTAAAAATAAGGAATGTATTTCGTCTGAACACTTTCCATGGAAAAAGCGAGAGGCTTGCGGCGTATCGTCTGCGAGAAAGAGGTTGTAGCGTGGAAAATAATTTGTCACCAACATGGACGAGCAACCGCATTGAGATTCAGAAATGATCGGAGTATATGTATGACGCGTTCGGTACAGGAGGAGTGGATTCAATATTTGATTATTTTGCGGCAATACTCGCTTAAGGGTTTTAGGCAGTTTTCATCAACATTTCTTTTTCCTGGTTGTAATGACAAAAAATATGCAGGTTCAGGCTTTAAGAAAGCCTTATTCAACTGAGAATACAAGGTTCGCGTAAAGTGTCCTTTTATAGTCCCAGTAAACAGGAATAGCTCTCTCAAAGAGGAAAGTAACAAAAGAAGGGGAGACCACTGTTGATTATTCATAACAATGGTTTGCCGAAAGGAATTGTAAATGTAGGACTACCTTACATTAAGTAAAATAATAACAATAATAATATTTATTAATTTATTACAAGAAATATCAAGTTTTATGTAAACATTGTTGACAATTATGGATTTAGTTACATAACAAATAAATAAAAATAATATAAATTTTGATTCTATATTCGATTTGTTGTTAGGTATTTTTTCATTTTCTCTTTTGTTATTGGCAGCATCTTAGAATACTTTGGTTGCAATGCTAAGTTTCCTAAATTGACCAAATTGGAACTGCTTCGTTTACACTTTGTTAGCTCTCTTTTCCATTGTTGTTTTTAGATCGCTTTCTTCCAGTCATTTTGATGGGCAACAGCGAAATTCTGAAATTTAGAATGATCTTATTCCATTTCAAAAATAAAGCTAATAAAAAAGGAATATTTAAAATTAAGAGACGACCAAAAATAAAATACCTTTTGACAAAAAAAAATCCTTAAGGATTTCATTATAATTATGCAACGATAATATAATGATATTTCGCAGACAACTCTGCGGTTTATATTACCTCGTCTCATGGTTACGAACCCTAAACCTAAACTGAGCCTAAAATATTGTGTAATCGGCTCGAATACTCAAATACGAACATTTCAGAGTATTTGAGTGTCGACCTGATGACAGTCCAGAGGATTCAGAAAGAGTTGGATGAGTCTAATAATGATTACGAATGTGTTTGGAATGACCGCTAGTGATGGCGACGTTATGTCTCCATTCGTCTTCGCCACAGGGCCTCAGAATCAACACGGAGGCCTACATGTAGTGACTTGAGGAGGTAGTGCTGCCCTGAATGAAGAAGGTGACTGCTGGAAGACGCTATGTCTGGCAACATGACTCTGCACCATGCCACGCAAGCAGGAGAACCCAGACATAGCTGTCAGACTATTTCTGCGGCCACATCACCCTTTACATCTGGCCACCTAACTCACCAGACTGCATCCATTTGTTTATTAAGTGCGGGGTGCAATTGAGAGAGAGAGAGACCAACAAAACTCCTTGCAACACTAAAGATGAACGGAAGGATTATGGCGGCATTCACCAACTTAAACAAGGAAACCGTCCAGAAAAGTTCTAAGACATTCCGAAGTCGTCTAGAAGGTGTGGTTGAAGCCAATGGCGATTTTATTGAATAAATTTACTCTTTAGCATTTCAAGATATTTTTGTATGATTTTGGTAAATATATTTGTTAAAATTAGAGGTCAGTGTTATTTTTCCTTTTTGCGTCATTTAGAATGCGGACATGTTGTTTTTTCACGAATTTCCCTCTCTTTTGTTTTTATTCTTAATTCCAAAATCTTAAGTGGCTTTTTCCAAGAATAGCAGGATGCTTCTTCGATCCTACGTGACAATAGGATAAAGTTAAAAATTTCAATGATAGTCATAGTATCGCTCTTAAATAGGACGCCGCAACGGATATATGTTGGGAAATGAATACAAGCGGATATGAAGGGAGATAGATAGATAGATAGATAGATAGATAGATAGATAGATATGAACAGAGACTTAGAAAGAAAGAAAGAAAGAAAGAAAGAAAGAAAGAAAGAAAGAGAAAGATATGGATAGAAACTTAGTAGATAGATAGATAGATAGATAGATAGATAGATAAGAGCAGATTATGATATATAGATAGAGAGATATGATCACACTGAGATATATATATATATATATATATATATATATATATATATATATATATATATATATATATATATGAATAGAGATTTAGATAAATATGAATAGACTTACATAGATAGATTGATATAAATAGAGATTTAGATAAATATGAATAGACAGACAGACAGACAAACAGACTGATAGATAGATAGATAGATAGATAGATAGATAGATAGATAGATATGAATAGTGATTTCGATAGATATGAATATAATCAAGCAAGATGAATCTTCACTTAGAAACATTCTAAAGAAAGGACAAAAACAAGAAAATTAAATTAATTATTATTAAAAATTTAAAACTGCTAACCTCATTGTCAAAAATAAAAATTCATCTGCAAGATCTACATTATAGAGTACCAATATTATTTACGAATTTGAATTTAAGGAATTGTGTTCCTGAACAATCCAAATTCCTACATAATTATATTGGATATGCTACAACATGCATATCATGAAGGCTTACGTTGCATCTCTCTGACAATAGCTTAATTAGGTTTCATTTAAATGCACATGGAGACCTGCCAAAACTCCATCTGTAACATACTCGTTGCCAATAGAAATATGCAGTGAAAAGGGAGATCACTGCCCTCTGTGGGATCAGGTTGAAATCATAGACAAAGAACACCATTGGAATATTCGTAAACTTAAGGAATCAGGACATATGATAGGCCACAAAACTCTCCTGAGCCGACCAAGCATAGAAATGAATACAATATGGGAACCAGTAATAAAGAGTGCCAGAGAAAAGCAATGATAACAACAAAAATTGCAATATGAGTTCTGGTAAAAACATGAATTGATAACAGCAAAAATTGCAATATGAGCACTGGTAAAAATGGTTGCTGAAGACATTAGGTTTCTAATACCTAGAAATTCATACCCAGATGTCATCAAGGACACATGGCACAGTGGATAAAGTTCAATATCCGGTTAAGGCAGTGGAGAACATTTAGAGGGAAATTAACACACACACACACACACACACACACACATATATATATATATATATATATATATATATATATATATATATATATATATTTATTCTGTTACGCTCGGGGTTTCTTTGGGACTACGATAGCCAGGACGCAACGCGAAAATAAATAAAAAATATGTAAGAGATCCCAAGGTTCGATATAAAAATAAAAAAAAGAACGTTGGGAGGCGGGGAATTCTCCAATTCCGGACGTCGGCAAACGCAGAGAGAAAATGAACTCTACGCAGACACAGAACAACAGAAGACAACACGAGAATATATAATACAAATATTTTATTCATAGAATACACAAAGTGTGAATGTAAGAAAAAGAAAACTAAATAATACAAGGGATGGGGAGATAAGTTCCCAATTAAACAGATACGGCGAAACACATATGAATACGGAGATAGCAGATTATAAGATATGGAAAAAACATGCAGAAACTTACATAAGGTTGGAATCGACGTCGATTGACTATTATCGGGGTACGGTTTGTTCAAAAGGATATTCATACACCTCTCTGAAAGCAAAGGGTGGGATTGACAATTTTCTGATATGACTTTTTGACTGGCGACGTCCGATCCGGGATGATGGCGAGGAGAACACACAGAAAAATCACGGGAGTGTAGCCGACTTGGGTTGACGATGTTGATCTAGATTCTCGCGTCGATCCTTTGGTTTTTGGTGGCATCTAATTCTTCTGGCATCAAACTGCGAAGTCTGGTTCTGGTGACAACTGCTTCTTCTAATGGCTAATAGCTAAGACTGGTTTTTGGTGACGTCCGACTCCTCCGACAGCCAGCAACTATGTGTGGTTGTTGTTACCTCAACACGTGCGAAACGAAAACTGCTATATGTTGAGTCACGTGTTGGCCCCCCCAAAAAGGTATGCGTCATTCACTGACCCTGTTATCTGTCAAACAGCGTTCGTTCTGGCCAGCGACTATGGAACTAGCTAACATCATTCACACCTATCTGTCAAACAGCGTTTGTTTGGCCTACGCATCAGGGACCAGGTAGGAAATGGGGGTAGAAGGGAAGGTTCTTTTCCGAGAACTGGCCCTGACTCATCTGGTTATAAAAACAATATATATCTCACAATCTGCCTATTCAAGAAATAAAGAAGTTAAGATTCATATGTTTCGTCGCAAATAAACAAGGTACTGAAAATATACTTATAAAATCTGAGGTAAGGGTACAAATATGGGGTTAACGTAACAATATATATATATATATATATATATATATCATCAGTGTGGCTAGACATCTGATCGTTTTTATCTATCTATCTATCTCAATTTGTTTATATTTATTTGTCTATGTTTCTATATTAAGATGTTATCTATCAATTTATCTAACCCAGTGTGTTCATATCTATCTAAGACTCTTCATATCTATCTATGTAGCCAGCCTGTTCATATCTATATATCTCACGGTGTCTTCTTAACTATCTATCTCCTCTCTCTATCTCTCTGTCTATCTATTTCACGATCTTTTCATATCTATCCATATATCTATCTATCTGTATGTCTATCTACCTAAGACACTTCATATCTATCTATCTAATTCTCTTTATAAGGGAGTCGGCTGATGAAAAAGGAATGGCGCTAGAGCAGTGAGATCTTGTATCCATTAACTGCAACTCTTTCTCTTAATAACGGCATTGTTTTCTTCCAGGTAAACAGACATCTGACTATCCAAAGAAAACTTCAGAAGTACCTATTAGCGACTTCTCTTGAAAGGTGACAATATTTAGCATCATGGTACTATCACGTAATTACCAGCCGAAAGTGGTTTTAGTCCCGAAGGCCATTCATGGTGACACGGTTGCTACATTAGAGAACGACGTTCCGGCTTTATCAACAGTGCAAAAGTTGACAGCTATATTTAGAAGGGGATAGGGTATCTTGAAGATGACCCAAGATCTGGAGGTTCTGCAACTGAGCAAAACATCAGCCGTGTTCACAACATGGTGATGGATGAAAGGTGATTGACTATAATTCAAATAGCCAATAAAGCATGGCAAAGGTTTCTGCTCAGTGGGCGTTTCTTCTGACGCCTGATAAAAAGCACACCAGGATGATCACATCACGAGAAAATCTGACATTGTCTGAGGCAGATCCAGCTTATTTCCCTGAACGTTCCCTAACCCAGGATGAGTGTTGGGTTTATCACTTAGAGCCAAAGAGAAAAAGAGAGTCCATGCAGTGGAAACCCCCCTCCTCACCTGCTCCAAAGAAGGTCATGTTCGTTTCATCTGCAGGGAAAGTGACGGCTTCAGTTTTTAAGGAAGCAAAAGCCATTGTGTTTACTGACTATATTCAATAGGGCCACACCATCACTGGAGAGTACTATACCAAGTTGATGAGGCAGTTACGAAAGGCTATTAAACGACCAGGAAAACTAACGAAAGGAGCCATGCTTAATGAGAAAATGCTCTTGAACACATTCCCTTGGTTTCCCTGGCTGCCGTATGTCGCTGTGACTTTAAAGTGATCACCCATCCAAATCAGCCTTGTACACACACACACGCACGCACACACAAATAAAAAAAATAAAGAAAGAAATACACGAATGAAAAAATATCAAAACAAGGAAGAATGTAACGTTCATAAACCCCCGATGAAAGAATTCTTCTTTAAAGGTGTAAGATGATGGTAATTACCCTTTGGCCTCTATCTGACTACCATCTGTTCTCTAACATGAATAAACACGTGGCTGGGAAACAGTATGACGTCAGATCTGCTCTTTACAGTGATGTTCACTCTGTACAGGCCCTGGGAGCCACTGGAGACAGAGGTTTACAGAGTTAGAGGCAATGGTTAGTCGATTATGTGGAGAAGATAAGAATTAATCCCACCTTTTTATATTGTAAAATGACCAGTAGCTATTTATAGCAAAACAACCAACAATACATTTTAATAGTAAAAATGACCAACAATATATTTTTATAGCAAAAAAACCAACAATACACTTTTATAGCAAAATAACCAACATTTTTATAGTAAAATGACCAACAACACATTTTTATAGTAAAATGAGCAACAATACATTTTTATAGTAAAATGACCAACAACACATTTTTATAGTAAAATGACCAACAATATATTTTATAGTAAAATGACCAACAACACATTTTTATATTAAAATGACCAACAATACATTTTTAGAGTAAAATGACAAACGATATATTTTTATAGTAAAATGACCAACAATATATTTTTATAGCAAAAAAACTAACAGTAGATTTTTATAGCAAAATAACCAACATTTTTATAGTAAAATGACCAACAATATATTTTTATAGCAAAATGACCGACAATACATTTTCATATTAAAATGGCCAACAATATATATTTATAGTAAAATGACCAACAATACATTTTTATAGCAAAATGACCAACAATGCATTTTATAGTAAAATGACCAACAATATATTTTTATAGCAAAATGATCAATAATATAGTTTTATAGTAAAATGACCAACAATACATTTTTATAGTAAAATGACCAACAATACATTTTATAGCAAAATGACCAACAATACATTTTATAGTAAAATGACCAACAATACATTTTATAGTAAAATGACCAACAATATATTTTTATAGCAAAATGACCAACAATACATTTTTATAGGAAAATGACCAACAATATATTTTTATAGTAAAATGACCAACAATACATTTTATAGCAAAATGACCAACAATACATTTTATAGCAAAATGACCAACAATATATTTTTATAGCAAAATGACCAACAATACATTTTATAGCAAAATGACCAACAATACATTTTATAGTAAAATGACCAACAATACATTTTATAGTAAAATGACCAACAATATATTTTTATAGCAAAATGACCAAAAATATAGTTTTATAGTAAAATGACCAACAATATATTTTTATAGTTTAATGACCAACAATACATTTTATAGTAAAATGACCAACAATACATTTTATAGTAAAATGACCAACAATACATTTTTATAGTAAAATGACCAACAATACTTTTTTTTTATAGTGAAATGACAAACTATGCTTTTTATGGGAAAATGGCCAACAATATATTTTATCTGTAGTTGGAGGCATATAGTTTTCTTCAAAATATATGTAGTTGAAGCCATAAAATTGTGTTCAAAATATTTACATTTCAACATGAAATAACCCATAGAGGTGTTGCTATGCGCCTAAATGAAATTAACCAACCAATCAACATAAAAGAACTCTTTCATGACATTCATCCATATAATATCCCACAATTTCTCAGAGAAATCAAACTGTATTCCAAAATATAACATCAAGAGGCCTACGACATGAAATATACCCCCTCTATTAACCATATCACCCCCCTCCAAACATCTTTATGCATAAAAGCTGAGTATCATTTACCATGTATTTAACTGTGAAAGCAGAATAACATATCATGTTTTTATTATTTCAAATATCCCAAGAAAATTTCGGCATTAAGCTACCCATAAGGCGATGATATGTCTTTAAAAAAACAACTGAATGGAACCATTCGTCCATGTTCAGAATATTGCTGCCACATATGGTCTGGTGCTCCTGCTATACATTTTGAGGTCCTTGATAAAAACCAAAGAATAATCTGCAATGTTATTGTCGTTTCTGCAATGTTATTAGTCCTGGTCTCGCATCTCGGCTTTAGTCACTTTCTCACTGCCGTAAAGTATAGATTAAAAACAAAATAAAATAAATTACCAGCAATAGATCTTTGTAAAAAAAAAAAATACTGAAGCTATCAAGAAAATTAAATTTCGGCATTAAATGACCCATAAGATGTTGATGTGCCGTTAAAGAAACAAACAAATGTGCTAATTTAAGTAAAGAAGACATTAGCAATATTATAATAAGATAATAATTAGCAGAGTCTACGGAAACATATTGTAGGGCACCTAGTGAGAATAGAACTCATTTACAGTAATGCAAGTTTTCGAGACAAGCTTGTTAGCCATTGCTTCTATTGGCGCCCATATTACCGGAAAAGTCGATTAAGATATAATCGGCGCATCACCCAAAAGATATAACTCTTCTTAACGAAATTTCCGGCGCCCGTTGACACCCGACAGTCGCCAATTAAAATATGAAACATCGGCCAAGCAATCAACCGACCCGCCAGTTAGGCGGTGGGCCTCGAGGTCTGTTGGAAAGTTGCAGAAAAACAAGAAACTATTACTTATTTTATCTTTTTTTTTAAACTTTTCAATACTTGTTTCTTTTTTCTTTTCTTTTTTTTTGGCGGGAGGAGGTTATCTTATAACGTTTGCTTTTCGTTTTCTTTTTTCTTCTCGATTCATTTCTCCTTTTCTTTTGTCTTTTTCCATCATTTGTATTCGGATATTTTTCCTTTTTTGTTTTTTCTTTGTATTTTTTTTTTGTTTTTGCTTATTTTTATTTATTTTTTTTTGCTCTACATCTTGTTCTTCTTTTCTTCTAGTTCATGTCATATTATTATTTTGCTTCTTCTTCTTGTTTTTCTTGTTCTTCTTCTTCTTCTTCTTCTTCTTCTTATTATTATTATTATTATTATTATTGTTATTATTATTATTATTATTATTATTACAATAACTCCTCCATACTTAAGCAGTTTGCATCTATGTAAACCTGTTCATATTTATTTTTTCGATCGCAATCTGTTAATATCTATCTATCTATCTATCTATCTATCTATCTATCTATCTATCTATCTATCTCGTTCCGTTCATATCTATATATATATATATATATATATATATATATATCGTTCCGTTCATATCTATCTATCTATCTATCTATCTATCTATCTCGTTCCATTCATATCTATCTATATATATATCTCGTTCCGTTCATATCTATCTATCTATCTAT
>OZ010614.1:50141474-50186474 GCA_963932145.1 Acanthosepion lycidas
GCACTAAACTACAGAAATGAATGTCTTGATGGAGAAAATGAACTTTTGTCTGTAGTTTTCATTTGTTTTTTTATTTTTTTTATCTTTTTAACATGAATCTTCCTTGTGTTGGTCATATATATATATATATATATATATATATATATATATATATATATATACATACAGTGCTGTTCGATAAAAGTGACTCACCTGATTTTTTTTTACTCTAAAATATTTTTTGTCTATTGTTTTTGGGGTTAAAATAATTTTGAATCTTACTAATATAAAGACCCCTTCCCAACCACCTAGGAAAAAAGTTTATTCACCCTAAGGTATTCTATTGATAATTATAATTTTAGATATAAATGAGATTCAGGAAAAAACTATGTGCAAAAAAAGTGAGTCAGATATTGCATTCTAATGATTAAACTAGTAAATTTAAAGAGCTTTTGACAAAATATTGTAAACTATTTTACAATACACTCAAAACAATATTCCAGAGAATTCTAGAACAGCTTAAATTAAATCTAGAGTATTCCAGAATATTCCAGAAAGCCTCATACAGTATAAAAACAGTTTGAAATAGCCACTCAAGTCATTAACCAGATGAAAGGTTACAGACACGCATCAGAACCACCTAAGGCATCTATTATTACCTCTCAAAAGTGGGCAAGTCTACGAGAGAAATTGCAGAAATTGCTATAACCTCGCAATCAACTGTCTCTCGAGTGCTTAGGGCACATAATGATGCCACTCCTGCTCCAAGGAAGGAAACAGGGGGACGAAAGAAAAAGATTGATGATAGAACTGGCAGGGTAATCAAGAGAGAAGTTGTGAAGAATAGGACTATAACTAGCCAAGAAATTGCAGCCAGTCTAAGCAAAGAGCAAGGTGTTAGTCTTCCCTCTTCAACAGTCCGTCAGAACAAAGTTACAAATCTTTTTAGAACAAGGCTACAAATCGAAGGTTTAAGCCGCTAATAAGCAATGCCAACAAAGCCAAGAGACTTGAATAGACTCACTATTACAAAAATTTCACCGTAGAAGACTGGAAGAATGTTCTCTTCTCCGATGAAACGAAAATTGAGCTGAATTCAAAGGATAAGGTGAGTCACTTTTATCGAACAGCACTATATATATATATATATATATATATATATATATATATATTAGTTGGATTGATGTGAGTTTGTGACCCTGGGTTTCAGGCTATTTGCGATCGTCAAACAAACTCATTAATTTTGAAATGTTAGCTCTACCACTGATATTGAGCGCTTTCCAATAAGTACCGCGCATATGTATAATATATAAATAATATATATAAAAAAACTGCATATATATATATATATATATATATATATATATATATACACATTTCATACACACAAAGACACAGACACAAACTGACACACACAGACACACACACACATGCCGTGTGTGACAGCAAAATTGTCCAAATCGTGTAACAGCATAATTGTCTAATCCACAAAATGTTTAATATCTAAAAAAAAAATAATCAAACTGAGTTTCTTTTTTTCCCCAGGTTTTCAGATAAGTCATTCAGCCATCTTGACACCATTTGTCTGAAGAATTACTGAAAAACCCTTTGAGTTATTCAGTTAGAAAAAGAACAGGTTAAAATCATTTTATGTCAACCCCACTGTCTTCCCAACTGAGCAATGCTGAGAGGAAAATGATCATTCGGGCTTTCAGTAATGGTATCAACATTCATACTCTGGCTTCCATCTGCAAAGTCCATTCAAGAACCCTCAACAGAACAGTGAATAAGTTTAAGAAAGAGGGAACAGTAGATAAGTAAACTGGATCAGGAAGTCACAGCGGGAAGAGAGATCATCATTTCAACTTAGAGCTAAAGAGATCAATTAAAAAAGATCCAACTCATTCTATAAGATGTTCGTCACGTGAGAGAGGAGTTTCAGCTATGACAGTCCAAAGAGCAGTGAAAAAAGACTTGAAAAGGAAATCGTACGTGAAACATGTGAGGCACCTTGTTACTCCAGGACAGAGTTAGAAGGTTAGAGAAGGTGAATGAAGATCATCTTTGAATAAGTTGGAAAATGATCCTGGAATAAAATAAATAGATTTGAACTTTATTTGAATCCTTCATGAGCTTCCGATCCTTAGCCATGATTAATTAATAATGAACATGGCATTTTCGTTTATGATCGATTTCATCATTATTCTTCTGTTAAACTTAGAGAGTAATCATATATTCTTATTACTCAAAGTAGAGTCAAATAGTGTTATAAAAATCTTGGGGAATTCCAGTAAGATAGCTTTAATCATTTCTATGATACAACGGTTCAAATCTCAATCTAGCAAATGGACAATTTTGCATCTGCATGATTTGAACAATTTTGCTGTTATACCTGATATATATATATATATATCCAAGTATATGATTGGTGTATATGGAATGAATTCCAATAACCAACAATTACTATTCTTAAAAGAGTGCTCAATACAAAGTAGAGCAGATATAATTATTTATTTTTAAAGAAAAAAAAATTTATAACATAAATATGTTATAAAATCACTACAAAAATAGCCATTTTGTTTCAACACCCTCGGTGTCTTATCAAGTGATGACGTTGAATGTAAAATAAATGGGAAACCATTTATTTTACATTCAACGTCATCACTTGATAAGACACCGAAGGTGTTGAAACAAAATGGCTATTTTTGTAGTGATTTTATAACATATTTATGTTATAAATTTTTTTTTCTTTAAAAATAAATAATTATATATATATATATATATATATATATATATATATATAATAAATTAATTGATTTAAAATGTGTTTTTTCGCTACACAGTTCTAACCATGTTTCAAAAATGGAAGCTAAAAGCCCCGAATTTAATTTTGTAATTAAATTAAACATATTAGTTCCATTTCATCCTCAAGCGAATTTTGGAGTAACTTTTAAAATTACTGGTTTTTAAAGACACAGCTAAAATCATAATTCACCTTTCCAAGGTTACAGATAAATCCACTTCCACTGGACAAGGGATGTCTGCGTTTTCTTTATGCCTGTATTTTGATGTATCCGTTATTAGTTACGTAAGTTAGTGATTTTATCAATAAAAATTGTTTTGTGCCATTTCCTCTTTAACCAGATTACCCTGAAGATCCGTTTAGGTGAAACCTAGGTATGTTATTCCTGGCTCTTAGGATTTATTTTATTTAACCCAGCTCTGCTTAGCATATTGAGTACTCTACGGCTTTGTTTTATTATTCGCTTGGGTTTTTTCTTTGGACTAAAAACTTAAGGCACCGGACGATTTATTTCGCCCTAATTGGATGTTTCTAGTTCTTTCTTTTCTTTTTAAATTTTTTCTCGGGTACCAATTTATTTTGATAGACTTACAAGTTGTGTCATCCGAGGTCTTTACCAACCGAGTATTACAATTAGTATCTCTATCTATAAAAGGCAGTATGTGTGTGTGTGTGTGTGTGTGTGTGTGTAACGAATGCACGGCTGCAAGTTTCGCACCAAAATTTACATGCACATGCTCCAAGTTAGCAGGAAGGCCAACACCGACTTTGCATTTCCCAACTCTCACCGACAGTGGAAATAATCATTTTTTTCATTCTTCTACGCCAGTTTTCATGTAGTTTGCGGCCATTTTGTACTGGCCAGAGTTAGGGCCTATAGCTGGCTGCCACGAATAGGCAGGAAGATTCTATTGGCCAGCGTGAGAGCCAACAGCTGACTGATACGAATGTTAACTATGTTAAATCGATACCTGCATTCGTCACAAGTGGGAAAAAGTTAAATCTGCATGGCACTTTACTCCAATTGGCTCATTCGTTTGCTTAAACTCAGCGTTGATTCTGATTCCGCAGAACTGGGTTGGGTGTGAAAAAGTATTTGTTGTTAACATTCTTTTTTCATTTAGTTTTTACAATTACGAGTCATTTTTTAAAGCTGATCGTTTTGTGTTCACTTTGTTTAGTTCTCTTATCGTAACAGATTTAATGTTTAGTATAGAGCTTAGAAAAAAATCGCAGTGCGAGATAGGCAAGAAGTAAGGCATGTAGCAACATCAGCACGGCAAAGGGCACTCCTTTAAAGGCAAGGAAAGGCAAAAATATTTTAAGTCAAGTGATAGCGATTGCTGTATGAGTCGTACGATTTTTGAACCAAGCACGGGCAACGCGGGGCCATGCTGCTAGTAGTATATACGTATATATATATATATATATATATATATATATATATATATATATATATATATATATATAGGGTGCTCCAAAATAATGTATACATTCTTTAAATATTAATAGTTAATAATACATATTTTTATATGGATGAAAATATGCAAAACAAATGGATTAGAAGAAGAGGGACAGTTGAATGCCCACCTTAGATCACCAGATTTGACACCCTTGGGTTTCTTTTTGTGGGGGTTTCTAAAAGATAAAGTTTACAGTAGGAAACCTGAAACAATTGCTGAAATGAGATTAGCAATTGAAGAAGTATGTGCTCAAATACCAAAGGAAATGATACTGGACATTTGTAGGTCTATTTCTTCAAGATATAAAAATTGAACAGAACGGCAACCAGTTTGAACACTTGATGTGAACTCATCATTATATGAACATTCTGCCATTGCCCCAAGTAGCTTTTATCTTATTAATGTTAATTTTCTATGTTTTTTGTATATTTTACTCTCGAATTCTTTAAATATGTATTCTTTCTCTTGTATTAATCTTATTTACAAGTCAAAATACATAAACTGAATAAGTTATAACGATTCAAAGAGTGTATACATTATTTTGGGACACCCTGTATATATATATATATATATATATATATATATATATATATATATATATATATTTCAATTAAAAGGTGCAAATATAATTTATAAATTCATGAATCATTCATACAAAAAACAAATATAGAGGTTAATGATTTCAATGGCGAGAATACATTTAAATCATTAACCTCTATATTTGTTTTTTGTATGAATGATTCATGAATATATATATATATATATATATATATATAATTAGAAAAAAGGTGACAAAAATGAAGCATGGAGATTGCGGTTCAACATCTCCGGGCTTCATTTTTTGTCACCTGGTTAATATTAATAAATGTTTTTCGTACTGATTTCATCGGTACCCTTCTTTTGACTGTGTTATTGACCAACTTATCTACTCTACTATATATATATATATATATATATATATATATATATATATATATATATATTTACATGGCGAAAAATGTATGACAAAGTGGGAAAATCTGTCTATATTTCTGAGATGAGGTATATCCTCTTTGGTCTAATTCAACTCTAGATGACAAAGACCTAAAGAAAGCTAAAAGACCGCTCCCCTCCCTTCCCTTCTTCTCACCGAGCACAATCTCGGTAATATTATCATTACAGCACGAGAAGTCTCTAGACTTATCAAAGAAAGTCACTCGTCTAGGCAAAATTCCACTGATTATCCTTAAGAGCGTCAACCCGGAATTATTCCCAATCCTATCAAAGTTATTCAACCGCTACGTGAAGGAAAAATCCTTCTCAAGTCTGCGGAAAATGTCAAGCGTATGTCTGGTTTTCAAGAACGCGGGCGTATGATCTTCCCCATCCCAGTACAGACCCTCAGTATCATAGCAAGCTTTTTGAGGCCATAATCAATAAAAAGGTCGTCGAACACTTAGAAAAGAACACCCTCTTCATCGAAAAGTACTATGGGTCTCGGTCGGCCCCGCTCCACAGCCGAAGTCCTAACTACCATCACTCACAGAATCAGTGAGACTCTTGACGACAAACACAATTCGAAGACCATCGCACTAAATATCTCAAAGCGTGGCACAAAGGCTAACTACACAAGCTTTCCATTTATGGAATCACTGAAATGCTCTTCTCAATCATAAAATCCTTCCCAACCGGCAGGTCTCTGAAGGTAGTTATAAATGGCTAGTCTTCTGGAACCCTGGAGGTCAACGCAGGCGTCGCTCCTTAAAGCAACCCTCATTTTGGTCAACATACATGATCTGCCTAAGATTTGTAAAAATCTATGCCGACTATACGACTATATACGGGCGCACCTCTGAAACAATTCCGACAATACGACTATATACGGGTGCACCACTGAAACTATGCCGATGATACGACTATATACGGGTGCACCTCTGAAACTATGCAGACGATACGACTATATACGGGCGCACCTCTGAAACTATGCCGATAATACGACTATATACGGGTGCACCTCTGAAACTATGCCGACGATACGACTATATACGGGCGCAAACTCTGAAACTATGCCGACGATACGACTATATACGGGTGCACCTCTGAAACTATGCCGACGATAAGACTATATACGGGCGCAAACACTGAAACCATGCCGACGATACGACTATATACGGGCGCAAACTCTGAAACTATGCAGACGATACGACTATATACGGGTGCATCTCTGAAACAATTCCGACGATACGACTATATACGGGCGCACCTCTGAAACTATGCAGACGATACGACTATATATGGGCGCACCTCTGAAACTATGCCGACGATACGACTATACACGGGCGCACCTCTGAAACAATTCCGACGATACGACTATATACCGGTACACCTTTGAAACTATGCCGACAATACGACTATATATGGCGCACCTCTGAAACTATGCCGACGATACGACTATATACGGGTGCACCTCTGAAACTATTCCGACGATACGACTATATACGGGCGCACCTCTGAAACAATTCCGACGATACGACTATATACGGGCGCACCTCTGAAACTATGCAGACGATACGACTATATACGGGCGCAACTCTGAAACTATGCCGATAATACGACTATATACGGGTGCACCTCTGAAACTATGCCGACGATACGACTATACACGGGCGCACCTCTGAAACAATTCCGACGATACGACTATATACGGGTACACCCCTGAAACTATGCCGACGATACGACTATATACGGGCGCACCTCTGAAATTATGCCGACGATACGACTATATACGGGCGCACCACTGAAACAATTCCGACGATACAACTATATACGGGCGCAAACTCTGAAACTATGCCGACGATACGACTATATACGGGCGCACCTCTGAAACTATGCCGACGATAAGACTATATACGGGCGCAAACTCTGAAACTATGCCGACGATACGACTATATACGGGCGCACCTCTGAAACTATGCCGATAATACGACTATATACGGGGGCACCTCTGAAACTATGCCGACGATACGACTATACACGGGCGCACCTATGAAACTATGCCGACGATACGGCTATATACCGGTGCACCTCTGAAACTATGCCGACGATACGACTATATACGGGGGCACATCTGAAACTATGCCGATAATACGACTATATACGGCGGCACCTCTGATACTATGCCGATGATACGACTATATACGGGCGCAAACTCTGAAACTACGGCGACAATAAGACTATATATGGGCGCAAACTCTGAAACAATTCCGACGATACGACTATATACGGGCGCACCTCTGAACCTATGCAGACGATACGACTATATACGGGCGCACCTCTGAAACTATGCCGTTAATACGACTATATACGGGGGCACCTCTGAAACTATGCCGACGATACGACTATACACGAGCGCACCTCTGAAACTATGCCGACGATACGACTATATACGGGTGCACCTCTGAAACTATGCCGACGATACGTCTATATACGGGCGCAAACTCTGAAACTATGCCGACGATACGACTATATACCGGCGCAAACTCTGAAACTATGTCGACGATACGACTATATACAGGCGCACCTCTGAAACTATGCCGACGATACCACTATATACGGGCGCAAAGTCTGAAACTATGCCGACGATACGACTACATACGGGCGTCAACTCTGAAACTATGCCGACGATACGATTATATACAGGCGCACCTCTGAAACTATGCCGACGATACCACTATATACGGGCGCAAAGTCTGAAACTATGCCGACGATACGACTATATACGGGCGCAAACTCTGAAACGCTCGATGTTCAGAGATTTTCGACTGATCTTTCTTCTGATCTTGCACAAACTACCCCGTGGATTGGCAACATTATTTTTTCAAAAAAAAAAAAACGTATAGCTGGCAACATTGTTTCAAAAACGTGTAGCTGGCAACATTATGGTTTCAAAAACCTATGGCTAGCAACATTATGGTTTCCAAAACGTATGGCTGGCAACATTATGGTTTCAAAAACGTATAGCTGGCAACATTATGGTTTCAAAAACGGACAGATGGCAACATTACTTTTGTGAAAAACATCTGAGGCCTTGCTGTTGGATGTAGTTTATCGTCATACACAAGACGCGGATGTAGTTTATTGTCATACCCAGGACATTTTTTCATTTGTAAGGGATGAAAAGAAAAAGAATATAAATATAGGGTGACCAAAAAAAAAAGGTGGGGACATTTTAACAATCAAATAAAACCAAGAGTGATGGAAGAAAAATATTTTATTCATAGTAATTGAAACCTTAAAACACGTCATTTAAGAAACAATGATGAAATTTTCATTTTTTTAAAAATTACGTCCTGTAGATGGCGTCCTCCTGTACGAATGCATTCTTGAAATCTGCTGTTGAGATTCCTCATTGACTGCTGCAACATCTCAGCTGGGATACTGTGAATTTCATCTTGAATTCTAAATGGCGAAATGTTTACTTGCTCAAGGTCACTGTCTAGCAGTGTTGCCACTTGCTCATGTCTGGCAATACGCACTTCAAAAATTCTCGTTTTTTGGGGTCACCCTGTAAAATCGGCTAGATTTAAAAAAATAAATAAAGTTAAAATTCCCAGCATCCCTTGTTCGTGCGCATGTGCAGTCGCCCCAACACAACAAATTTAGTCCGATAATGTCGTAAAGGACAAAACTTGTCACAGGAAAACTTTTTCTATTTTATCATACATTTTTTTAACCAATATTGTTTCTTAACAGAACCCACCATGATCAAAAAATGACCCAAACTTAATAAAAACAAAGTTTGATCTTTAAAATATTTATGTTATTATTAAAAGGAAAAAAACAGAGGATTTTTTTTTATTATTAAATGATATTTTTAATCCTTTTTGATACGTCCAAAATTTTGGTTAAAAAACCTTGTCATATTTGCGTCAAAATTTTTTAACGTTAGGAAATTTCGGCGACTTTTTTCGGTAACAAACAAATTGATTTGGAAATTCTTGTAAAATCAAATAATCGGCTGATGTTAATGAAACTTTCAGGTTTTATTCACAAATGAATAATATTTTTTGTTCTTTTTTTTTGTTAGAAAAGTTTCTTTTTTAATAAATCTTGGTAAGAACATTTAAATATATATATATATATATATATATATATATATATATATATATATATATACATACATATATATATACATATATACATATATATATATACATATATACATATATATATATATATATATATACATATATATATATATATACATATATATATATACATATATATATATATATGTATATATATATATATATATATATATATGTATATATATATATATATATACATATATATATATATATACATATATATATATATATATATACATATATACATATATATATATATATATATACATATATATATATATATATACATACATATATATATATATATATATACACATATATATACACATATATATATATATATATATATATATATATATATATATATATACATATATATATATATATATATATACATATATATATATATATATATATATATATATATATATATATATATATATATATATATATATATATATATATATATATATATATATATATATATATATATATATATATATATATATATATATATATATATATATATATATATACACGGTTCCGTATAGGATGCAGGTTCGAATCCTGTCCAAGTATATATATATGATATCCCCGCAGTTATTTCATTTTAAGAAATTAATTTTTGCAATACTTAATTTTTTATATTAGTTATACGCAAAACGTCTTGGAGAATTAATTCATTTTTTTTTTGTTTTTGTAAACCGTATCCCACCCCAGTGAATGAAATCTGAATAGTAGAATAAAAAATGCAATAAAAATAAAATATTAATTAATTAGGAAAGGTTTTAATTGCTTTTATTAATAAGATATATTAAGTACACTATTATTTTAAGAAAAAATATTCGATGAATAATGAAGTTTTACAATAATTGTTTTCATTTATTAAACATTTTAATTAGAATAATTTATAAATTTTAAATATTTTAAAATGGTGTACTAATTTGGAGCGGTTATCTGGTATTTTTATTAAGTAAAAATTATGTTTATTATTCACCAATGGAAAAGCTTACTTCATCGACCCCACCAATATTTTAAAAAGAATTTTGAATTTTTTTTGTGGGTGTGTCTCTGTATAAACGTGCCACCTTTTGTAAATACGGACGTCTATACACGATATTATAAAAAATTAAGAGCAATAATTATAGTAAATTTAAAGCCTAAATACATCAAATTCAATAAAACATTAGACTATAGAGAATATTTTCCTAAGTTTTTAAGATTATTAAATAGTTAAAAATTATATAAAGTCGCTCACGTTATATTCCTCAAGTAATTTTTACAGATATATCCACCGTAAAAAAAAAAATAGATAAACTTCTCTCTATCAATCAAGCTGTAAACTTGTCAACACCTTAAATGAACAGCTATCGCCGTGTTAAAAATGCATTTCTGTGATATTTTAAGTTAAAAAAAGGAGTCGACAGCAGTCGGAATCACCGAGGGAGAAAGATACTTTCCTTAGGTGCGTGGTATGTGCTTTAGAATTATCCTTCACTCGACACCTCGTCTGCCCTACTGTTTACCCATAGCTGGGGGGAGAGTTGGTTATGACGCAATTAAGTGAATGTAATTAACTCGGCTGGAATTCGAACTCGGTTCTCCGATTCATCAATCCAATGCATTACTCTAACGTGCCTCCAAAGTAAAATTTGTTTCAAATCAGCTTAATTAAACTTCAAATCAGCTAATATTCCTCAAATAAAATTTCAGAAAAGTATATTTTATTTTTGAAAGATATTTTCATAAAGAGAATTATATTGTAATGACACTAAAACCAGTGATGTTATTGATTTCAAAACAAAACCTCCTTCCAATTATAGTTTTCAGATACAGCAAAGTATTTTGATTATTGGAAATTAATTTATTGGCTTTAAATTAAAAGTAATGTACAACTTTAAGAAAGATTTTTCATTTTTATAAATTCATTTTAAGCCTAAGGTATCGCGTTTCTGTGATATATATATATATATATATATATATATATATATATATATATATATATATATATATATATATATATATATAATAGTGAACATTGAAGTCAACACTCAGAGATGAAAGGCTGTTTCATGCTGGACGCAATCGTCAGGCCGTCCAGCATGAAACAGACTGTCGCCTCTGAGTGTTGACTTCAATGTCCACTTTTATATTTATATTTACATACGCACTATCTCTGATATTGAGCACTTTATCCCATAAATATAGCACACCTTAAAACTATATTTCTTCATATATATATATATATATATATATATATATATATATATATATATATATATATATATATTTATATTTATATATATATATATATATATATATATATATATATACACTGCGTGCCAAATTATTATCAAGATAACTTTTTTTTCTAATATTTCAGAAACCGTCTAATCAATTCACACAAAATTTTCACACAATGTTGGCAACACTGACTTGCGCAATAACTGAAATTTTTGATCTGCGCAATGTAAACAAACTTGCGCCATATTTGTTATCAGCACGGTGATTTGAGCGTGCCAAATTATTAGAAAAGTGTAAGAATTTAGTGAAAAGATGTGTCGTAAAAGCAGTTTAAGTGATGCTGAAAAGAACTAAGAGGTAATATAAGTGGTAATAAGAGCAGTGTATATATATATATATATATATATATATATATATATATATATATATATATATATATATATATAAGTAAGGAATAAATCCGTTGGTATATAATCCAAGTGAATCCTAGTAATATAAAATATTAAAAATAATTCTCAAAAGAGCGCAATATATTAATTACTAGCACTAGAGCCCGGCGTTGCCCGGGGATGTAACAGTAAGAGATAGATCAGGTATCGACTATCATAAAGACTGAAAAATAAAATTGACAAAGATTATTGTTTAAGGTTGACGGCCACGCATGTCTTAATTAGTTTTTTTTTTTTTTTTTACGAATTGGTCAAACCCAAACTCAAACAAAAACATTGTTTTCAATCGTTATGAGTCTACCGATTGAATAGAATTTAATTATAAACAATTGTCTTGTTAATGGAATTTTTAAAGCATTCTGAATGTAAAAATAAAGAAAAAAAAGTGTGCAAAACAATAAGAAACACTACCTGCCCCCCAAAAAGTGAAGTTTTGTTGAAATCGGTTGAAAAATGTAGGAAATCCGATATCATATATAAACGAGCACACACACACAAACACACACACACAAACACACACACAAACAACCCGGGTTTTATAATAAGTATAACTCGATATGAGTTATCCCCCTTTCATTCTCGTGATGCCTCTTAATCGTATTTTCAAATTGATTTCGTGCAAAAACAATTGTGTTTTTTCCAATTTTTGGCACTGTCAGAACCACCGCAAGGTAATTTTACGTAGTCCTGCGAAGTTTTGTTGAAATCGGTTGAAAAATGTAGGAAATCCGATCCAATATATAAACGTACACACACACACACACACACACACACACACACACACACACAATCTGCGTTTTATAATTTATAAGATTACAGAGCAAGTAACTGATAAACAATAAAATCCAAAATCACCTCATATTCGGCAGACGAAGAATTTGGTCGTCTGTCTTATCAAACCCGGTGCGGACTGAGGTCGTGTCAGAAAGAGAAATTTAACTATGAAAGCTAAAATAAATAAAAAGAATATAACAGCCAAAAAACTAATACAGAATTTATCCATTTCAAGGTTTCAGACAGGCGAAAAGCACGAGAGAGGGACAAAGGAGGGTGTAAGGTATTTCTCTTAAAAGGAAGAGGTTTTATAGAGTTAAACCCGAATATTAAGCTTATGATATTAATTTTGGGTTATATGAAGAATTAGATATTAATTTAAAATTAAAAGAGTAATAAAAAAGGGTTTTAAAATAAATTTTAAATATATAAAAAAAAAGGATGTAAGCAATTAATGGAAAGAGAGTTGGAGGAGATGTTACAGTAGGGGAAAGTTTATAAATTATAAATACTATAGTGTAAATATATATATATGTATACACTCACACGCATATATATATATATATATATATATATATATATATATATATATTTATATTTGGAAAAACTGGGAAAATATTAAAACTTTAAAAATGAAGTAAGAATTATAATATTTTTAATTAATAATTATAATTATTTTACAGAATAAATATGAACGGATTAAAGTCACCTATTTTCTTCCTTCGAGAAACGCCATCTTAGGGAAAAAGTAATAAGATTCACCATTTAAGCAAGATCCCCAAACGACCCTCCGCATTATTATTAATAATAATAATAATAATAACATATTGTTCTAAAAATTTGTAAAATTGTGTATATATATATATATATATATATATATATAAGCGGGTCGAATTGAACACACAAATATGCATACACGCATTTAATTCTTTCGTTTTGGGGATCTGATGAAGCCTAGATACTCAAATCTAGTTTCAATGAAACCATTTTTCATTTGTAAAATTGTATATATATATATATATATATATATATATATATATATATATATAGATAGATAGATAGATAGATAGATAGATAGATGTATTTTATTCCAAAATAGAAAAACGGCCCCTTCTGACAAACCCAATCAATCAATCAAAAAATTATATTGTCCTACCAACCAACTCTATCATATCTATAATTGAAAAGAATCTCTCTAAGCTCAACATAAAATTTGTAACTACCACATCTAAAAAAATTATAAAAAAAAAGTAAATACTAAAGAAAATAAGCTAAAACTTGAAGGAGGAATATACTCTATTGCATCTAATAATTGTCACAAAAAATACATAGGAGAAACCTCAAGAAACCTAAATAAAATATGATACGAACACCAAGGAGACATTTTACAAAACATTTAGACAAATGCGTTGGTTGCCCACCGCAACGAGACTGACCACAATTTTGATCTAAAAAGGTGTAAACAATTCACTACGACAAAAATATCTTGGGAGTGTCCTATTCCATAGTAAATTTGCACCCTGGCCCTTAGATTTCTTAATTACTGGCAGAACTGTGTGGGATTATCTAGTAACAAAAATGACAGGAACAAATGCAAAAATAATCTTAATGTCATCGGCTACATTATAAAATAAAAAATTTAAATCTAAACTTGCTTCGTGCTTATGTATAGTTGCAGCAAACTAAAATACGAAAACATGAACATTGAAATATATATATATATATATATATATAGCTGGGCACTCATATTCGAGAATATTTGTCTACTAGGGCGGCGAGCCAATCCCTCTTGCAGATGCTTGCTCAGGCGCGTTTTGCTTTTATTCAACACCCACATAGCCGACCTGTGGTTTATACTGCAACTATGCTGAGGAGACCTAAATTACAATTTCTGGGAGAGAGCGTGTTATATAGCGTGATCAACAATTTGAACAAGGCCAACACGCTCGGTCACGATGACATGTGACTTCGTGCTACCACCCAAGGATTCCGTCCAACCAATTCTCACTCACAAGGCTTGGGTCAACCCGTGGTATGGTTTTCAGGCACTTTTCAAAGTTTCCGACAAATCGACTGTAGTGAGATTCGAACCCGAGTCTCATTGTCAGAATGCGAACGTTCTAACCCCGTGCCAAAAATATATATATATATATATATATATATATATATATATATATATATATATATATATATATATATATATATATATATATATATATATATATATATATATATATATATATATATATATATATATATATATATATATATATATATATATATATATATATATATATATATATATATATATATATATATATATATATATATATATATATATATATATATATATATATATATATATATATATATATATATATATATATATATATATATATATATATATATATATATATATATATATATATATATATATATATATATATATATATATATATATATATATATTCCGTGGTGGAACTCTACTGAGTTCTCTGTAACCATAGGACTGTGCCCCCTGGAGCATGCTTGGTGAAAGTAGTCGTGGCTCCAGAGGGCACAGTCCTATGGTTACAGAGAACTCAGTCGAGTTCCACCACGGAATATGTGAGCGAGTGGCGCTTTATTGAGTCTGATTTGCAATCTCTTCGTCGCCGAGGCCCATTGGAACAGTTGGTATGATGTCTGCTTGACAACCTAACTGTCAGGGTTTCAATTCTCGATTGTGGATGCGCACTACTGATGAGTCCCAAATGTAGGACGAAACGGCCGTCCAGTGCTTTCTGCATTCTGTTGAGGTTTCTATCAGACTCGATGAATACTTAAATATAATGTATTATTTTGTTTTAGATATTAAATCAAAACCATGTTTAAGTCGCTACAGAATATCTTTCGTGTTGTATCTCTTGAGGTAAATGGTAGGTGACTGGTGATTAAATAATTTTTTTAAAATTTAAAAAACAAAATTTTCTATTTAGCGAGATCTGACATTTAATTGTTTGATCAAGACAAAACAAATCTATTTTTAATTCTGACGATTTTCTTATTTTCTTGTTTTATTACGTTGGTGCAAAAATAATGTCGTTTTCTCACATGGTAACATATGTGAGAAAACGACATTATTTTTGCACCAACCTAATAATATCTAAAATAATAATAATAACATATTGTTCTACTGTGTATTGAGCACTTTTTTTTTTAAAGTAAATGCTACAAACAGCGGAATTCTATTTCATATATATATATATATATATATATATATATATATATATATATATATATATATATATATATATATATATATATATATATATATATATATATATATATATATATATATATATATATATAAGCGGGTCGAATTGAGATTACCATACCTTCTCTGTGAGAGAAATTCCCCAAACGCCCACTTTCAATGTAATCAATCCTGACCAGGCATCTCGTATCCAGTTAATTTCTCACCGACATGACGTGGCTTACCACTGTCAATTCAACTTATATTTTCATGGCAACTGCTTTTAAGAGCTTCCCCCCGCCTGGTGTCTTGACTACACGAACTTAAGCGTGCTACGGTGGAGTAGTGAATAGCGACTCGGATTGAGGTATCGGAGAGCCGAGTTCGAATTCCAGTCGAATCCATGATATTCACTTACGTGCTAATACCCTTGCGAAACGTCTGAATCCTCCTCTTCGCCCTCCAGCTATGGGTAAATAACAGGACAGACTGGGTTCTGTAGCCATGGATGGCAACTGGTCTAGGAGAAGGACAACTCTGAATTCAAAACCTACGTAGGGTTGTTTGGGGATCTTGTGGCACTTAGTGGACCAGTTCTCTGAATTCGGCCCTTCAAAAAAATTGACATCTTTGATAATGGCTTATGTAAGCCGAAAGCTTAGATTGGATTAAAAAAAAGGATCAATATTGGGATTTTCTTTCTTCGATTAATGATAATGTTATTAAGCTTATCGGACGTTATGAAAAGAATTTACATAAAATAAGTAGACAAAACTTGTCTATATTATTTAATGAAACATGTATGAATATATATATATATATATATATATATAACTCTGAATTCAAAATCTGCAAAAGGTCGTTTGGGGACCTTGTGGCACGTAGTGCACCAGGTCTCTGTATTCGGCCCTTCAAAAAGTGTGGTTGGTTCTGCACAAATCGTTCAGAACTCTTTTCAAATCATGTGTGCTAGTGTCGGGCTGTCAACAGACTTGCTTGACCCTGATACGTCGGATACGACAGGAAAGTCCACCATATATATATATATATAATTTCAGCACACTTTTTTTTCCTGTTCCTCTGTTGCAACTGCTGAATCCAAATGGAAAGCAGAATATCAGCGAGTTGTTAATTCTCTGAGGAATAATTATGACTTGATAATTTCCAGACCAGATAAAGGTGCTGGAGTAGTTATTTTAGATCGTGCTGACTATATAACCAAAATGTCGTCGATACTTCAAAATTTACTAAACTTGGATCTGCTGATACCTGCGATGAAACTACTTCGGGTGAAGCAAAATTTCAAAATCACTTCTGAAGTGGGTAAAGTCTGCGCTACTTCCAAAAGAAATTGCTAACGAAATCCGTCCTTCCGGTTCGATTCGTCCTCATTTGTATGGTCTCTCGAAAATCCATAGAGAAGGTGTACCATTACGACCAATTTTATCTATGATCGGTTCAGCCCAACACAAGGTAACCCAATGGCTCTCCATACTTTTGGATCCTGTGTTGCAGTGCTTGGATGGATATTGTATAAAGGATTCCTTTTTCCTTCATCGACCGCGTTCAAAATTTGTCTTCTTCTGGTAAGTTCATGTGTTCTTTCGATGTCTGCTCCCTGTATACTTGTGTCCCTCTAATGGAAACCATCGATATTTGCTGTGATTTTCTTTATCGCAGTTCATTGACTCCACCTAGTTTTCCTGAGTCAATATTTCGTGAATTGATGAAATTTGCCACGTCCTCCGTCGAATTTAGTTTCAACAACACCATGTAACGACAGATTGACGGAGTTGCTATGGGCTCGGCTTTGGGTCCAGCACTTGCCAACATATTTGTTGGCTTTCACGAAGAAAACATAGGAAAGAGTCCACTTTGTCCTCAAATGTATTGTCGGTATGTTGATGATACCTTTTGTTTATTCAACAGTGAAGTTGAGGCTGATCAGTTTCTTTCGTTTTTAAATGATATCCATCCAGCACTGAGGTTTACTGTTGAGAAGGAATCCAATCTTCAATTGGCCTTTTTGGATGTATTAGTACACCGCACATTAACAGGTTTTCTCACTTCTGTTTATAAAAAACCTACTTTCGCAGGGTTATATACGCGTTGGGACTCTTTTTGTCCCACTAAGCGCAAGATTAACATTATTAAAACCCTCCTACATAGAGCATTAAAGATCTGCTCTGAGCCCTTCTTGAACGACGAAATCGACTTTATTAAGGATACCCTATGTAGTTTGGGTTATCCCCTTGAAACTGTTAATTCAATTATCCGCAGTAAAGTGGAAGAGTTCAGAAGTGCCTAGCTCTACACTGTCAAAAAATGCCCAGTTTACCTCAGATTACCCTGGATTGGTACCAAATGTGAAAAAATAGCTAAACAAATTTTATCCAATGTTCGTTGTTTATTCTCTGCCGAAGTTCGGGTTATTTTTCAAACTCGGCCTGTTTCGTTCTGCGTGTAAAGACGTTCTCCACCCCCATCAAATTAATTCAATTATTTATAAAGATGTTTGTAGTTGCGGAGCCGACTACATAGGGAGAACAACTCAACGCTTAGACATGAGAATAAAACAACACGTTCTTACAAAAATTAGAAATCACACCTTGCCGTTGAATGGACTCCTCACGAACGCCTATGGTTCCGCCATATGCGAACACCTATTAAAGAACAGGGATTGTGCAGCCAAATTTAGTGTTGACTGGTTCAGTCTGAAGTCGGGCGTCCGGTTGATCGGTTGAACTCTCTGCCTTCGGGCGGGGAGGAACCCGAACGAGTCTACGCCGAAGTTTTGCACGCCTATATATATAGTATTACATTCACTTTCGTTATAATAACTTTGGAAAACGTATGAACTCTCTTCTTCTCCCTCCAGCCATGGGTAAAGAGCAGGACAGATTGGGTTCTATAGCCTAGGATTGCAATTGGTATAGGAGAGGGAGAACTCTGAATTCAAAATCTGCGGAGGGTCGATTGGGGGCGTAGTGGCACGTAGTGCACCAGGTCTCTGCATTCGGCCCTTCAAAAAGTGTGGTTGGTTCTGCATAAAGCCTTCACCACTATAATCAAATTATATGTGCTGGTGTCTGGCTGTCGGCGTGCCTTCTCTCTCTCCTCTCTCACTCTCTCTCTCTCTCTCTCTCTCTCTCTCTCTCTCTCTCTGTATATATATATATATATATATATATATATATATATATTGATTCATGTTTCATTAAATAATATACACAAGTTTTGTCTATCTATTTTAAGTAAGTTCCTTCCATATTGTCTGATAAGCTTAATAACATTATCATTGAAAGACGAAAGAAAATCACCATATTGATACATGTTTAAATCAAATCTAAGCTTTCGGCTTACATAAGCCATTATCAAAAATGACAATTACTTTTCAATATATCAACCAATACACGGACGAAACAATAATGATAGTCCGTTTTTGTTGCATGAAAAATTTCAAAGCAACGACTAGCGAAAATCGCGTCGCAGCTCGTTACATTTTGGCGGTAAAATCAAATGTTACATTTATCGGGGAAACCGCGTGGTAATTTTCAACATTGTTTTAGTCGCTTAGTTTCAATTTTATTCTTAATGCCAAGGTCGACAAAATGTCTTCGTAATTATTAGGTTGGTGCAAAAATAATGACGTAATAATGTCGTTTTTTGACGTATTTTTTAACGTCAAAAAACGACATAATTACGTCATAATAATAAAAATGATATTAGGTTGGTGCTTTTTGCACCAACCTAATATTATTTTTTTTTG
The DNA here is from genome assembly GCA_963932145.1 of Acanthosepion lycidas. Taxonomy (NCBI): domain Eukaryota; kingdom Metazoa; phylum Mollusca; class Cephalopoda; order Sepiida; family Sepiidae; genus Acanthosepion; species Acanthosepion lycidas. The sequence goes on from OZ010614.1 coordinate 50,161,317, forward strand.
ACAAAATTTATAGATGCGTATTATACATAGGGATAGATATATTTCTTAATTTTGGGATCATTTGTTGGAGTGTGTATTATATATGTGTGCGTATTATTTTCGAGAAATTACGGTATATTTAAAAAACGGTTAATTGTTTTGTTGCGCTTCCAAAACACGTAATGTTTATAATGATTATATAGGTAGGTTACGTTCTAAAGGTTGCCGTAGTCGTGTGGGGGTGATAGGGGGGGACAAGCTCCCACTGTCTATAAAATACTTCCGTGTCATGTGTCTCAAATAACCTCTGACAGCCAAATCCAGCTCCAATCCGGAGAACAGACGAAGGCAAATGAAATGGCGCCTGATAACTAGCTGCTTCGGGTAACCTGACGTGCTATGCCATTTAGCTACAGAGAAAGCGTCTGGTTTGCAATTTTCTAAATGCAAGATGGTATAGCACGTGCGGCTATATGACAGTTCCGTGTAGGATACAGGTTCGATTCCTGTTGGAGGACACATTTTCTATGAAATTTCTCGGCCCTCAAGCCGGTAAAAGTTGGTAAAACTGTTTGTTATAAAAAGAACATTTACTTAAATATTTGTATGTATAAAAATAATGTATAAACACAAAATATAGTAAAACAATTGTTGGACTTAGTCCATTTCATATATATATATATATATATATATATATATATATATATATATATATATATATATATATATATATATATATATATTACTCCATATTAACTTAACTAAACTTTAACTAAAAGAGATTACCTATCTAGAAACAGTCACGAATTAAATTCATGAACAAAATGAAACGGATAGAGATGTCAATTTAATAATCAATAATAAAAAATGTTTTTAAAAATAAAAATATTACTAGAAGTAAACTTATATTTTAAAATAAAATTTTATTCTTTTAATGTACTTTCTATGAATATTTTTTCTAATCAACTATTTCATAGAAAATCCCCCAAATTTTTTAAATTTAAATCACTAACAAACATCAAATTAAATTCTTTGTAGACAGTTTAGACATTCAAATTTATATCAAACATTATAATCTTTATGAACCCCCAAAATAACACTTTCAAAGTAAAGCAAAATAACAGCGTCTTTTTCGAACCTGTTCTTTCCAAAGAAAATTAGTGACACCTTCTCTCATGATTTCCTTCTCTCGTTTTCTTTTTATGGTTTTTTCTCCTCTACCCCTTCTATATCAATATATAACTTCCGTTAAGTTAACCGTTTAAATGTGTCAATGTCTGGACCTCAATTAATTTTAAGTATAAAAGAATACAAATTTTAAATTACATCTAACTCACACATGTCTTCTCTCTCCCCCCCTCACTTCCTCACGTCGTTAATTTACATATGCTTAATACGGTCCGTCAAAAATGTGTAAATTTCTTTTCATTTTTCGTTTCAACCTTTGGAAGTAAAGTCTGATGATCCACAGTCCTTTAAAAGGGCTGTGGCGAAATAATTTATTACATGGAACCTTAAAGTGGTCTGTTTTTATTTAAATTATTTGCTCTGGATTTACATTGAGCTCTCTGGATTTTATTCTCCTTGGGTCTACCCATACGGATTACCTAGTTTTTCATAAACTATATATATATATATATATATATATATATATATATATATAAGCAAATATATGGATATAGATCCGATAGTATGAAGAAAAATATACGGAAAAAACAAACAAAAATCCTAATATGCAATTATGCTGTTTTAATGTTAATATAATGTCAACGTCGGACGTTTCGGTCTAGTAGACCATCATCAGGACATATTCATAAAACATAATTAACATTAGACTATATTTAATTCAACATTCAAGACGATGGACATAAGAGTAAGACTAATCAAAACAGACAACTGAAATTTTTCAAGATCAGCGTTCCGTTTCAATATGATCACGTCGGCGTCACGTCGGCGATGTTGTGAAAACGTATTCCTAAAATATAGTATTTTGAATGAAAAATGAAAAGAAGTTTATTTTAATCTAAAACTTATATGTACGTTAGCCGAGCATTAATCTTGCTAGAAAAGGGGAAATATTAAAGAAGCCAGGTCTAGTATTCACCGTGAGTCTGTTTGATTTTCCATTGAATGAGCGATATACTTTTGAATATATCTACTAGTGTTGGGGCGATTAATCGGAATCGAGAATCGGAAAAATCGGAACTTTTTGGGGTATCGGAAACGGTATCGGAGAAATTTGTGCCTATTTTCCGATTCCAAAAACGATTCTTTTAAATTTTTAACTTAATTTTCCATTATTGGTACTAATGATAAATATTTATTGTTTTTAAATTATCACTAAAACTAAAATCATAATAACATCAAAATACGATGTAAATTTATTTTACTTGTATAAAGAAAAACAAAAGAATAAAGTTTGCATAAATTCTCTAGGTAACCTTTAAAAGAATGCAGTTGATTTACAATGTTCCGAAAAATGCTTAAAAATTAAATAGAACATTTTTGTCAAGAAAATACTTTCAAACATCATTGATAATTAAATGGTACCCAGAAAATGATGCAACGGAAAATTGGACACCGGAAAATTAGCAACAGAAAATTACGTCAACCATGAGCCAGTCGAGACTGTCGGATCTGGCTGTGCTGTCCATTGAAAACGAGCTCACAAGACAAACAGATGACGTCATTGACCAGTTTGCCACAATGAAAACAAGAAAACATTCATTCTAAGACCATAGTATCGAATGTCATTCTTTTGTGTATTGCCGTGTTTTGTATTTAGTTGTTCTGAAAGTGAACAGTTGCATTTTGAAAATCTTTTGATTTGAACTGATTATTTTGTGGTATTGGATTTTGTCTTGGATCATACATGTAAACAGTAACGTACTGATCAGTAGAGTAAAGTAGAGGTAGAGCATGTATGAAAATTTAGCTACAGCTAACCATTCCGCATAGGGTGAATCGGGGTCATTGGGGGGACATTTGAGCGGACCGCCCCGGGTGACGTTTACTCTCTCTCTACGCCACTGATACATATATATGTGTGTGTGTGTACTTGTGTGTGTGTGTGTGTGTAAATATTTGCTGAATTTTATTTTTATTTGTTTTTTCCTACATTCTTTCATTTTTCCGTAGCGTTTATTCTGAGCTTTCGCGAGTTGAGCGTGGCTGCAATTCATGTAGGCGTCTTTCTATTTAAAAAAAAAAATTAAAAAAAAAAACAAACCTTCAACATACCATTTTCGCTGCTACTATTCAAACAACACAGAAACTATATCTTAAACAGTCAAACATGAAAAGAAATCAACAACACCCAAAAGGACCCCCCCCTTTAAAATGTCTAAAGAAGTGGCTGAAAGCGCTTGCGACCAATGAACAATACGGATAACTTTTGCCCTTCATGACTCCCACCAAACGGGAAATGAAACATACAAATGTTAAAAAAAAAATAAATAAAAAATTCATCAAATTTTCCTTCTCTGTCATATTCTGCAAAATATGTTTGAAAGAAAGCTCGCTGCATCCTCAAAAATAACAACACACCCGCAAAATCAAAACGACAAAGAACGGACATTATTTACGAGTTCAAATGCCCTTCAAGAAACTGTTTTCCTGATCAAAGCGAACTCATAAATAATCACATCGGTCACACTACTACATTCCTATCCAGACGCCTTATGTTACATCTATCCGACCACATCAGAACCCATTTAAACACACACAAACCTACCAGACTCAATTCGAAACATATTAGTACAAAATACAAGCAAAATAACCTCACCCAGAAGTAAAAAAAAAAGATTAAAAATAATCGAACCCTTAATAATAAAAAAGAAAAAGCCAACACCCAATAATATTAACTACGAACACGGCCACAATGTGCTGACTGTGTTCGGAAAATAAAGCATTCCTATTACTATTGAAACATACACACAACCCATACATCTAGTTAAAAAGTAAAAATAAAACCATCCTTGATAATGTCTAAAAGTACAGCCGAAAGCGCTCGGAGTTACAGAACATTAGGACAATTTCTACACACTCCGTGTCCAGAAAAGAAACATTTGTTCGAACGCAAGAAAAAGTAAATAAAAAGCTCAATCACTGTACTTGTCTGTCGTCTATAATGAAACACACACACACAAGCGCACACACACACACACGCGTATATATATATATATATATATATATATATATATATATATATATATTGAATGAAATTTATTGGATGGGTGAATCCCACTACTTTTTTTTAATTCCGTGTTTCGTCGAAAAAGGACACAGGCGTGTCCGAAAATTCCGACGTCAAAAACTTTCTCTTCGTGTTTCAATTTAGTCAAAAGTCGAATATATAATAAATATCATCAATTTTATTGCCAATGTTGTTATTTTTTTTGTTGGCTTTTAATTCCTCAAATTTCATTAATCGGCCTATTAAATCCCAAAGACACACACACACACCCGCATACATATATACACACATACATACATATATATATATATATATATATATATATATATATATATATATATATGAGATGACGATATATATTTTTATATATCAAGAACAGCGAGGGGAATTATATGACAAATTGGAAAAGTATACTTGTGACGCGTTTTGACCTTCAGGACTTCATCGGTCTAAATTTGTTATGTTGGTAGGACTACACATGCGCACAACAGAGTGGTCCTGGGAATTTTAGAATTTTTTTTTTCTCCAGCCGAATTCACTTTTTTTTTCTTTTACTTGCCATCACTTTTGTAAGTAGGTATTCCACACCGATATTAGATCTGCCAGGAATGGTGAAATTTTGTAAGAGCCCAGGCGCGAATTTACTGTAAATGACCTTGCAATTAAGGCACTCTCTAGACATTTACATCGTAGTGAATTATTTTCTCCTTTGATCATGGTAGGATTTTTTATGTCAAACTTGTGGTCACTCATTTACGGTGGCAACCAATGCATTTAATTATTATTTTGTAAAATGTCCCTTTTGTGTTCATAGAATCTTTTATTTAGATTTTTTTTTTTATTTAGTATTGACTAAGTCTTTTATTGTTTTAGGTGTAGTTATAACAACTTTTATGTTGAGTTTAGATAGATTCTTTTCGATTGTAGATATGATAGAATTAGTAGGCAGGATAATATTTTTTTGGTTCATTGGGTTTCTGAGGAGGGGCCGGGTTTTTTTTTTGGAATATTTTCTGTAGATTTTGTTTTGCATTGAATATAAAATAATTAGATTAATGGAGAAGTTTGAAAGTATTTTCAATGTATTTCTCGTCTTCGTGTAAATAATGCGGGCTGCATATTCTTAGTGCTCTTAGGTAGAATCCGATGATTATACCGGATTTTATTTTTGTTATTATAGGAATAGAAATGTATTAGGTCGTTTTTGTCTGTTGATTTCCAGTGGACACCGAGATTTAAACTGTTGTTAATACGATGTAGCTTGATATCTAGGAAGGTGTAAGGAATTACGTTCTTCCATTTCGTATGTAAATTCTATTGTGTGTTCGACTTGGTTTAGTTGATCTGCTAGGTCAGGTAAATCGGTATCACGCTGATATATAAGTAGACAATCATCAATATAACGAAAGTATGTTTGGGTAAAATGCTTTGGAAAGGATCGGATTCGAAAAATTATAAGAAGATATCTTTCGAGATAGCAAGCGCGATGTGTAATGTAAATGAATTACTAGTGATTTTTCTATAGAAATACATTGATAATTAGAGAGGTATTGTCAGCGGTCAGGAATTAATGCAAGTGTTACTGACATAACAGAGCTATTAAAAGCACAATGTAAGTGCTTTGGTAAATGAGTTTACTATAGGAATGCATTAAAAGTAAGAAGGAACATGTCAGTCGTGAAGAATTAATGTAATCGTTACGGATAGTGTTATGGGGTCCACCCCTTTTTCATATAAGTGGACTCTACCAAGTGTATCTGGACTACTTCCGTTAAATACCCAGAGTTACAGTCAGTAGTCGGTAGTCGGATAGAGAGAGGATATACGGAGAGTGAGAGAATATACGAACGGAGTGTGATGTAACGTCTTGTAGAAGTCAGTTACAAGCACGTAGACTCTAAGGAAGTCCTACTTCGAGACTGTATATATCTATCTGTATTTGCTACTAACCACGTTTCTGGACTTACTAACAGTATTACTCTTTGTATGATTGTGTAAATACATTTTATTTATTATATTTAATTATTGCGTTTGTCATTCCTTGGAGACCGAATTCATCTCGGAATCCACAACAGATACAATAAGGTTTTTCATATGCATTATGTAAATGCATTGCTAAATATTTTAGAATGCGAATGTCGAGAAAATTAGGTGAAATGGATTGTCAGTGGTCAGGAATTAATGCAAACATCACTAACGTCTATTCAATGATTTTGCTATCGAAATTCATTGAAAATCGATAAAAATGACTGTCAGTTATTGGGTAAGTGAGAGACAAATGTTATTACGTTCATTATATTTTCCTGAATGCCAGATCAATGTGCTAACTGAAAACATTTGTATTAATAAGATTAAAATAATTGCCAGTAAAAAAAAAAAAAAAAATTGAATGATAGCAGACAATCTGACTGACGCGAATTAGAAGGCGAGAACAAAAGTCGAAAGTAATGACACAACAAAATCGCCACACAAAATTTTAATTAATTTATTCATCACTCCTCGTGACGAATAAATTTCCGATGGAATTTGCCCGTCGAACTGAGGACTAATTTCCGTCGTCTGAGCTGCAAAGTTCCGGTTTTCAATAGTGTCACATTCCATCACAACAAAAGCTCTGATGACGCAGAATTCCGGCTGAAGACCAGAATGCTGCTGAAAAATGAACTGACCGGAAATAGTGTCGCTAAATGTACCGAAACGGAAAAATGTTAATGGTTGTATTTCTGCTCACGCTTTAATAAAAATAAAAAAATAAACATTGTGTGTTGAATCATTTGTTTAATATAGCGGATTGTCTCCTTTGACAATAAAGAATTAATTTAGGGATTGTCTGGTGACTCAGGTAGTTGTAGATATTACACTGGAGTCGGTGATCAAGATGTGAACTCAGAAAAAAAATACTCACTTTAGCGCAAATGTGGTTGGGAAAGGTATGAATCCATCTCACTTTTCCTCAACTTATGTCTCAATCAGCTGGCAGTCTAGGATAAGGACAACTCTAAAGTCAAATCCCATCTACCTGAAGCAGTACAATGAAAATTGGACGTGGTATGCAGAGACTATTCATTTATGTGCCATGCGTGATACACTCTTTGGCGATCATGTATCTTTTGATACATGACTGACGAGGCAGATTTTTGCCGTCCAAGGTTATATAACCCAGTCTGTCCTGCTATTTACCCATAGCTGGAGGGAGAAGAAGAGGATTCATACCTTTCCTAATGGTATTAGCACGTAAGTGAATGTAATGGATTCGACTGGAATTCAAACTCGGCTCTCCGATTCCTCAATACGAGCCGCAGTCCATTACTCCACTGTACATGTAAATAAGTAAAGAAAGAAAGAAAGAAAGCACGACAGAATTACAACAAATATGGATTATCTCACTACAGAGGGAGAAGAAATAGATTCATACCTTTCCCAATCTTACTTTATTATTAGTTTTATGCCATCTTATTGTTGTGGCTTTGTATCAAAAGTATTTTCGTTTTTTACAAACCTTTATTGCAAAGCTTATTTCATATACACTTCTAAAGACTGTGTATGACTCTAAATACATTATTAATATTATTATAATATATTAGGATGCATCAAAAGTATTTTCGTTTTTTAATGACCTTTACTCCAAAGCTTATTTCATATACACTTCTAAAGACTGTGTATGACTCTAAATACATTATTAATATTATTATAATATATTAGGATGCATCAAAAGTATTTTCGTTTTTTAATGACCTTTACTCCAAAGCTTATTTCATATACACTTCTAAAGACTGTGTATGACTCTAAATACATTATTAATATTATTATAATATATTAGGATGCATCAAAAGTATTTTCGTTTTTTAATGACCTTTACTCCAAAGCTTATTTCATATACACTTCTAAAGACTGTGTATGACTCTAAATACATTATTAATATTATTATAATATATTAGGATGCATCAAAAGTATTTTCGTTTTTTAATGACCTTTACTCCAAAGCTTATTTCATATACACTTCTAAAGACTGTGTATGACTCTAAATACATTATTAATATTATTATAATATATTAGGATGCATCAAAAGTATTTTCGTTTTTTAATGACCTTTACTCCAAAGCTTATTTCATATACACTTCTAAAGACTGTGTATGACTCTAAATACATTATTAATATTATTATAATATATTAGGATGCATCAAAAGTATTTTCGTTTTTTAATGACCTTTACTCCAAAGCTTATTTCATATACACTTCTAAAGACTGTGTATGACTCTAAATACATTATTAATATTATTATAATATATTAGGATGCATCAAAAGTATTTTCGTTTTTTAATGACCTTTACTCCAAAGCTTATTTCATATACACTTCTAAAGACTGTGTATGACTCTAAATACATTATTAATATTATTATAATATATTAGGATGCATCAAAAGCATTTTCGTTTTTTACAAACCTTTATTGCAAAGCTTATTTCATATACACTTCTAAAGACTGTGTATGACTCTAAATACATTATTAATATTATTATAATATATTAGGATGCATCAAAAGTATTTTCGTTTTTTAATGACCTTTACTCCAAAGCTTATTTCATATACACTTCTAAAGACTGTGTATGACTCTAAATACATTATTAATATTATTATAATATATTAGGATGCATCAAAAGTATTTTCGTTTTTTAATGACCTTTACTCCAAAGCTTATTTCATATACACTTCTAACGAGTATGTATGACTCTAATAGATTATTAATATTATTATTATATATTAGGGTGTATCAAAAGTATTTTCGTTTTTCAATGACTTCTATTCCATAGCTTATTTCATATATGCATCGAAAAACTATCTATGACTCCACAATAGTAATAATAATATGATTATGCTAGAGAGCAGTAAATAAAGTGATGGTGCGTTATAAATATGCAATGCCCAACATACTCATCATAACACTCAGTCTCTAAGAGGTATACCGTGCACATGCATCTCAGACAAATGCTCGTGATACAGTGACAGGTTTTCATAAAAGCAGTGCATAATCTTGCAGGTGGGAACTCGTTAGAAATACATCGACGACAGAGGGTGTTCGCGAAAGAAAGGATATGGTGGAGAACCATGATCGCCTACGTCATAAAGGGACATGGCTCATAAAAGAAAAATTCTTCATAGTGGTTATAGATGAAGTCGGGGATCAGTTTATAATGATTCTTACTGCTAATCTGATCCCCTACTTTTTGCCATAGCATACCTTTCTATGGATAACAAAACTGGCAGAAAGAAATTTAAAGTATCAAAGTTAGAGCAACAAAAGAAAGGATGTTGTGGAGGACCATGATCGCCTACGTCCCAAAAGGACATGGTACATAGATAACTTCTTCTTGCGGTTGTAGGATGATATTAATTTGGGAATCAGTTCTTAATGATTTTTACTACTAATCTGATCCCCCATTTTTTGCCATAGCATAATCTTCCTATGGATAACAAAACAGAGACAAAGAGAAATTTTAAAACATCTAAGTTAGAGCTACAAAAGAAAGAACGTTGTGGAGGATCATGATCACCTACATCCTAAAGGGCCACGGTACATATAACTTCTTCATGCGGTTGTAGGATGAGATGAAGTCGGAGATCAGTTTAAAATGATTCTTACTGCTAATCTGATCCCCCACTTTTTGCCATAGTATACATTTCTATGGATAGCAAAACAGGGACAAAGAGAAAATTTAAAGCATCAAAGTTAGAGCAACAAAAGAAAGGATGCTGTGGAGGACCATGATCACCTACATCCAAAAGGTCCATGGTACATAGCAGATAACTTCTTTATGCAATTGTAGCATGATATTAAGTCGGGGATCAGTTTATAATGTTTTTTAATTTTTAAACCGATCCCTCACATTTTGCCATGGTATGGTTTCTATGGAAAGCAAAACATAACAAAAATGTTAAAGCGCGCAAAGTTGATTAGAGTAACAAAATTAGAGGAAGTTGTAGAGAGCTATGATCGCCCACAGGTTGAAATGATATTTGATAAAACTGATTAAATAATCCGGAGCAGATAAATGTTATTAGTCTCTATTATCAAATGGGATTCTTGAAGGTTTTTATAAACATTTTTATTTCTTCTTTCAACGCCCACACTTTAACTTTATATCTGACGTTGACTCAGAGCTTACGACTGATGAGGACCATGTGTTTTGATCGATTATCAAAAACAGTATTTCGTTTTTTCTTTTTTCTTTTTTTTTTGTGCCTCTCTTTTTCTTACAACAAATGTAAATTGTTTAAATCTGGCTTTGGCTGCCAGAGAAAATTCAATTGCTAAGTGTTGAAGGGAACAAAATGCGCATGCGTGGCAGAAGAAAAAAATGGATGTTATCTATCATCGCAGTTTTTGAATTTCCGCGCTAAAAATCAGTGGAACGTGCGCATATGGAAACTATGTAAGCAAAGCCTTCTTCCCACCGATGAAATCTCTCTCTTTTCTCGGATATGGCGAATTTTAAATACCTTTTGCCCTGGTTTGTATATGCATCGAAAAGAAAAATAATAGCTGCGCGTATTCCAGCGCTGACAAAGCTTATTGACCTAGTTCATAAAAACAGCTTAAATTACGATTTGCTTTTTTCTTTTTACGGTTTATCAATATTTTGCCCGCTATTTAGCCCATATTTTTGGATTGTAAGAATCTTTTTGCAACTAATAATCATTAACGGACACAAGTCCCACTAATTAACCCATAAACAGGGGTAAGAGAGGTGAATTTATTATATAGGAATAAAGTGTCGCTGCCAACGCTTGAGTTTGAACATAGACGTGAGCAAACACAGACGATCCCATTATTGAATTAAATAGATTAAGTAGCTCAGGTGACCGCCACGAAAACGCATAAATAGAATGTAGCGTGCCGCCTAAATGATCGCTATTTCTACTCAATCCTCCATTACTATACGGATCTCCATTTCTACTCTATCCTCTGTTACTATACGGATCACAATTTCTAGTCTATCCTCTATTGCTATACGGATCACTATTTCTACTCTATCCTCTATTACTATACGGATCTCTATTTCTACTCTATCCACTATTACTATACGGATCTCTATTTCTATTCTATCCTCTATTACTATACGGGACTCCATTTCTACTCTATCCACTATTACTATACAGATCTCCATTTCTATTCTATTCTCTATTACTATACGGATCTCCATTTCTAATCTATCCTCTATTACTATACGGATCTCCATTTCTATTCTATCCTCTATTACTATACGGATCACTATTTCTAGTCTATCCTCTATTACTATACGGATCTCTATTTCTACTATATCCTCTATTACTATACGGATCTCTATTTCTACTATATCCTCTATTACTATACGGATCTCCATTTCTAATCTATCCTCTATTACTATACGGATCTCCATTTCTATTCTATCCTCTATTACTATACAGATCTCCATTTCTAATCTATCCTCTATTACTATAAGGATCTCCATTTCTATCCTATCCTCTATTACTATACGGATCTCTATTTCTAATCTATCCTCTATTACTATACGGATCACTATTTCTAGTCTATCCTCTATTACTATACGGATCTCCATTTCTACTCTATCCTCTATTACTATACGGATCTCCATTTCTAATCTATCCTCTATTACTATACGGATCTTCATTTATATTCTATCTTCTATTAATATACGGATCTCCATTTCTACTCTATCCTCTATTGCTATATGGATTTTCATTTCTGTCCTATCCTCTATTACTATACGGACCATTATTCTCTACCCTATTCACTATACCATTTCTCCATTCGGATCAGTATTCGGTGGTTACTTTTCGAGCGAGTATTATCGAGCAAGTACTATTAGTGCGAGTGATATTCGATGGCGTCCGACACCAGTATTGTTCAAAGGCGTTACTATAGTTGTATCTGCGATTACAAAGTATCTACTACAACGATCATTACGAAAACGGCAATGAGTATTCGTTAGCATCACAAAAGTGGCAACAAGTGTCCGTTGACATCAAAAAAGTCAATTCTTACTAATTAACCCATAGCTAGGGGGAGAATAGTTGGATTCATAACTTTCCCAAGGTTATTGCGTGTAATTAAATATAACGAACCCAATGGGAATTGGAATGGCTCTCTGATTAACAATTCTATTCTCCATTACACCATCCAACACCTGATATTACCAAGAGGTCACCCATCTAGGCACTGACCAGGCTAGATGCTGCTTAGCATCGCTGATCGTATGGGAACTAGTGTTTCAACGTTACGTGTCTATATTATTGTTATTATTATTGTTTTAATTCCTATTTCCTTTGATTTCTGGTGTATACACATTTCTTTCCGGGTTCCAAACAGGGACCTAAGAAAATGACATTTTTCCACTGAGCAGTTTTGAAAAGAAAATTACATAGACAAAACTGGTCGTAAAGTGTGGGCTGTATTTGAGAGTACAATTTTTTGTATCTCCCCAAGGCATAGCCTACCAGGGATTCCTTTAATGAGTCTACTGGAATCTTTTCCAAACAATCCGAGGGCTCCAACTACAACTGGAATTGTTAATGTCCTCACACGCCACATTTGCGATTTCAAGATCCTTGTAGCTTGATAGTTTTTTTGAAGATCGACAAAAACACATAACAATCTGCAGGGACTGCCATGTCAATTAGAAAGCGCCTTCTGTTTTTGTGATCTTTGATCACGATGTCTGGGCAATTAGCTTTGACTATTCTGTCTATTTTTTTTTTTTTTTATTGTAAAATCCCATAAAATTGTTACAGATCATGTCTCTGTAACTGGATCTGGGTGATGTTTATAACAGATTCTTGCATTTTCTTTCCCGTAAAAGTTGCAGATTTTCCAGTGCAGATATTGGCCTACTCTATCAATGATGAGTTTTATATTCAGTGGGGTCCAAACACCGTGCAACTTGATGCAAGATGGTCAATTGTTTCTGGATATTTATCACAAAATCTGCATTTTGGGCTAACACAGTTATTCAGTATGTGTGCTTGGTAATTTCTAGCGAGCAAGCATTGGTGTAGTGCGCAAGAAAAAAAACATTATCATTATTATTTTCCGGGTCCCGACCAGAGACCTAAGGTCAGAAATGACATCATGATATTTTTATCCAGAGCAATTTTGAAAAAAAATATCGCACATATTTTACATAGATAAAGCCCTCCGTGAGGTGTGGGCTGTACTTGTGAGTACAATTTTCTGTAATTGTTTAAGGCATTTCTTTATTATTATTATTATTATTATTATTATTATTATTATTCAGATACGAACAGATAGATAGATAGATAGATAGATAGATAGATATGAACAGAATGAGATACATATGAACATAGATAGATAGATACGAACAGACTGAGATAGATAGATAGATAGATAGATAGATAGATAGATAGATAGATAGATATATACGAACAGACTGAGATAGATAGATATGAACAGAATGAGATACATATGAACACAGATAGATAGATAGATAGATAGATAGATAGATAGATAGATAGATAGATACGAACAGACTGAGATAGATAGATATGAACAGAATGAGATACATATGAACATAGATAGATAGATAGATAGATAGATTATCGTGGTATAGTGACTGTCAGTTTCTTCACCGAAGTGATATTCATATCTGAATATCGTGTTAGGCATGAAAGTGGCAATCATTATTCAGTGTTGATTCTTATGTCCACACTGCGTGCATCTCTAAACATACTAGATCCGATACTGAGCACACTTTCCTAGCAAAAGTTAAGCAATATCCATCTGTTCTCCCACAAATAGCTAGGATTATTAAAAATTGGAGAGAACAGCCTCTCTATTTTGGATTAGTAACCAACGTAGTAGAAGGCACCTCGGAATTCAAATGGTCAGCTATCAATTCCATTCAGTACAAAATATACTAACTCCATAACACGCAATAACAACTTCTTGCATGGGTGGGGGGCTGCAACCCTATCTTCCATAGTGTTGTGGTGTCCTCCCCTGTAAGAGTATGTTAGACTCTTCCGTCTGCTATAAGGTTAGTAGGAGAGAAGGCCTTGGGGAACAGTCGACTAGACTGCTCATTTCTGTCGAACTCTCTGTCTCGAGCAGAGAGGAACTCGGACGAAGCTTTACCGCAGGGCAAAGTTTCGTCCGGGGAGGTAGACAGTCCCTGAACCCGTTTAGGCGGGTTCAAAGGGAATATTTTTGGACGAGCCTACGGCTCGTAGAAACCCACGTTAAACTCAGCCTTGTGCCACATACATTCCTTGTGGGGGGACTGTTAAATATATCAATCGACAGACTGTTCATTTCTGTCGAACTCTCTGCCTCGAGCAGCGAGGAACCCGGACGAGGCTTTGCCGAAGGGCAAACTTTCGTCCGGGGCGGTAGAGAGTCCCTGAACCCGTCTAGGCGGGTTCAAAGGGAATATTTCGGGCCGAGCCTACCGGCTCGGAGAAAGCCACGTTAAACTCGGCCTTGTGCCACATACATTCCTTGTGGGGGGGACTGTTAAATATAACGGTCGCACAGACTGCTCATTTCTGTCGAGCACTCTGCTTCGGCAGAGAGGTACCCGGACGAGGCTTTGCCGAAGGGCAAAGTTTTGTTCGGGGAGGTAGACAAGCTCTGAACCCGGGGCTCGGAAAAACTACGGTAAACTCGGCCTTGTGCCACATACATTCCTTGTGGGGGGACTGTTAAATATAACGGTCGTACAGACTGCTCATTTCTGTCGAGCACTCTGCCTCGGCAGAGAGGTACCCGGACGAGGCTTTGCCGAAGGGCAAAGTTTGTTCGGGGAGGTAGACAAGCTCTGAACCCGTTTACGCGGGTTCTAAGGGAATATTTTTGGCCGAGCCTACGGGCTCGGAGAAACCACGGTAAACTCGGCTTTGTGCCACATACATTCCTCGTGGGGGGACTGTTAATTATTAACAGTGAATGGATTGAGCGCTAGTTCATTCGATACACTCTCACTAGTAGTGTAATACTCTTCTGGTGTACTTATTGTTTAACATACGATATATCTGCAAACCTGTTTTTTATTACTTAACCATTTACTTGGTCGCAACACATAGGGGCGTCTACAGGATTAACATACATGCATATATATATATATAATCTTTGCATTGAATAATTAGCATATAAATTTTTTTTAAATCCATAGCCCTAATAAATAGCTTAAATACCCTACAAAAAGATAACCCTTTATGAAGTCGTCAAAAAACAAAAGTTACGGTAATTATTTTTTTTTTATATATATACACAAAACCCTTTCAGAAAAAATAAAATAAAAAAATAAATAAAATCTCCATAGACACGTAAACCAGACTAGGCGATTTCATCTTCCGTTTAAATTTAGACACCCCAACCTTACCCTGATTTGACACCTATGAATGTAACTCTACACTGATACAAATTATTAACACCCTGCGCCCCCTCTTTATATGAACAATCGCGCTGGTCGTTACCATGGAAATTTTGATTTCAATAATGAATCTGCTATTAAATCACGTAAATTTCAAAAATAAGTTATTCCAAATAATTTCGCTTGAAGATGGAACAGAGCTTACTTTAATTCAATTTAATTGAAATAATTATATTGAAGTTTTCGGCTCTTGTTTTGAAACATGAGAACTCTTATGTAGCGTGTTGGAATCATATTTTTAAATAAATAATTATATATACATACATATATATATATATATATATATATATATATATATATATATATATATATATATACTCCTTGTAGAAACAAAAATCCTACATTTCATATTCTTTGTATTGAAATTTGTTGAAACTAGTTTCCTAACGACATTGTTTCAATAAAAGAGATTCTCCATAACGTCAACGAAAGCCTTCAGGAAAAAAATGAAGACACATAAATATGTCTCCCCTCTTCTTCAAATCAGTTTCTTTTTATCACTCTCTCTGAAGAAATGGTTTTCTTTAAGTTTTGTCTTCAACTGCAGAGATATATTCCATTTGCTAATTAGCCACTTCCTGCGCAGTTAAAACAAAATGGTAGTGATGGTGAGGAAGTAACATACAAATATATTTTGTCTTCTATTCATTTTTCTTTTTCTTTTCTTTTTTTTTTTATTTCTGGCGTTTGAAGATGTCGTAGATTGACTGGAACAAAAGTCAAGAAAACAGACGATAAAAGAAAATGAGCCAAAATTTCAGTTGTCTGTGTAAAAAGAAAGTTAAAGGACAATAAATAAATAAAAAAGACATACTTGCCCTGCAGAGAAAAAAGAATAGGTGATTCAAATAAAAAGGAAAAACAATGACTGCAGTAGCGATAAGGGAAACGAGAAGAAAGAAAATAAGAGGCTGGAACATAAAATATGATGGCAGAGAATTGGACTAAGAAGTAGAAAGACGGGCTACAGAAAGAAATGGCAGGGTGAAGATCGTTAGCAAGATGTGGAGGTGGAGAGGGTAAATAAGTTGATAGCAGGGATTTGAGGAGGATTGAAGTCAGTGCCCGAGGTACAGAAAAGGAAAACAGAAGTAATGGGAGAAACAATCAAGACAGATGATAAGAGGGAGGAAGGGGGGAAGGAAAGAAGGAAGGAAGGGGGGAAGAATGAAGGAAGGAAGGAAGGAGGGAAGGAAGGGTAATTGAGATGAAGCTTGAATAAGGAAGGAAGGAAGGAAGGGAGGAAGGAAGGACAGTGAAAAAAGGAAAGAAAAGAGAAAATAAAACAAGGGAGGAAGAGGACAAGGAAGGAAGGAAGGAAGGAAAAAAGGAAGGAAGGAAGGAAGGGAAAAAGGAAGGAAGGAAGGACAGGGGGAAGGAAGGAAGGAAGGAAATAAGGAAGGAAGGAAGAATAGTAAAAAAGGAAAGAAAAGAGAAAAGAAAACAAGGGAGGAAGAGGACAAGGAAGGAAGGAAGGAAAAATGGAAGGAAGGAAGGAAGGAAGGGAGGAAAAAAGGAAAGAAGGAAGGACAGGGGGAAGGAAGGAAGGAAGGAAGGAAGGAAGGAAGGAAGGAAGGAAAGAAGGACAGTAAAAACAGGAAAGAAAAGGGAAAATAAAACAAGGGAGGAAGAGGACAAGGAAACGAGGAAGGAAGGAAGGAAGGAAGGAAGGAAGGAAGGAAGGAAGGGAAGAAGCAAGGAAAAGGGAAGGAAGGAAGGAATGAAGGGAAGAAGCAAGGAAAAGGGAAGGAAGGAAGGAAAGAAGGAAGGAAGGAATGAACATAGGAAGGAAGGAAAGAAGGAAGGAAGGATGGAAAAAAGAAAGGAAGGGGAAAAAGGAAGGGAGGAAGGAAGGAAGGAAAGATGGAAGGACAGTAAAATAAGGAAAGAAAAGAGAAAAGAAAACAAGGAATGAAGGAAGGAAAAAAGTAAGGAAGTGAGGAAGGAAGGATAGTAAAAAAGGAAAGAGAAAAGAAAACAAGGGAGGAAGAGGACAAGGAAGGAAGGAAGGAAGGAAGGAAGGAAGGAAGGAAGGAAGGAAGGAAGGAAGGAAGTGTAATTGAGATGAAGCTCGAATAAGGAAAGAAGGAAGGATAGTAAAAAAGGAAAGAAAAGAGAAAAGAAAACAAGGGAGGAAGAGAACCAGGAAGGAAGGAAAGGAGGAAGGTAGGAAAGAAGGAATGGCTGTAAAAAAGGAAAGAAAAAAGAAAAGAAAACAAGGGAGGAAGAGGACAAGGTTAAGAGGAAGGAATGAATGAAGGGAAGAAGCAAGGAAGGAAGGAAGGAAGGAAGGATAGTAAAAAAGGAAAGAAAACAGAAAAGAAAACAAGGTAGGAAGAGGACAAGGAAAGAAAAATGGAAGGAAGGAATGAAGGAAAGGATGAAGGAAGGACGGAAGAAAGGGAGGAAAGAAGGAAGGACAGGAGGAAGGAAGGAACGAACGAACGAACGAATGAAGGAAGGAAGGAAGGAAGGAAGGGTAATTGAGATGAAGCTTGAATAAGGAAGGAAGGGAGGAAGGAAGGACAATAAAAAAGGAAAGAAAAGAAAACAAGGGAGGAAAAGGACAAGGAAAAGAGGAAAGAAGGAAGGAATGAAGAGAAGCAAGGTAGGAAGGAAGGAAGGACTGTATAAAAGGAAAGAAAAGAGAAAAGAAAACAAGGGAGGTAGAGGACCAAGAAGGAAGGAAGGGAGGTAGGAAGGACAGAAGGAAGGAAGGAAAGAAGGAAGGAAAGAAGGAAGGGGGGAGGTAGGAAAGAAGGAAGGAAGGTGGGGGAAGAGTAATTGAGATGAAGCTTGAATAAGGAAGGAGGGAAGGAAGGAAGGACGGGCAGTAAAAAAAGGAAAGAAAAGAGAAATGAAAACAAGACAGGAAGGAAGGAAGGAAGGAAGGAAGGAAGGAAGGAAGGAAGGAAGGAAAAAAATAAGGAAGTGAGGAAGGAAGGATAGTAAAAAAGGAAAGAAAAGAGAAAAGAAAACAAGGGAGGAAGGGGACAAGGAAGGAAGGAAGGAAGGAAGGAAGGAAAGAAGGAAGGAAGGAAGTGTAATTGAGATGAAGCTTGAATAAGGAAAGAAGGAAGGATAGTAAAAAAGGAAAGAAAAGAGAAAAGAAAACAAGGGAGGAAGAGAACCAGGAAGGAAGGAAAGGAGGAAGGTAGGAAAGAAGGAATGGCTGTAAAAAAGGAAAGAAAAAAGAAAAGAAAACAAGGGAGGAAGAGGACAAGGTTAAGAGGAAGGAATGAATGAAGGGAAGAAGCAAGGAAGGAAGGAAGGAAGGATAGTAAAAAAGGAAAGAAAACAGAAAAGAAAACAAGGTAGGAAGAGGACAAGGAAAGAAAAATGGAAGGAAGGAATGAAGGAAGGGATGAAGGAAGGACGGAAGAAAGAGAGGAAAGAAGGAAGGACAGGAGGAAGGAACGAACGAACGAACGAACGAACGAATGAAGGAAGGAAGGAAGGAAGGGTAATTGAGATGAAGCTTGAATAAGGAAGGAAGGGAGGAAGGAAGGACAATAAAAAAGGAAAGAAAAGAAAACAAGGGAGGAAAAGGACAAGGAAAAGAGGAAAGAAGGAAGGAATGAAGAGAAGCAAGGAAGGAAGGAAGGAAGGACTGTATAAAAGGAAAGAAAAGAGAAAAGAAAACAAGGGAGGTAGAGGACCAAGAAGGAAGGAAGGGAGGTAGGAAGGACAGAAGGAAGGAAGGAAAGAAGGAAGGAAAGAAGGAAGGGGGGAGGTAGGAAAGAAGGAAGGAAGGTGGGGGAAGAGTAATTGAGATGAAGCTTGAATAAGGAAGGAGGGAAGGAAGGAAGGACGGGCAGTAAAAAAAGGAAAGAAAAGAGAAATGAAAACAAGGAAGGAAGGAAGGAAGGAAAAAGGAAGGAAGGATAGTAAAAAAGGAAAGAAAAGAGAAAAGAAACAAGGGACGAAGAGGAAAAGGAAGGAAGGAAAAAAGGAAGGATGGAAGGAAGGAAGGACAGTAAAAATGGAAAGAAAAAAGAAAAGAAAACAAGGGAGGAAGAGGATAAGAAAAGAGGAAGTAAGGAATGAAGGGAAGAAGCAAGCAAGCACGCAATGAAGGAAGGAAGGAAGGAAGGAAGGAAGGAAGGAAGGAAGGAAGGAAAGAATGGAGGAAATACAGTAAAAAAGGAAAGAAAAGAGAAAAGAAAACACGGGATGTATAGGACCAGGAAGGAAGGAAGGAAGGAAGGAAGGAAGGAAGGAAAAAAGTAAGGAAGGAAGGAGGGTAGAAAGGAAGGAAGATTAATTGGGATGAAGCTAGAATAAGAAAGAAAGAAAGTTAATAATTTATTCATGTCGTCGACTCTCCCCGTCGAGAAATGAATCAGATCAGTTCCTAGGAAACCGACAGCCCGACAACGGCACATGAGATTTGATTATAGTGGTGAAGGTTTCTTGCAGGACCATCCACACTTTTTGAAGGGCCGAATACAGAGACCTGGTGCACTATGTGCCATAATGTCCCCCAAGCGACCCTCCACAGGTTTTGAATTCAGAGTTGTCATCCAAGGCTACAGAACCCAGTCTGTCCTACTATTTACCCATAGCTGGAGCGAGAAGAGGATTCATACCTTTCCCAAGGGTTTTAGCACGTAAGTGAATGTCTGTATAGTCGGAGAGCCGAGTTTGAATTGCAGTCGATTCATATATATATATATATATATATATATATATATATATATATATATATATATATATATATATATACATATATATATGGAATATGTGCATGGAATATTAGTGTTTGAGCCTTTATATATATATATAGAGAGAGATAGATAGATAGATAGATAGATAGACACACATATATATATATATATATACACCTATGTGTGTGTGTGTGTGTGTGTGCGTGCGTCCTTGTGTATTCTGGTCACTTTGATGTGTACAATTGCTAGTAACCATGTCACGAAGATAGATTAAAACGGAGAACATTGTCCAATTGATATATTAAGCTTTGAACCGTTGTATCTTAGAAATGATTAAAGATATCTTACTGGAATTTTCCGAGGATTTTATAACACTAAGCAATAAGAAACTATTTAGCTCTGAGTACCATAGATCATCAGTGTGACAAGACATCCGATTGCTTCAAGCCAGGATCGAAATTCGACGGATTTGGCACCAGTCAGGGACTCTACTCCTAAGCTATCCGCGCACGACAGAGAAAGGGAATCTTTTAACTTATTATATACCTGATGTATACAAACGCCAAATCAGTAGCCAAGAGCGCTCAATTTATAACTGAAGAGCGATGCGTTAATAGCAGGACCAGCCACTGTTGAAAATTCCCTGTCTCTATAGTGCTCAATCGGCAAACGAGAGGATAGATAGTCATCCGCATACAAGACTGTTTCGCTATATCACAGTTTATCAGTGTAGCTAGACATCCGATTGCTGATAGATAGATAGATAGATAGATAGATAGATAGATAGATAGATAGATAGATAGATAGATAGATGTTTCGTAAAATGCATCTATTGTATGTTTTAACACACATTACTGATGATGTGTGTCAAAACATACAATAAATGTCAGCTACAATATTTACCATGTTGTAATCACACATTGCAGCTCCTCATGGCAATTTATAGTCCAATCACGGGTAGATTGCACTACATACACCCTTGTGCAAATTAATGGAAACATACAGTCAGTTTTAGACCCCCTGGAGTGACAGGGTGAAATCGATTTCTATTTTTTCCTCAGATTAGGTCATTTTCAGTGGTGTGCAATAATATGAATCTATTTTCGGGCTGCATGATGAAATTTGTTTGGCCTTGAAAAAAGTTGCCTCATCCGTGATTTCATCAGATTTTCATCACGCCCAGACACTATTGTTTAAAACCCAGTAATTTTAAAAGTTACTCCAAAATTCGCTTGAGGATGAAATGGAACTAATGTCTTTAATTTAATTACAAAATTAAATTCAGAGCTTTCAGCTTCCATTTTTGAAACATGGTTAGGACTGTGTAGCGAAAAAAAACATATTTTAAATCAATTAATTTATAATATTAATGCTCTGTAAATTTACATTGAGCACTATTTTGTAAAAATAAAAATATCTATAAGAACACCGGATTATATATCTCACTGTTCTTTCTTTTTATTCATATATACATATAATATGATATATATATATGTGTGTGTTTATGTTCTGGCCACTTCGATGTGGTATAATCGTTACCAACCTTGTCTAGATGATCGATTAAAACCGAGAATGATTTCGATCCTCACTACGTGCTCTATGCAACTGAACGTGTATCACATCTCAGCTACGCTTATTAAATTACACTACGTATACACACACACACACACACATATATATATATATATATATATATATGTATGTGTGTGTGTGTGTGTTGCTTTACTCAAATATGTGTTTCTGTAGCCTACATCTTTGAGTTTCATTTTTCTTACATTTTGCTTGCATAAGAACACCTTACACCCTATCAGAGGAAATTCGATATGCTGTTCGTATTAATACAGGTTTATCCTGAAAAATTAACCAATATCTGTTGGTTAATACTAATTTTATTATGAAGAAATTGGCTTGCATAATAAACTAGATAATATAATAATAATATAGATAGATAGATAGATAGATAGATAGATAGATAGATAAGAATAGACTGAGATAGATAGATAGATAGATAGATAGATAGATAGATAGATAGATAGATAGATAGATAGATATGAACAGACTGAGATAGAGAGAGATTTGAACATAGATAGATTTGAACAGAGTAAGATAGATAGATAGATAGATAGATAGAGAGAGAGAGAGAGAGAGAGAGAGAAATTTGAACAGACTAAGAATGATATGAACAGAATGAGGGAGATTTAATAATATATATATATATATATATATATATATATATATATATATATAGATATAGATATAGATAGATAGATAGATAGATAGATTTGAACAGACTGAGATAGATTTGAAGAGTAAGATAGATAGATAGATAGATAGATAGATAGAGAGAGAGAGAGAGAGAGAGAGAGAGAGAGATTTGAACAGACTAAGACAGAAGCATATGAACAGAATGAGTTAGATTTAACAATAGATAGATAGGAGTACACTAAGATAGATAGATAGATAGATAGATAGATAGATAGATAGATAGATAGATAGATAGATAGATAGATAGATTTGAACAGACTGAGATAGATTTGAAGAGTAAGATAGATAGATAGATAGATAGAGAGAGAGAGAGAGAGAGAGATTTGAACAGACTAAGACAGAAGCATATGAACAGAATGAGTTAGATTTAACAATAGATAGATAGGAGTACACTAAGATAGATAGATAGATAGATAGATAGATAGATAGATAGATAGATAGATAGATAGATTTGAACAGACTGAGATAGATTTGAAGAGTAAGATAGATAGATAGATAGATAGATAGAGAGAGAGAGAGAGAGAGAGAGAGAGAGAGAGAGATTTGAACAGACTAAGACAGAAGTATATGAACAGAACGAGTTAGATTTAACAATAGATAGATAGGAGTACACTAAGATAGATAGATAGATAGATAGATAGATAGATAGATAGATAGATAGATAGATAGATAGATAGATAGATAGATTTGAACAGACTGAGATAGATTTGAAGAGTAAGATAGATAGATAGATAGATAGAGAGTGAGAGATTTGAACAGACTAAGACAGAAGCATATGAACAGAATGAGTTAGATTTAACAATAGATAGATAGGAGTACACTAAGATAGATAGATAGATAGATAGATAGATAGATAGATAGATAGATAGATAGATAGATAGATATCAGCTTTCCACTATTTACATAGTCCTCGTCACATGTTAATATTTAGAGTATGTCGACATAGCTAGCTAAGGGGCGAGGCACTGGGCGGATTAGTTTCATAATTAACCCGCACCCTGCGTGAAAGTGCGTAACTTCGAACAGAAAAGACTGCATTTAAACTTTCCACCAGATTTATATCCTAAAGTCCTTACCAATTACATCAGGTTTCCTCTCCTCAGGCGAATTTTTTGTTAAAAAAAATAAGAGAGAAACAAGAGAAAGAAGAAAATCCACCCAAGAAAATAAAATAAAATTATAATAAAATAAAGCAGAAATTTCGAATAATACTTGTTTCCGCCATTTTTTTTTTCTTCAATTTTGTCTATCTCTTTACAAATCCAACCCTGTGAATTTAGTTTGGGTTTGACGATTAATTTTATTATACTTTCTCTCTTTATTAAAAAGGGGGGAAAAGACATTGCCTTGTTCTTTTGCTGTGACCAGCTTCTCTGGTTTATATATCTATTTTTACCAACTCCTGTTGTGAATGTCTTTGTCAAAAAAAAACAAAAAACAAAGGGTAGTCGGCTTGTAAATTTGTTCCAGATTTCGTGTTTGTTTATTTCTTAGTTTGTCGTCTCCAACAAGCCATCAGGGGTCGCCATAAATCTCCCTCATCCGCGCCTTTGTTTTTGTTGTTGACTAACATTTAAGTTCTCCTGGCAGTTAAACATTTACTTTATTCTTTCGCCTTCCATTTTCTTTTCATTTTGCACCCTTTTTGTTTTCGTCTTCCTCTCGCGGCATTTCTATGACGTCACTATTCATTTGTGGCCTTTTGTCTTTTTAGTTCATTTATTACACCCTTTCCATCGTTCATCTTCCTTTTTTATTTCTGTTATCTATCTATCTATCTATCTATCGGTATATATATATATATATATATATATATATATATATATATATATATATATATATATATATATATATATGACATCATTTGTTTACATTCGATACACATGAGCAGTTATGAATGTACGAGATTCATAGAAGATTGAAGTTTATAAACAGTAAATTCGGCTTTGCCTGCCGAACGATCCTTGGTGGCCGAGCGGTCAAGGTACGTCAGCGTAAGTGACGGTTCCGTATAAGATCCAAGGACGAATTTTTTCTATGAAAATTTCTCGGACATTCAGGCCGGTAAATGTTATTTAATACTGTTTATTATAAACAGAGCTTTTACTTAAATACTTGTATCTATAAAAAGAACGTTAAACATAAAAATGTCTTTAGTAAATAAATTGTCGGACTTTGTCCATTTCGTAATGTGTGTGTGTGTGTGAATTACTTAAAATTGAAACTCAATTGTACCCTAAAATGGGGCACAGTTAAGTTGCATTTTAATGTAATTCATTTCTATTCTCTGTAATAAATATATTGAGCTCTCTTTTGTGGATCAGTTTAATAGGATTCACTTTGATTACTTACCCATGGATTTTACCTACGTGTGACTGATACACACATACACACATGTGTGTGTATCAGTTTGTTCATATCTCTCTATCTTCAATCTGTTTGTATCTAATTCTGTTTAATTTCTCTCTCTCTCTCTCTCTCTCTATATATATATATATATATATATATATATATATCAATCTGTTCATATCTATCTATCTATCTGTCGATCTTCGATCTGTTTATATCTATATCTATCGCAGTCTGTTCATATCTATATATCTATAT
>OZ010614.1:50191474-50218974 GCA_963932145.1 Acanthosepion lycidas
TTTTCATCATATCTGCAGACATTCCCTTTCATAAACGCAACATATTACGCAACACTTATTTCGATTAACCGCGTTACTTAGAACGATTGCTTCGCTACTTATGTAAATATAAAAAAAGTTTTAGTTGGCAATAATATAAGTAACAGATGTCTTATGAAAAGGTACTGTTTAAGGGTAATTTGTTTAAATAATGTACTGACCATTGTTTGCGTCACGTGTCAATCATTGTAAGTAAAATGAGGCGCTAAAATAAGTAAGCAAGTAATCGTTTTAAGTTCTCTGAATATCGGCGTCTTTCTTTAATATCTATGAATTGTCACGACTCCTTCAAAAATATAGTTACCTTTTTTTCACGGTTCTGAATTCATAGCTGTCCATCTCCTAGACTGGCTACCAGTCCGGCTTGCTATCTAACATTTTGCAGGGGTAGATGACGAGTAGCTTTGGCATGAGTTCGTGAGGATGGGGCACCCAAAGAGGCTTGAACGTGCAAGTAATTACTTGACATTAGCATCACACCAGGATTCCTTACGAAATTCTCCTTTTCCTATATTGTTCTCCTCTTGCCACAGCTTCTCTGTTCTGTTCCCTTTTATCTCCCCCTCCTCCTGCCTACTTTTGTTTCCTTCCTCCTTTTTCTGTTTCTCGTCTTAGCCTCAAACTACCCCCCACCCACATCGAGCCAAGTTGCCCTAATTTCCTGCATTCCTCGTAAAAGTCCGTTACTCAAAGTAGTCCCCACCCCGAACAAACACACACACACACACACACACAAAAAGGAACTTTGATTCCTGCCGAGGAAGTAAAGATCGTCTTAATGTTTTTCATATGCGACTCACGGGACAAGTGTTTTTGGCTTCGGCTAGGGCAAGTGGAAATAAGAAAGAAAGAAAGAAAGAAAGAAAGAAAGAAAGAAAGAAAGAATGACTGGACGAAAAATATATACAAAACAGAAAGGGGATAAATAAATTAAGAAAGAAAGAAAGAAAGAAAGAAAGAAAGAAAGAAAGAAAGAAAGAAAGATGATGACTGGAAGAAAAATACAACAAAAATAGCAAGAAAGAAAGAAAGAAAGAAAGAAAGAAAGAAAGAAAGAAAGAAAGAAAGAAAGAAAGAAAGAATGACTGGACGAAAAATATATAAAAAACAGAAAAGGGATAAATAAATTAAGAAAGAAAGAAAGAAAGAAAGAAAGAAAGAAAGAAAGAAAGAAAGAAAGAAAGAAAGAAAAAGAAAAGAGAAAGAAAGAAAATGATTGGATGAAAAAATACACAAAAAATAAAAAGATAAACAGAAAAACAAAGAAAGAAAGAAAGAAAGAAAGAAAGAAAGAAAGAAAGAAAGAAAGGAAGAAAGGAAGAAAGAAAGAAAAGTGACTGAATGAAGAAATATATGAAAAATAAAAAGAAACAAACAAACAAACAAACAAACAAACAAACAAACAAAGATGGTGATTGGAAGAAAGAAAGAAAGAAAGAAAGAAATAAAGAAAGAAAGAAAGAATGAATGAATGACTGGAAGAAAAATACATCAAAAATAGAAAGAAAGAAAGAAAGAAAGAAAGAAAGAAAGAAAGAAAGAAAGAATGACTGGAAGAAAAATACATAAAAAATATAAAGAAGAGAAAGAAAGAAAGAAAGAAAGAAAGAAAGAAAGAAAGAAAAAGAAAGAACGATAGAAAGACTGTAGGTTAAGAAGTATTAATAAAAAAAACAATAAAAAGAGAATAAAAAGACTGAAAAATGAAAGAAAAAGTGTAGGAAAAGAAAGGAAGTTAGGCATGAATGAATGAATTAAGAATGAAAGGACGAAAGGAAGGACGAAAGGAAAGAAGGAAGACAGAAAGAATAGATGAAAAATATAGAGAAATAATGGAAAGTCAGGTTTAAAGTGTTTGAATGAACTGAAAAACAACGCGATGGAAAAAATGAAAGAGACAGACGATAATATAACAGAATTGTAAAATAGGAAGAAAAAACGATTTCAGGATCTGTAAATTTGTTCCAAGTTTCTCCGTTCTCAGTAATATTTAAAACAACTTTTATATTTCCATGTCTCCTGCAGGAATTTGATCTTTGAACCCCGCCCAAGTATTAAACTATAACAGAATATATTAAGTATTTCTTTGACTCAGGCAATTTTATCACAAAACCAAATGTGTGGAAACAAAGAATGGCGCGATAGGAAAATTCCGTACGAATTAAAGTAAAGAGTTTTGAACATCTATGTTATATATATATATTCCCCATTTAGCAGAGAATGCTGGACATTTTCCTCACAGATGAAGAACAGCCTCGATGCGACGGAGATGTGAATGGATCTACGGACCGATGATGAGAATGCTATGGACAGGATATTTAGTAAATAAGGAAGTCTTAAGGAAAATACAAACTAAAAGGTTACTTATACTAAAAGTAAGAAAAAAGATTGTTGAAATTTTTAAAAGAGGGCTTGGCGAAATTATCACTCACAAGTTATACTGGTGGCAGGGGTGGCATCCAAACATTTTCGTTCAGCCAATTTCACTCTCAAGTCTTGGATCAGTTTGTACTACGGTTTTCGTGCATTGCACAACGATGTTACCAGCTGGGAACGATTGCCCATGCCATATTATCAAGAAGTCAGCTCCTTCACAAACTGACTGTGGTGAAATCCGAACACAAGTCCCATGCTCCGGATACTCACGTTCTAACCATTAGGCTACGCAGCCACATTATAGTTGATAATATTATGCAGTTATTCTAGGTATAAACACGTTTAGTCTGCTGTGTCGACCCAAGCATAAGTCGACCAGGTACGTCGTCTTCACCTATAAGAGCCGGTAGTTTTTGGTTTGTTTTTTCCTAAGCCATTTTGAACGAAAGGGTTATATAAGGGTTAAATACGATATCCTGAAATTAATTCAAGTCACGCAATTGAAAGCGTACTAAATAAACAGGGAGATATCTAAAACAAGAAAACACTTAAAATATGCCCTTTTTATCATTTCACTTCAAGCAAGTCAATAATGCCACTAAGATGCAAGGGGAGGTACCGAGTGTTAGAGAATATGAGAAAAAACATTATTAAGGAGAAGGACAATAAAAGAACAGCAATTAAGACAGAAGATAACAACTGAAATTGCATTTCAATTTTTGAAGATCAAAGTTGACCGGAAAGCAAGAAGCTGGAAGAGAGTTCCACAAGCGAGTAGTGCGAGAGAAGAAACTGTTAGCATAAAACTTACGGTTGCATCTAGCCAGTTCAGTTGTAAAATGATGGTACCTTGCTGCCAATCTAGTACTGCGCTTAAATTCATAACATCTAGGTATGATAGAGGAAAGTAATTTTTATTTTGAAAGTACAAAAATGTAGCACAAGACCAAAAGGAGAGATGGGGGGGGGGCTGATCTTTAATCTGTCTTATAATTAAACTTAGCTACCCACGATTACTGACCCAAAATACCTCAATATTCCTTACACTAAAACAACACATTCTTACTTACCATTCTTACTACAGTCATCATAATACCTCAAGTCTCTATGTAGTCCTTACTAGTTTTCATATATACAATTGTATCGGTGGGGGGGGGGGTACGGATAAAAATAACAACATATAAAAATGAAACCCCAGTGAATATTTACAATGATACAATTTATATACGAGAACCTAAACAAAATCATATACAAGAAACTAAACAACAATAACCATGAAACTATTTACATTATTCGGACTATTGTCCTCATCTTTGTGACCATATTTATTACAACGTTTCGGCCGTTGTACGCCCCGGCCTTCTTCAGGTGGTTGGAATGTCGAACTGAAGCCCTTATTTCGCTCGCTGGGGTAGATCTGTCAGTATTTCTGAGATGAGGTATTATGTACACTATTTACATTATAAAGGGTTCAGTTCGACATTCCAACCACCTGAAGAAGGCCGAGGCATACAACGGCCGAAACGTTGTAATAAATATGGCGACAAAGATGAGGACAATAGTCCGAATAATGTAAATAGTGTAC
This sequence comes from Acanthosepion lycidas, assembly GCA_963932145.1. NCBI lineage: Eukaryota > Metazoa > Mollusca > Cephalopoda > Sepiida > Sepiidae > Acanthosepion > Acanthosepion lycidas. The sequence continues at coordinate 50,195,475 of OZ010614.1, forward strand.
ATAATACCTCATCTCAGAAATATAGACAATTACCATGAAAGTATTTATAGAAAAGACACAGGGAAGGTACCTTACTGAAAGATACTGAAGCCGAGATGCCAGGTCAAGAGCAATGATATTGCAGATTCTTCTTTGGAATTAATCAAGAATCTCTAAATATGTAGCAGGAGCACCAGATGTGGCAGCAATATTCAAAGCAAGAACGAAGGGTAGAATTATAAATATGTGATTAATACCGATGACTTTCCCAAAAGTCTTCGACGTGTGGTGAATGGTAAAGGGAACCATATTGAATGAGATATTCTGGTGTTAATTAGTAGATCAATAATTACTTTGTGTTAAAATTGTCAGTCAGTTCTGTGCCATGCGGGATACACGCTTATGCGATCATGTATCTTTCGATACATGACTGAAGAGGCAGATTTTTTTGCCGCACTAGGTTGCCATTTCTTTCTACGGTAGACCAGTTGCCATCCAAGGCTATAGAACCCTGTCTGTCCTGCTATTTTCCCCTAACTGGGGGAGGCGAAGAAGAGGATTCATACCTTTCCCAAGGGTATTAGCACGTAAGTGAATGTAATAGATTCGTCTGGAAAGTCAGTCAGTCATGTGCCATCATTAGGCGATCATGTATCTTTCGATACATGACTGAAGAGGCAGATTTTTTTGCCGCAGTAGGTTGCTATTTCTTTCTACGGTAGACCAGTTGCCATCCAAGAACTCGGTCTGTTCTGCTATTTACCTATAGCTGGGGGAGAAGAAGAGGATTCATAGCTTTCCCAAGGATATTAGCACGTAAGTGAATGTAATGGATTCGACTGGAAAGTCAGTTAGTCATGTGCCATACGTCATACACGCTTAGGCGATCATGTATCTTTCGATACATGACTGAAGAGGCAGATTATTTTTTTTTTTTTTTTTGCCGCAGTAGGTTGCTATTTCTTTCTGCGGTAGATCAGTTGCCATCCAAGAGGATTCATACCTTTCTCAAGTGTATTATTAGCATGTAAGTGAATTTAATGGATTCGACTGGAATTCGGACTCGCCTCTCCGAATCCTCAACCCGAGCCGCTATTCATTTCTCCACAGGATGTCCTCTGTGTACATTTCCTTACTGATTTTTACTCCTTGAGGCATGAGAACTTAAGACTTTCCTAAAATGTTTGCCTAAACCATAATTGATGCCGTTTTCTGGGTTCTGAGGCATTTTCCTGAAGCGGCAGGAACTGACTGATGACTTATTGAAAGAACACGATCATTCACAGCAATAGTACAGAGACAATTGTCCTGGCTTCGTCACCAAGGATGAATCGCCTCTCTCATTCACTAGATATCAACACTCTTGATTATTGTTTGTGGGTGGCTCATGACAGTGAGGCTTGTCCTACTCCACACCACAATATGATCATGTTCTTTCAATAAGTCATCAGTCAGTTCCTGCCGCTTCAGAAAAATACCTCAGAATCCAGAAAACAGCATCAGTTATGGTTTGGGCAGCAATTTTAGAAAGAGGAAAGTCTTAAGTTTTCATGCCTCAAGAATTAAAGATCAACAAGGAAATGTACATAGAGGATATCTTGGTAGGTGTACTCAAGCCGTGGGGCAATGCCACTTATGATGATGAACATTGGACAATTCCACAAGACGGAACGATGAGCCATATTGCTCATGTGACACAGCAATAGTGCAGAGACAATTGTACTGGCTTCGTCACCAAATATGAATGGCCTCCTTCATTTACTAGATATCAACACTCTTGACTATTGTTTGTTGGCAGTTCTTGAGAGTGAGGTCTGTTCTACTCTGAATCACAATATTGAAGCTCTGAAGAGAAAATTGAAGAGAGTATTGGATAAAATAGCCATGGAAACTGTGCATGTCTTCATCAATGACTTTTTCTGAAAGACTTTGACATGTGGTGAAGGCTAAAGTGAACCATGTTGAATGAGATTTTCTGGTGGTTATGTAGTAGATTAAGACTTACTTTGTGTTAAAATTGTACGCTGATTTAATATATTTTCAGGAACTTTTTTCTTTTGCAACAGTATTCATGCAACGCCTTGGCCTATGAAGCTAATGCAGCTTAAGCTTCAAGGTATTAATCCCAGAGGGTCCTCTGAAGCAAATTTATTTTAATGAGTGAATTTTTCAACAGAATCCATGTTTTTTAGCGTTTATAATTTCAGTGATAAAATCATAAGCCAGTGGGTTGAAGTAGGTAATGTTGGCCCCAGACTATACTCTGATACCCATTTCGTATCAGACTATATTTCTGGAAAAAAAAATCAGGCGTGGCTGACCACATGTGGAGAGAAAATGGAAATCACCGCCATCTGAGGGATCAGGTTGAGATCATAGACATAGAACATCATTGGAAAATTAGTAAACTTAAGGAACCAGCACGCATGCTAGGCCACAAAAATCTCCTGAGCCGACCAAGATAGAAATGAATACAATAAACCAGTAATAAGGAGTGCCAGAGAAAAGTAATAATAACAACGAAAATTGCAATATGAGCTCTGGTAAAAAAATATTTGCTGAACACATTACATATTCCCCAGAAAATCATACACAGATGTCCTCAAGAACACATCGTACAGTGGATAAAGTCGTTAGTTAGATCCAGTGAGAGGACCCAGAGAGTGTGAGTTCAAAACCTGGTTAAGGCGGTGGAGAACTTCGAGAGGGGTATTAACAGGAGATAACTAATAACTGACATTCATTAAACATGGCACATGGAACTAGAATAGTCTACCCCAGCGAGTTCATTTTGACATTCCAACCACCTGAAGAAGGCTGGAGCGTACAGTGGTCGAAACGTTGTGATAAATATGGCAATAAAGATGAGGATGACAGTCCGAACAATGTAAATAGAATACCCATTTCGTATGACTTAAAAATTCTCCTGTAATTGGTCAAATTTTGGTTTGGTTTATGGCATATCAACCTCAATGGATTATTTAATGCCGACAATTTTTATTGCTGGTAATATTTTTTTACAAAAATTCATTGTTGGTAATAATTTTTTATAAAAAATATTTCTGAAATTAAAACCTATTTTTACACTTTCATAGTATTTTGACCCCAATTTAGGGGTTAAGTATTTGCCTATAGCTGGGATCCTAACAGATGCTACCACCCCGGGTCAGGGGTGGTAGCATCTATTAGGGTGGACCTGGGAACACCAGCAATTAAGAGGTTGCTCCACGCTCCTAAAAATCTCCTAAGGAAAGAAGCCTAGCTGTCAGACGTAGTTTATCGTCTTACTCAGGACGCGGTCAAATTTTAAAATTTAAGTTACTCCCGCCGTTTACCCGCGCTTGGTTGAATATCTTCACTTTGACATTCAGAGCACTGGGCAGAAATCACATCGTGTCTGTACGGGTCGACCGGTTACACGATGCTTTGTTTTAATTAGACAGTCGGATTCCCCCGGTGCGTACCAGTTCCGAGACGACCGTTCGCTGCGTAACTATGACTCTCTTAAGGTAGCCAAATGCCTCGTCATCTAATGGCGGGGCTGCTGGTCCTTGAGGCGGGAATGGTGCTGGGCCTCCTCCTATAGGGTCCCGCCGGTAACAGCCCTCGGGCTGGCTAAGAGTCCAGACGTCGTCCGCAGACATAAAATGCGGGGTGCCCGTGCTTCCTAAATGCGCCGGCCATTGTGGGGTTGCCATCCCCCTTTGACTGTAAACAATTGGTTGTTCACGTTTAAACATGCCTCGACACGCCCCGCCTCGACCGGCGGTAACCAAAACTTTGTCCCTGTAGATCGGGAAGGTAATTCCCTCCGTTGGAGTTGTGCTGTGTGCCCGCGCGCTTTCGGGAGATCAGCTGGACTCTCGGCCCATATGTATCAAGCTCATCCTAACCAATGGAACGAGATCAAGAAACGGCGCGACGCCTCATATCGCTCGAATGCCCGCACCTACGTCAGATGGACGCCGGACGACCTCAGACGTATGGCTGCGTTAGAACGCGAGGCGACGTCCCTACGCATTCATAACATCAACACGTACATCGGGTCCTGCATGGACCGTAGCAGTGACCAGGTGAGCTGCAGGCGACGTAGGAAGGACTACAAAGACCTTCTGAAATCGCTTGAGAGCTCCGCCCCCTGTCCTGGCTCTGCCAGCTCACAGTCCCAAGCGGTTCTCGGCAACCCTGACCGCGTCCCTCCGCGTACGGGGCCCCCGCCGGCTGGTCCGGTGGCCCCTGTACAAAGGACGTGCCGTATTTGGTCCGGCCCCGAGATTAAAGTCTTAACATCTGCGCCGCCTGGTACCACTGACGCTGACTTAGCCCCTCTCCTTCCCGGCCGTTCCCTCACTGCCATACGATCCAAGAGGAAGCGCCTACCTAAGGTTGCTACTCTTGTCGGTGACACCGAGCCTGCGCCCCGAGAATCCCAGGATGAGGAGCCGGAGACGGCGGAAGCCCAGCCCCCCGATGACGTTCAGCGGGATCCCTCCCGTGGCATCGTTGAGTATATCACCGGCCTCTTGCCTTTGATTTCCGATCCTCTTCTTCGGAACAAGGCCGAGTTGGCCCTCGGCGAGCCCGATGGGTTTTCCTCGCTATACTACGAAGTATTCCCCAAGAACAGGACCGCAAACAAACGCACAAAGCCACCTGTTAAAGCAGGAATCCGGCGGCGTCGCCACCAACGTACCGCCATATACCGATTCCTCCAAAGCCTCCATTCTAGAAGCCCGAAGTCGGTGGCCGAGAGGGTCCTCGACAGCGATCTCTCTTACGAGGGCCTCGTTGCCGAGCGCTCCTTCTCGGACGAGGACTTTCTACGTAAATGGAAGCCGGTTTTTGAGCGTGACTGTTTTGCGGACCTGGCCGGAGACCATCCCGGCCCGCCGATGAACGAACTCTTGTCTCCTATCCTCGTCTCCGATATTGTCTCCGCCCTCGCATCTATGAAGGAATCGTCCCCCGGACCGGATGGCCTCCGCCTCAACATCTTACGGGAATTTCCCGTTGAGGTCATCACCCTGCTATGCAATCTGCTGCTGCTGAAGGGCCCCCCCTCCAGGGGTAGAGCCGGTAACATATTCACCTCCCGGGTTACCTTTATCAAGAAGGTGGAGGTTCCCGGTGATCCCCTGGAATTTCGGCCTATTGCCATCGGAAACTACTTTGTGAGAGTTTTCCATCGAGTCCTTGCCTGCCGATTTGAGGCGTTTATCCCAAATCATCTTGACCAATCCGGGTTTCAACGTCATGATGGGATCGCCCACAATGTCTTGAAACTACACGCGGCCATTGCCGAAGCCCGCAATAAGCACGAGAATCTTGTAGTAGCCGCCGTTGACATTCGCAAGGCCTTTGACTCACTCTCACATAAGGCGCTCCTTGGCATATTGAGGCGGAAGGGGGTCCCAGACCCCCTTCTCCATTACTTTCGCTTATACTTTGGCTCCAGTAGGTTGCAGATCGGGAGGGATCTGATCCACCCTGCTCACCGTGGGGTGAAGCAGGGAGACCCGTTATCCCCGTGGCTCTTTAACATCGCGATGGATCAGATCCTGGAGGGACAGGAGGAGTACGCCTTTACCATCGGCGCGTTAGTGTTAAATCAGATGGCGTATGCTGATGACCTAATACTATTCGCCAGCTCCCCCGAAGAGATGCAGAAGCGGATTGACCGACTACTTGTCGGCCTAGGCAGTCTAGGACTCGAGTTGAACGCCCTAAAATGCCGTGTGCTGTGCATCCGTGGGAACAAGAAAAGGAAGTTCTGCTATGTGGATACATCGGTGAACGTTATGGTGGACGGCATCGCCCTCCCGGTTGTTACCGCCGAGTCCGAATTTAACTATCTCGGAGTCCGGTTCAATTGGAGGGGTGTCGCCCGGACACCACTGGGTCTCGAACAACTACTGACCAGGCTCGATCGTGCTGCGCTGAAACCGCAGCAAAAGCTGAACTTCCTTAAAATATTCTTGCTTCCGCGTTTGCATCACAGCCTCGTTTTCGGCCGCCACCATCAGGCCGAACTGGTAAAAGGGGACAAGATGATTCGTCGGGCGGTTCGTAGGTGGCTCCGGCTGCCTGCTGACTGTCCCAATTCCGCCATTCATTCCCCGGCGAGATTCGGCGGTTTGGGGGTTGCTTCACTCGAACAACTCGTTTCCACTCTGAAAAGCAAACGCCTTAGCCTTTTTTACTGAAGGGTACGCAGAGGATGCACCCCTTGCTTCCAACCCCTCGGTCCGCTCCTTAATGACATACAAATTTAGCAATTATTCCAACTGCACCCGTGAGGGGCTGGTCGAAGACCTGCTTAGCAGGTTGGACACCAGAGGCCTAAAGGGGTATGATCATGTCCCGGCTGTTAACAGCTGGCTTGACTATGCCCCCGCCACCTTGGCCGGCGTTGAGTTCCAAGAGGCCATCAGAGTCCGTTTAGGCTGTATGGACACACCAGCCCGGTTTTCCCGGGGTGGTAGGATTGTCGATACGTTGTGTAAGTGTGGTCGCAATGCTCCCATGAGCCTGCCCCACGTAGCCCAAGCCTGCGGTCTCGTCGATGGTCTTCGTCGGAAAAGACACGATAATGTCGTGCTCTTCGTGGCTCAGGTCATGAAGAAGCGGAATTTGGATGTCATTATGGAGCCTAGATTCGAAACCGAGAGGGGCCTGCGAAAGCCTGACATCATGGTCCGCTCGGAGAAGGGGTTGATATTCCTGGACGTGCAGGTGCGTCCCGACTCGGTCGTTTGCAGTCTGGATACTTGTAATGCCGAGAAGATCCGGAAATACAATCAGCGGTACTTCCTCGACGCGGTCCGTGATCGTTACGGTAGCGATATTCCCATCAAAGTCGTTGCCCTGACGTATAACTGGCGTGGTGCGGTTGCCCAACAGAGCTACCAGGATTGCCATACTATGGGCTTGCTAAGGTGGAGGCACTTTGGGATAATCTCCCGACTTGTTCTCCGTGATACTGCTCGTATGCTCCGGGCATATTGGCGCGCTCCGGCGGAGGGGTTAACTCGCCCTGCTGCTTCACCGAGGTTGCTTCGTGACTGCACTGAGTAGTCTAGTTAAGCCTAACTTCCTATATAAAAAAAAAAAAAAAAAAAAAAAGACAAAAAGAAAAAAAAAAAAAAAAAAAAAAGCAGCATACCACCCTTTCCTTATCATGCCGGTGTTCAGCCTGGATTTCCGGTCTACAGGGGCTAACTCACCTAACCTTTATAGGTTAAAGGGAATTTCCCACCCCGCCTAAAGATGACGGTTAGAACGCGCCCCACCTCCCCGCTGGTGGCATTTGGAAACGCCATTTGGCGGCTAAGTGGGCGTACCGGTCAAAGCGCTACGGACCGGTGGGCGGTGTGGTGGTGAGTTAGCCAAATGCCTCGTCGTCTAATTAGTGACGCGCATGAACGGATCAACGAGATTCCCACTGTCCCTACCTACTATCTAGCGAAACCACAGCCAAGGGAACGGTCTTGGAACGATCGGCGGGGAAAGAAGACCCTGTTGAGCTTGACTCTAGTCCGACTCTGTGAAGAGACACGGGAGGTGTAGCATAGGCGGGAGACACGCCTTTTGCAGCGTCCGAACCCCCAGCTGTATGGACTTGTTAATCTTGTCACAATCTATTCATAGGCTACATTTCGGGAGTTGGATCCTCCAATTTATTTGTTGCTGGCTGCGAAGGGGGCCCCATGTCTGTTCACGCTTCAGGGCCCCAAAAATGTAGATACGCCACTGCGCAGACTTCAAGTGGCACTCATGTATACGATCCATCGATAAAGATGCTAAAAAAAAATGGTTGGCACCTTGTACCGCTTCAGAAATTACCCCTTACTATGATTTATCACGTTGAGACACCGGCTCCCGTACGATCAGCAAAGTTAAGAAACGTCGAGCCTGGTCAGTAAATGAATGGGCGACCGCTTGGGAATACCTGGTGCTGTAAGCTTGGATGTGCAGGTGGTGTAATGTGCTTACGGCTATATCACGTTGAAACACCGATTCTCGTACGATCACCGAAGTTAAGCAACGTCTACCTTAGTCAGTAACTAGATGGGTGACTACTTGGGAATACCAAGTGTTGTATGGTCGGATGTGTGGGTGGTGTAATGTGCTTACAGCCATATCACGTTGAAACACCGATTCTCGTACGATCACCGAAGTTAAGCAACGTCTACCTTAGTCAGTAACTAAATGGGTGACTACTTGGGAATACCAAGTGTTGTATGCTCGGATGTGTGGGTGGTGTAATGTGCTTACGGCCATATCACGTTGAAACACCGATTCTCGTACGATCACCGAAGTTAAGCAACGTCGACCTTAATCAGTAACTAGATGGGTGACTACTTGGGAATACCAAGTGCTGTATGCTCGGATGTGTCGGTTGATTCATTTGTACGATTTATATCACTAAACCACTATTATCTCAAAAAAAAAATTCTTGCAATCCAAAAATATTTTCTGGCTTTAAATAACAAACAATGAGCCGATAAGCCATAGAAAATGAATCAACCAAACAATAAAATACTGATTAGCTGAATATTTTTACATTCTCTGGAATATAAATGTATAGAAACTAATGTTGCCACAAAGTGAGGGATCAGTTTATTTATTTATTGTGATATATAATTGATCCCCCACTTTATATCATTATCAAATTTTATTTGTTTATCAAATTCTGATTAGGTATGAATCCACCTCTTCTCCCCCCAACTATGGGTTAATTAGTACGACTTCTATCACTAAATCCTTATCTCAAAAATATTCTTAAAATCTGAAAATATATTCTGCCTTTAAACAACCGGAAAAGTGTTGATAAACTGTAAATAGCCGAATTAATCCATCAATCTAACAAGAACCAGATCTTACCAAAAATGGAATATCATTTTTATTTTTTTTTACAAAAAATGTATTGCTGGTAATATTTTTTTTACAAAAATGTATTGCAGATATATATATATATATATATATATATATATATATATATTACAAAAAATGTATTGCTGGTAATATTTTTTTTACAAAAATGTATTGCAGATATATATATATATATATATATATATATATATATATATATATATATATATTACAAAAAATGTATTGCTGGTAATATTTTTTTTACAAAAATGTATTGCATATATAAATATATATATATATATATATGTATATATATATTATAAAAATGTATTGCTGGTAATATTTTTTTTTACAAAAATGTATTGCAGATATATATATATATATATATATATATATATATATATATATATATATATATATATATTACAAAAATGGTAATCTTTTTAATATGAAAATGTATTTCTGTAATTTTTACTATAAAAAACGCATTCTTATACTTTCATAGTGTTTTGTCTCCAGTTTGGGAGTTAGCTATTTGCCTGTAGCTGAGACGCTAACAGGTGTTAAGCTTACTGGATACTTAAAAATTAAATAAAAAGGCGCTTATGTTATATTCTTCAAGCATTTCTTACAGATATGTCCACCGTAGAAAAACATTCGATAAAGTTCCGTCTGTCATTCAAGCTGTCAACTGGCCAACACCTAAAATAAACAGCTACCGGAGTATTAAAAACGTATTTCTGCGATATTTTAAAGTTTTTAATAGTTGTTTCAAATCATATTAATTATATTTTAAATCAGTTAATATTTCACAAATAAAGTTTCAGAAAAGTATATTTTATTTTTGCAAGATTGTTTAATAAAGAGAATGACAGTGCGATAACGGAAGGCTAAAAATGCCGCTTAAATCTGCGATGTTACTGATTTCAAAACGAATACTCCTTTCAGTCGATTTAAATTAGTTTTTGAAATACAACAAAGTATTTTGCTTATTGGAAATATTAAATTTAATTTATTAGCTTGGAATTAAAACTAAAATAAAAGCTTCAAGAAAGATTTTTTATTTTAAAAATTTCATTTGTTATCAACTTTTGTTATCGTAAGTCTGTGAGGGTACCTAATTATGAATATTAGGGTGCCTCTAATTGGAGCGGGACTTTTAAATTCGATGAAACCGCCTCTCCATTTAGAATTTGATATATATATATATATATATATATATATATATATATATCCAAGTATATGATTGGTGTAATACAGAATAAATTCCAATAACCAATTACTATTCTTAAAAGAGTGCTCAATACAGAGTAGAGCGATTATAATTATTTATTTAAAAATTATAACATAAAAATGTTATAAAATCACTACAAAAATAGCCATTTTGTTTTCAACACCTCTGAGGTGTTGAAACAAAATGGCTATTTTTGTAGTGATTTTATAACATATTTATGTTATAATTTTTAAATAAATAATTATATATATATATATATATATATATATATATATATACATATATATATATATATATATATTCGATGTAGGTTATTTACTTTTACATAATTTTGTCTATTTGCTCAACGTTTGTTCAAAATCACACTTCATTGAACATAGACATGTAAGGAGTACAAAATTGCTAAATATTGTACAATATCGAATAAGTAGGGGGCGAACATAGGTAATGAAGGGGTCCCCAAATTCTGTTGGCCCAGGTGCCTCTATAGTCCTCAATCCGTCCCTGACGACAATGTAAAATTCGTTAAATATAGAGTCAGTCCTTATCTATCTTCCATATCTTCACTTCCTACATTTCATACGTTGATATAACACCCTCTACCTTAAGTGGTTCTTGGGTCTTTTGCTGTGTGAATATTAGTAAAACAATATATTGTTTAAACGAAGTCTGAAATTAGATTTAAACACTGAGTTGTCAAAAGAGCGACACTTCCTATCTTCACTTCCTACTTCTCATACGTTTATGTCACACATATCTTATCCAGTAACCCTCTACCTTAAGCTGCTCTTGGGTCTTTTGCTGTGTGAATATTAGTAAAACAATATATTGTGAAAACGAAGTTTGAAATTAGTTTTAAACACCGCGTGGACTAAAGAACATAAAAGTTTCAATAATAGTTAAAATAATTATTTTTAACAAATGTTACAAAATCTTCGAGACAAACAGACTCGACTCTTACTCTACTGGTGGACAGCGTTTTTTATATAAAGGTTAGTTGAATCAGGAAAAGCTGTTTTTTTGTTGTTGTTTTGTTTTTGTTTTTTTTTTTGTTGTTGTTGTTGTTTTTGTTTTTTGTTTTTTTAGAGTCGTTCTAATTGGTCCATAAATCTCTGTAAGATGTTTGATTTCAAACTAGAGCAACTTATCCGGATTTTATCGGCTGAGTTCGAAGCTTTGTGAACATTGGTTAAAAAATGATGCTGAAGACATTAGATTCATAATACCCAGAAATTCATATACACAGATGTTCTCAAGAACACATGGCACAAGGCGTTAGTTAGATCAGGTAACAGGACCCAAAAGAGTGTGAGTTCAATACCTGGTTAAGGCGGTGGAGAACTTGGAGAGGGGAATTATTAGGTTGGTGCAAAAATAATGACGTAATAATGTCGTTTTTTGACGTTAAAAAATACGTCAAAAAACCACAATATTACGTCATTATTTTTGCACCAACCTAATAATAAGAGATAACTGATAACTGATAACTGACATCCGTTAAACATAGAACTAGAACAGTCTACTCCAGCGAGTTCAGTTCAAAATCCCTTATCCGGATTTTATCGGCTGAGTTCGAAGCTTTTTTGGTGGTTGAAGTGGATCCAGTCGATATTTTTTCTTCAATAACAAATCATTTACAGCACTAAAGCCACATTCAGCTGAATATGAAGATGGAAATGGTAACAACAAATGTCTTGCAACGGTGGCTGAATTTTTATGTATGCATCCTGCATATGCATCGTATGTATTAAGACGCATTAACATTAACACTTTCACTCAGACTCACTAGAAAACAATTCATGACTCGAATTGTCCCCTTATTCTGTTGGTAGAGTAAGCCGAAGGGTGCACATCCTACGTATGACCTACCAAAATATTACCATGCCCTACCGTTGGGGCATTCGCTGGATCTAACCGTCGTACCCTTTGCCCTGAGATGACGCAGGTTCAAATCCTGCTGGAGAGCTCAAATTCTTCTTTAATAAGATTTCTGGAACATTCAGACGAAAATAGATAAATATACTGTTTAATAAACAAACGGGACGTCTACACAAATGCGAGTCAACGCTAAAAAAAATAGCGTTTAATTAATGTGATAAAATATGACCTAAATTAAGTAAAGCGTGAAGCCCAATGAAATCGGAAAATAAAAGCTGAAAGGGCCTCTTGTTTAATTCCCTCCTGAACAATATGAGCCATTTGCCAGCATTCTTTCTTTCTTTGACTCGAATGGGTTCCATTAGGGGTGGGGCTTCTATTTCTGTTTGCTAGTGGTCACGGATTAACAAGCAGAAGAAAGAAAAGATTACTCAGCTTTGTCTCCCAGAACGGAATAACGCTCCAAGTGTCAAACATTGTTACCCAAGATACAGTTAGCGGTGGGGGAACTTTAAAAAAAAGAATTCCTTTCCAGCTACGTAATTTAAAAAGACATAACCCCACGCCAATTTACTTAATGTATGACAGACACAGAGACCTGGGTGCCTGAAATAGCGTCATCGTTAATATGCCAATCGCGTATAGCTGTTTCAATCCTCACCGTCTGCATCGTTATTCTTGGGATTTTTTTTTAATTATGAGAAGAAGGAATATCATGATTATACACGAATTTATTCGTGATAAATATTCCTACCAGGAGTAGAAGTTTATCCGTTTGTAGCAAAATAAATAAATAAATAAATAAAAACACACACAATTTACACATAGAGATAACAAATTAAAACCATATTTATCTAATTATTAGAAAACATATATCATTGACTACACACCAATTTTCGTCTAGTTAAGTTACACACACGCTGTACTCTATGGAAAACAAATTTTAAGACAAACACAAATATACCAGAATGCTGGCTATAATTGACGCGACTCTCGCTTGCCACAGATGTCTACAACTACGTCTGTGAGTTTACTCTATATCGGCTAAAAGAGATAGGACAGGTAAAAGAGCGGGCAGAGAACAAAGACCAGAGATCCATTATTCATTTTTGATGAGGGTTTCTTTCATCTTAATTTCAATTGCTTTTTATTACATTAGTAGTATTAGTAGTAATATTATCTTGAATTTTATTCTTATTAGATGAAGCATTGTCAGCCATTATACATTTTTGACCAGGATTTCTTTCATCTTAATTTCAGTTGCTTTTTATTACATTAGTAGTATTCGTAGTAATATTATCTTGAATTTTATTCTCATTAGATGAAGCATTGTCAGCCATTATTCATTTTTGACTAGGATTTCTTTCATCTTAATTTCAATTGCTTTTTATTACATTAGTAGTATTAGTAGTAATATTATCTTGAATTTTATTCTTATTAGATGAAGCATTGTCAGCCATTATTCATTTTTGACTAGGATTTCTTTCATCTTAATTTCAATTGCTTTTTATTACATTAGTAGTATTAGTAGTAATATTATCTTAAATTTTATTCTTATTAGATGAAGCATTGTCAGCCATTATTCATTTTTGACGAGGATTTCTTTCATCTTAATTTCAATTGCTTTTTATTACATTAGTAGTATTAGTAGTAATATTATCTTGAATTTTATTCTTATTAGATGAAGCATTGTCAGCCATTATTCATTTTTGACTAGGATTTCTTTCATCTTAATTTCAATTGCTTTTTATTACATTAGTAGTATTAGTAGTAATATTATCTTGAATTTTATTCTTATTAGATGAAGCATTGTCAGACATTATTCATTTTTGACGAGGATTTCTTTCATCTTAATTTCAATTGCTTTTTATTACATTAGTAGTATTAGTAGTAATATTATCTTGAATTTTATTCTTATTAGATGAAGCATTGTCAGCCATTATTCATTTTTGACTAGGATTTCTTTCATCTTAATTTCAATTGCTTTTTATTACATTAGTAGTATTAGTAGTAATATTATCTTGAATTTTATTCTTATTAGATGAAGCATTGTCAGACATTATTCATTTTTGACGAGGATTTCTTTCATCTTAATTTCAATTGCTTTTTATTACATTAGTAGTATTAGTAGTAATATTATCTTGAATTTTATTCTTATTAGATGAAGCATTGTCAGCCATTATTCATTTTTGACTAGGATTTCTTTCATCTTAATTTCAATTGCTTTTTATTACATTAGTAGTATTAGTAGTAATATTATCTTGAATTTTATTCTTATTAGATGAAGCATTGTCAGACATTATTCATTTTTGACGAGGATTTCTTTCATCTTAATTTCAATTGCTTTTTATTACATTAGTAGTATTAGTAGTAATATTATCTTGAATTTTATTCTTATTAGATGAAGCATTGTCAGCCATTATTCATTTTTGACTAGGATTTCTTTCATCTTAATTTCAATTGCTTTTTATTACATTAGTAGTATTAGTAGTAATATTATCTTGAATTTTATTCTTATTAGATGAAGCATTGTCAGCCATTATTCATTTTTGACGAGGATTTCTTTCATCTTAATTTCAATTGAATTTTATTACATTAGTAGTATTAGTAGTAATATTATCTTGAATTTTATTCTTATTAGATGAAGCATTGTCAGACATTATTCATTTTTGACGAGGATTTCTTTCATCTTAATTTCAATTGCTTTTTATTACATTAGTAGTATTAGTAGTAATATTATCTTGAATTTTATTCTTATTAGATGAAGCATTGTCAGACATTATTCATTTTTGACGAGGATTTCTTTCATCTTAATTTCAATTGCTTTTTATTACATTAGTAGTATTAGTAGTAATATTATCTTAAATTTTATTCTTATTAGATGAAGCATTGTCAGCCATTATTCATTTTTGACTAGGATTTCTTTCATCTTAATTTCAATTGCTTTTTATTACATTAGTAGTATTAGTAGTAATATTATCTTGAATTTTATTCTTATTAGATGAAGCATTGTCAGACATTATTCATTTTTGACTAGGATTTCTTTCATCTTAATTTCAATTGCTTTTTATTACATTAGTAGTATTAGTAGTAATATTATCTTGAATTTTATTCTTATTAGATGAAGCATTGTCAGACATTATTCATTTTTGACGAGGATTTCTTTCATCTTAATTTCAATTGCTTTTTATTACATTAGTAGTATTAGTAGTAATATTATCTTAAATTTTATTCTTATTAGATGAAGCATTGTCAGCCATTATTCATTTTTGACTAGGATTTCTTTCATCTTAATTTCAATTGCTTTTTATTACATTAGTAGTATTAGTAGTAATATTATCTTGAATTTTATTCTTATTAGATGAAGCATTGTCAGACATTATTCATTTTTGACGAGGATTTCTTTCATCTTAATTTCAATTGCTTTTTATTACATTAGTAGTATTAGTAGTAATATTATCTTGAATTTTATTCTTATTAGATGAAGCATTGTCAGCCATTATACATTTTTGACCAGGATTTCTTTCATCTTAATTTCAGTTGCTTTTTATTACATTAGTAGTATTAGTAGTAATATTATCTGGAATTTTATTCTCATTAGATGAAGCATTGTCAGCCATTATTCATTTTTGACTAGGATTTCTTTCATCTTAATTTCAATTGCTTTTTATTACATTAGTAGTATTAGTAGTAATATTATCTTGAATTTTATTCTTATTAGATGAAGCATTGTCAGCCATTATTCATTTTTGACTAGGATTTCTTTCATCTTAATTTCAATTGCTTTTTATTACATTAGTAGTATTAGTAGTAATATTATCTTGAATTTTATTCTTATTAGATGAAGCATTGTCAGACATTATTCATTTTTGACGAGGATTTCTTTCATCTTAATTTCAATTGCTTTTTATTACATTAGTAGTATTAGTAGTAATATTATCTTGAATTTTATTCTTATTAGATGAAGCATTGTCAGCCATTATTCATTTTTGACTAGGATTTCTTTCATCTTAATTTCAATTGCTTTTTATTACATTAGTAGTATTAGTAGTAATATTATCTTGAATTTTATTCTTATTAGATGAAGCATTGTCAGCCATTATTCATTTTTGACTAGGATTTCTTTCATCTTAATTTCAATTGCTTTTTATTCCATTAGTAGTATTAGTAGTAATATTATCTTGAATTTTATTCTTATTAGATGAAGCATTGTCAGCCATTATTCATTTTTGACTAGGATTTCTTTCATCTTAATTTCAATTGCTTTTTATTACATTAGTAGTATTAGTAGTAATATTATCTTGAATTTTATTCTTATTAGATGAAGCATTGTCAGCCATTATTCATTTTTGACTATGTGCTTTTTTGTAACAGAAAAATACAATTTCCACATAGAGATCGCAAATTAAAACCAAATTTATACAACTATTAGAAAATGAATATCTCTAACTACGCATCAATTTTCGTCTAGCTAAGTTACCCATACGCCGTACACTACTCAAAACAAATTTTTGAACAAACATAAATATACCAGACTGTTAGCCATTCTTGCGGCGACTCTCGTTTACCACAAATTTCTACAACTACGTCTACATGACATGTTTCCCTTATATATGTTAGAGAAGCCGGCGGTAGCACTGTAAACAGAAAGCGGAGAGACCGGAGCACAGCTATTAGGTTGGTGCAAAAATAATGACGTAATAATGTCGTTTTTGACGTATTTTTTAACGTCAAAAAACGACATTATTACGTCATTATTTTTGCACCAACCTAATAACTGCCAGTCCGACCATTAGGCTGTGAAAACAACGTCATGTGAACACGGAAAAAGAACGGGCTACTATCAGCGCGACAAGCCCAAACCGATAGCCAACAAGCAGTCAGCTGGTTTTTAAGAGTACTCCTTTTTTGACCCTCTTACTTCACTCCACGTACACCGGATATTTGAACGCTACGGTGTACCACTGACCAGAGACATTTTCATACTTCGTAAATGAAAATAAATCTTAGGTCATTTCTCCAAACCAGCATCTACTTTTGTTTCTCTACTCCAACCAACGTCCACCTCGGATCAACACTTTCTTTCCTTTTTAAGATTGGGTTTTCTAAAGTCTACTTCAATTCTATACTTCTAACGTCTCCGAAATTTTATCTACTATTTTTCCCTCTCTACTTAGTTTGCGATAGATATGTTAGTTTATCGTCCGGTTCACGCTCGCCCTCAGTCTTTTGAACAGGAGTAGAGGTTTATCCATTTTTTTCCTGTTTAGGATTGGATTTCCGTCTCCTTTTTTAGTCTGCTTCAGCCGTCTTCTTGTTCTGCTGATCCAGATCATAATGGAGGATTGGTTTGTAAAATCTAATACTTCCATAACTAAATCATTAACGTTTCGCCATCACCGACCAGACACTGAAATTTCACCTATGACGATGGATGGTTGTTTTGTTAAGGAGCCTCTCTGCCTTGATGGTCTCTTGGGACTCAATCCCATTCTATGCCTTAAGTGTAACTCGTATATACCAGAGGTCGGCAACCTTTTGCTATGTGCTGACTTAAGGTTTTAAAATCATTCAGTGTGCCAACAGCTTACGTATTTTCATACAAGTCAAGGTCAATATACCTGTTCTACAACATATTTTATATAGTAATATATAGTATACACACTTTAGTTTATATAGGGTGACCTAAAAAAACGGGAACTTTTTAACAGTCTAATAAAACCAAGAGTGATGTAAGAAAAATATTTTATTCATAGTAATTGAAACCTTAAAACATGCCATTTAAGAAACAATGATGGAATTTTCATTTTTTTTAAATTACGTCCTGTAGATGGCGTCCTCTTGTACGAATGCATTCTTGAAATCTGCTGTTGAGATTCCTCGTTGATTGCTGCGACATCTCAGCTGGGATACTTGAATTCTAAATGGCGAAATGTTTACTTGGTCATGGTCACTGTCTGGCAATGTTGCCATTTGCTCATGTCTGGCAATATGCACTTCAAAAATTCCCGTATTTTTGGGTCACCCTGTATTAAAATTTAAACAACTAAATATCTTCTTTGCGTTGTAGTAGTCATTGGTTCGGACTTCGTGATGTCATTTGTGGCTGCATGTCAATTGAAATTGTTTGGCGTGCCATTTGTGGCACCCGTGCCATAGGTTGCCGTCACCTGGTACATATGATCTACAGCTAGCTAAAGATGCTGGAAAAATGGTCGATTCATTGCACCGGTCCAGTATCTGATTCTATCTTTTTAGAAAAGCTAGATCAGGCCCAAAACGGAGCGTATATCTTGCCTAGAGCGGTCCAATCATCATTTGCCTGTCTTGATAGAATTCAAAGGCGTCTTTTGGATGATGAATTATTTCCTACAACCCCTTTCCCGCAGACGAAACATCGCAAGTCACTTGCTAGCCTATCGCTATTTGTATGGAAAGTGCTCTGACGAGCCACATTCCTTTTCAGATGGGACCCGACATTCTATGTATACATGAATGAATCATCCTCATTTCGTATTCCATTAGTAACGAGGAAGTTTAATTCGGACAGCTTCTTCCCGAGAATTGATGCTTTGTGAAACAGACTTCCGGCCGGATGTTTTCCCAATCACTACAATCTTCACCTCTTCAAGTCTAGGGTTAACCGTTATCTTTCTTACATAACCTCATGAACTGTACTTCTTGCCTTTTTTATGCTCATACAACAGCACTCAGTAATTCTCTATTTGAATGGCTTTTGAGCCTTACATTGGCTAAACATTAGTAAAAGAAAAATCTACTGCCTGATTCGAGGATTGAATACTTAATCGAAGATTATATCCACTAATATCTGTCTATAATTCCGAGATAAGGTATTGTATTTATTTACACTGTTTACATTGTTCGGAGTGTTTTCTCATCTTCATTGCCATACTGACGACGTTTCGATCGATGTACGCTCCGGCCATCTTCAGACCGAACCTTTTATTTCGTCCACTGTGGTAGAGTGTTCTAGTTCCAGTTAAAATACATGCATAAGGATAATATCTTACCTGATGCCATGTCTATTAAAGACGCAGGCGATCCACATCTTCCTGTCCCTTGTAGCCTTTAATAAGTTTTGTTTTTTTTCTATATTATTTAATGAAACATATATATATATATATATATATATATATATATATATATATATATATATATGTATGTATGTATGTATATATAATTTTTCATATTCTACTGTCTCTCTGACACACACTGCTTCTCTCATATCTATCTATCTATCTATCACAGTCTTTTCCTTTCTTTCTTTTTTCTATCTATCTATCTATCTATCTATCTCAATCTTTTCCATTCTTTCTTTCATTCTATCTATCTATCTATCTATCTATCTATCTATCTCAGTCTTTTCCATTCTTTCTTTCATTCTATCTATCTATCTATCTCAGTCTTTTCCATTCTTTCTTTCATTCTATCTATCTATCTATCTATCTATCTATCTATCTATCTATCTAATCCTGTTCATAACACCGACAACTCATTTTAACCGATGTACAGGGTGCGATGAGTAAATTGTCGTCTGTATGATGCAAAAGTGAAAATAACAGTGAAATCTTATTTTAACATGTATTTACCAAAATTACACAAAAATATCTAGAAATACTAGAGAGTAAAATTGTTCAATAAAATCCCCATTGGCTTCAACCACGGCCTTCAGACGAATTCGGAATCTGCTGCAACTCTTCTGGACGATTTCCTTGTTTAAGTTGTTGAATGCTGCCATAGTTCTTGTCTACAGTTCATCTTTGCTGTTACAAGGAGTTTTGTTTCCATTTATCTATTTATCAAAAAATAGTAGACATCACCAATAGCAAATAAATTAGTTATCCCTAATCTATCTATCTATCTATCTATCTATCTATCTATCTATCTATCTATCCCAGTGTATTTAATCTATCTATTTAATCTATCTATCTATCTATCACAGTGTATTTAATCTATATATCTATTTCAAACTTTTGATATCTAAGTCTATTCATATCCATCTATCTTCATATTTAACTGAATCATATCTATCTATCTATCTATCTATCTATCTATCTATCTATCTAAGTCTTTTCATATTTAACTGAATCATATCTATCTATCTATCTATCTATCTATCTAACCTATCCATCTATCAATCTATATCAGTCTATTTAATCTATCTATCTTAGTCTATCTATCTATCTATCTATCTATCTATCTCAGTCTATTTAACCAATCTATCTATCTATCTATCTAACCTATCCATCTATCTATCTAACCTATCCATCTATCTATCTATATCAGTCTATTTAATCTATCTATCTATCTATCTATCTATCTATCTATCTCAGTCTATTTAACCAATCTATCTCTCTATCTATCTATCTAACCTATCCATCTATCTATCTATATCAGTATATTTAATCTATCTATCTTAGTCTATCTATCTATCTATCTATCTATCTATCTATCTCAGTCTATTTAACCAATCTATCTATCTATCTATCTATCTAACCTATCCATCTATCTATCTATATCAGTCTATTTAATCTATCTATCTATCTATCTATCTATCTATCTATCTATCTATCTATCTATCTCAGTCTATTTAACCAATCTATCTATCTATCTATCTATCTATCTCTCTGGTCATATCTATCTATCTATCTATCTATCTAGTCAAGCATAGACGATATGTGTTAGTCGCACACGTAAAATTGCATTATGCCGATTTTTCCTGCTTATCCCTGTGTGCGTGCCTACGTTTCTGCGTCTCCCTGAGTGTTGATAATAGCTGGAAACTTTCACAACAACCAAGAAATTATAATTAAAATTCTATCTTAATGAGGAACACATTTCTCTGCAGCCCTCGACAATAAATAAATAAATAAAAGCAGAAATGTAGAAAGGAGAACTATTTGGAAAATAAGCTTAAAAAATCAGCAGACGGTCACGAGCCAATGAGATCGGGAAATTTAATTGCAAGTCTCATGTTTTTGACAGATGACTTGCACTAAAATTACATTATCAGACAAAATTTAACAACTGAGAAAGTTCAGTTCAAATTCTTATAACCGGCAAAATCTTTAGTTTAAGTCTTGTGGCCTAATTGGTAAAAGGGAACTCTTGAATATGATTTTTCTGAAAGGAATACGTGTGTACAGGTTCAATTCCTATCTGGAGGTGATTTTGTGTAGTGGGACTAGGCCGGTTGATGTTTCCACTAGATTTATTCAACTTATACAGCGAGGCAATTCTAAGAGAATTAGAAGTCGTACTAGGATTCATTATTAGCGGCCACAATCTTAACAATATAAGATATGCAAATGACACAGTGCTGACAGGAGACACGCAAAGGTAACTACAAAATTTCCTACAGAAGGTAGCGAAGGAAAGCGAGAAGAAAGGACTAAGCATAAACTTCAAGAAGACAGAATATATGGCTATCAGCAAAAGGGCGAGCCCAAAATGCAAATTACAAATCAGGGATACTAAAATCTAGCAAGTAGAGAAATTTGAATATCTGGGAAGTGATTTGACAGAGGACGGAAAGTGCGACACTGATATCCGAAGACGTATTGGGATGACCAAAGATGCATTTCAAGAGCTAAGCAGAGTATTAAGAGACAGCTTATACCAACGGCTTCCCATACTTAATACTTCTGGAATTCACTATCAGAAGTATTAAGTATCGGAAGCCGTTGGTATAAACCAATGTATATAAAATAAATAGTCAAGACTTGTTTATATTATTTAATGAAACATGTATGAATGAAAAAATGCTGCCTAAATACACACACAATATATATATATATATATATATATATATATATATATATATATATATAATTTTTCATTCTTCAGAGAAGGAGTGTGTGTGAGAGAGACAGTAGAATATGAATATATATCTATATATATCTATATCTATATATATATATATATATATACATAACTTAGAAGGAGTGTGTGTGAGAGAGAAACCCCTTTTCTCTATATATATTTCTCTATATCTATCTATCTATCTATCTATCAAAGTCTTTTCATATTTAACTGAATCATATCTATCTATCTATCTAGATAGATAGATGGATAGATAGATAGATATGACCAGAGACATAGATAGATAGATAGATAGATTGGTTAAATAGACTGAGATAGATAGATAGATAGACTAAGATAGATAGATAGATTAAATAGACTGATACAGATAGATAGATGGATAGGTTATATATATATATATATATATATATATATATATATATATATATATATATATATCCGTCTACCCAATTTCACTCAACCCGTGGTTTTCAGGCACTTTCCAAAGACGCTGCACGATAACATCAGGAAGTCTACTTCTTGACAAATCAACTTTGGTGAGATTCGAACCCTGATGTCATGGTCAGAAAGCGAACGTTCTAACCACTCGGCCACTCGCCCATGACCCGGAACCCTTGGGGGCCTTTGATAACTGTGCTAGCACAAAGTCACAAGCCATCGTAACGGAGGGTCTGAGTGTTCTGGCCTTGTTCAGATTGTTGATCACGCTAGATAACACGCTCTCTCCCAGGAAACTGTAACTAAGGTCTGCTCAGCATAGTTGCAATATAAACTACATGTTGGCTCTTTGGGTGTTGAACAAATAGAAATGTGCCTGAGTGAGCGTCTGCAATAGGGATAGGGATAATAGACGGGTATCCTTAAATACGAGTGGCCAGCTATATATATATATATATATATATATATATATATATATATATATATATATATATATACTCGACTCTCCCATCGAATTCGACGTATGAGTGTCAAGCAGATCAGTTCCCAGGAAAACGACAGCCCAACAACAGCATATGAGATTTGATTATAGTGGTGAAGGTTTCATGCAGAAACATCCACACTTTTTGAAGGGCCGAATTCAGAGGCCTGGTGCACTAAGTGCCACAAGGTCCCCAAACGACCCCTCGCAGGTTTTAGAGTTGTCCTTCTCCTAGACCAGTTGCCATCCAAGGCTATAGAACCCAGTCTGTCCTGCTATTTACCCATAGCTGGAGGGAGAAGAAGAGGATTCACACCTTTCCCAAGGGTATTAGCACTGGAATTCGAACTCGGCTCTCCGATTCCTCAATCCAAGCCGCTATCCATTACTCGACCGTGCCTTATATATATATATATATATATATATATATATATATATATATATATATATATATATATTTTTCAGGTTTTCAGATAAGACATTTAGCCATCTTGTCACGATGTGCCGTAAGAATCACTGAAAAACCCTTTGAGATATTCATCTAGAAAGATAACAGGTTACGCATTGGAATAAACCAACAGGAATTAAAAGATTGTACAAGAGGAGATGGACGCCGACATGATATCTGAAAGCCCACTAAAAATATCATGAAGAAGATGAAGGATCAAAGCAATGCCATGTCGGATCAACAACAGCCGCCTTTCACATTGACTCACACCGGGATGGGCGTGACAAATTGGCGACTGAGGTGGGGAGGACAAATACCGTCAAGCTAA
>OZ010614.1:50223974-50261474 GCA_963932145.1 Acanthosepion lycidas
AATCAGGAAGAAAGGGATTGTCAGTGGTCAGGAATGAATGCAAGCTTTACTGATAGAATAGGGCTATTATATGTATAATGGAAATGCATTGCTAATGGTTTTACTATAAAAAATGCATTAACAATCAGAAAAAAAAATGATTCGTCCGTCGTCAGGAATTAAGTCAATCGTGGCTGACAGTTTCGGGCAGTAAAGTTATGCAGTGTAACCCGGATATAAGAGAGTTGTCGAGACCGGAGAAGAAGTCTCTTATATCCGGGTTTGGTCTATTTTGTTTAGGTAAGTATGGCTCTAATTTGGGACCAGAGAAAATATCTCTTATATCCGGGTTTCTCTTATATCCGGGTCTCTTATATCCAGGTTACTCTGTATATTAAATATCTATCTTCGTAATCTAAAATACCGAGATTGTAAGTAGGTTATCTAACGAAGGAACCAATGCATTTGTGCTGTCTCCTTTAGAGTAGTCACTTCTTTCGCCTCGATAGTGTTGACGGTGATAAAGATCTAGAAGAAGGTGAGAAAACAGAGATCTCAAGTTATATAAACTTGAGTGGCAAAGAGATGTTACACATTTGTTATTTCCGGTCCAAGTCAAAAGCAAAGGAAAGACAACTCAATACTATTGGTCTGTAAGTTGGTTATGACCAGTCACATGACACCTAACGGTAGTACCTCTTTAAAAAGATTGCTTCCGGTATGTATTTGTTTTCCGCCAAGGTTTTAGAGAGCAACTGTCTACTTCTTTAGTCATTAAGATAGTAGCAAGAGAACGAACATCCGCCATGTTACGATAGAAAAAAAAAAAAACGCTCGAAGATTCTGAGCTATCAAGTAAATGAAACGGCTGTAAAGATAATTGTCACATAAAAAATTAAAGGGAAAGAGACCATTTTTATAATTCATTTTTTTATTATAAGGTCCGAGAGCCACTCGAGGTAGAGAATTACAAAATGAGGCACAGTTTATGCGGAAATATGGTTAAACCTAGACTTGAACAGTTTAAGATTGTAGTAATCGGGGAAGCATCCTCTTTGGAGTCGGTTCCACAGAGCAGTGGTTTATAGGAAGATGCTGCTCGCTTTTGGACCCTTTCGAGACTAGAAAATGAAAACTAGACAGTTCCGGCATATATATATATATATATATATATATATATATATATATATATATATATATATATATGGCAACGGTAATGAACGTTCGACAATATCCCTATGGATGGGGAAAAAACAAGAGATGTGGTTCTACAGGCGCATACCGAAAATTCCATGGACAGTTGTAGGAATCTAGCAAGACAAGTTTGCTAACCATTACACTACGCACATGAATGACTATTTTACGAGTAATTAACAGTCTTTTTTTTCTTTTCTTTTTTTTTTTTTTTTTGTTCGCTTTTAGAAAGACGTTTACCGTATAGAAGGCCCAAGAGCCAGTTTAGGTAAAAGGTTTGGCACAAATTGTGCAGATATGAGGAGAAAATGATGGTAAACCCTAGACTTAAACTAATTAGCACTGTAGTGATCGTAGAAGCCTCCTCTTGGGGGTTCGGTTCTACTCAACAACATCCAAGGTCCTGATCTGGCATCTCGACTTCTGTCACTTTCTCACTGATGTGACGTGGCTTCCCTCTGTCTCTTCTACACGTATTTTCATGGTAGCTGCTCTGACGAACTACTTTCACTGATACCCAGACTGCATGAATTTAAGGTTGACATCTCGGACCCACCCTTTCACTGTCGAAAAAATTAAATGTAACCGCCTCTTCTACTCCAACGGCTTCTTCTCTCACACTTCCCGACAGAGGAATCTTCAAATATTCAAATTGATATACACTGACGAAAATAAGTTTGACTGATGGTTAAAGTTTTATTCATTTCAGAATGTTTCTAATAAAATAATATAAATTAAATTTTTCAAGTTGTAAATATATATATACACACACATACAAATATAGATAACTATACTCGTTTCGAAAAACCCTCGAATTTTTGATTTGCCAGTAATCAAATCAATCTCGAGGGAAAAAAAGGTTTTAAAAAAAGAAAGAGCTACAAACATGAAAGTCTGTTGAAAAAAATCGCACAGATGCAGGTTTGAAGCCCAAAGAAAAAACCTCGATACGAGTAAACAACTAACAAAAGAGCTCAATACAACCGTAGAGCAGACCTAGATACACCTATATATATATATATATATATATATATATATATATATATATATATATATATATATATAAATTTTTACATCATTTGAAAGAGAATTAAATTCTGCATAAATCGTACACAATAAAACTAATTTATTTTATTAGAAACATATTCTGAAATTAATAAAACTTTAACCATCGGTCTTAAACTTATTTTCGCCATGTAGGAATAAAGTGTCACTGCTAACACTGGAGTTTGAACACAGATCACCAGAGAGCAAACACAGGCGATCCCATTTTGAATAGGTAAATCACGTGATGGCAAAGGAAATGTATTAGGTTGGTGCAAAAATAATGACTTAATAATGTCGTTTTTTTTACGTATTTTTAACGTCAAAAAACGACATTATTACGTCATTATTTTTTCACCAACCTAATATATATGAGAATTAGAGTACTGTCTAAGGGATCACTCTCCGAATTACTTCGGAGTTGTGCTTGTTGAGCTCTCTGCCTCTGGGCAGATAGGAACGCAGACGAGGCTATGCCAAAGAGCAGAGTCTCGTCTGGGGTGATAGACAGCTACCCGACCCCGTTTTTTACGGGGTCTACGGGGAATTTTTGCCCGAGCCTATGGACTCGAATACCCCACAATAAACTCGGCCTTGTGCCACATCCGACCGCGTGGGGCGGTAGGTGAATATCTCTCACTCTCCGAATAACTTCTACTACAACGAGCATTACGAAAGTGGCAACAAGTATTCGTTGACATCACAAAACAAATGTAATGTCAATCAACATTTTCTGATGCCTTGATCCTGACCCCCGTCCTTCTGTATATCCTTAAACGCCCCTCTTTACTCGTGCTCTCACTCTTTGTAACCCCTTGCGTGCTAGTGAAATGCATTAAAAGAAACAAAAAAACATAGCAGTGGTTCGTGGGAAGAAGCTGATCGAGTGGAACTTATTCCGTATCCCTCTATCTTGAGTGGCTCTTGATTCTTGTGTCAAGTGAATTTTAGTAAAAAAAAAAAATTTTAAAAACGCAACACGACCAATATAACAAAAATCTGGATTCCGAGAAGATTAAGAGAAGGAGGAGAATGTTCGAAGAGTTTTTCAAAGCTACTTTCAACTAAACATGGCCTTACAGAATGAAACGAAGCCATGATTTCGGATAATAAACTGTATGAAAAGGATTTCGAAACATCCGCTGCAGACGTAATGATGGAATGTTATAACCGCTCGTATCGTATCATCGGTGGGGCGAAAAGAAAAGAACACAAGAATTATGAAAATAAAATCCTTTGTATGTCATTTTGTGTGCGAGGAATCGACTTGGAGAACGGGCAGAGTCAGTAGGGCCTGCAGCTGATGCGTGTTTTGGGTCGGTTGACTGAGGTCACTGATGGTGACGTTGACAGCTTGCCGCTTCTCGATACGACTCTGACAGTGTCGTAAGAGGCGTTCTTAAAGCAAACGGGATGAATCATGACTCAGCGTTTTTTTGTCATGTTATTGCTTTAGCAGCAACGCCTGTGATTGACTCCTGCGAAGAAAAGCGGAGCGGCTTTTTCCATCTTTTTTTTTTTTTCGCTTTCTTAACGTTCACATATAATCCAGAAAGAAATCTAATTTGAAGCAGAATTTAACGGAGAAGAAGAATACCTCCAGTGCAATATAGGACAAGTAAGACCAATATCTTCAAGAGAAAGTGATCCTGGGTACGACGATAAACTACATCCGACAGGTCTCAGATTGGAGGTTTTGAGGAGCGTAGAACCACATCGGGGTGGTAGCACCTGTTTAGAGTCCCAGCTAGGGGGAAATAGTTAACCCCCAAAACTAGGGTCAAAACATTATGAAAGTATAAAAATATATTCTTGCAGTAAGAATACCTGCACTACATTTTCAAAATGAAAACAAATACTAGGAATACATTTTTGAAAAATTTACCAAAGCTCTTTTAAATTTCGGTATTAAATCACTGTTGTAACTTAGAAAAGGTTACTGAATGAGGAATAACCAAAACAGAGGTTGGAAATGAAATGGTACTCTTCATCACATCGAAAAAATATAATACTCGCCAGCGGCGTGAAGTAGGTAAACCACTTCTATTAGTGGACTACTTAGACAGCATATTACCCCCACTTACAATAGTGTCCAACGTATTTATGAGGATTGGGACATACCCATTAGTGTTCATAGCTACGGTATATAACACAAACAGAATTCAATACAGCTAACATGAAGTGGAAAGACTATACTGAATCAATTGCTAGGTCAGCTGCTAAGAAAGTTGGTTCACTGTGTCGTGCTAGACAATTTTCCTCTCCAGAATCTATGTTACATATCTATAAGTCTATTCTTCGTCCATACTTAGAATATTGTTGCCATATATTGACTGGTGACCCTGCTATTTACCCGAAGCTCCTTGATAAGATCCAACGAAGAATCAGCAATATTATTGGCGTCTCGGCGTCAGTTATTTTCCCATCGCTGTAACGTAACTTACCAGTGCCTTTTCTATAAATATTTTTGTTGTAACCTAGGAAACATTACTGAATGAGAAATAACCAAAACGGAGGTTGGAAACGAAATGGTAATCTTTATGACATCAATAAAATACAATACTCGCCAGCAGCGTGAAGTAGATAAACCACTGCTAGTGGTGCACTACTTAGACAGCATATTACCCCCATTAACAATAGTATTCAACGTATTTATGAGGATTGGGACATAGTGTTGATAGATATGGTATATAATAACTTCTTTGTAAAGATTTCAGACATTTTAAAATTTAAAATCTCCAAATCATCACTGCGTTATGCTTATGTGACAATATAGCATTTCAAAACTCAACCTTACAAAGATTCTAAACTTGAAAATCAAAATAACCAAAAGAGAAGCAACCTTTCGCTAAACTGACATTGTAATTTTATTTAATTTCTTTCTTCAGGGCATGAACAGGAACTCATATGAGCTGTGGACTGTTTCTTTACATTTTGACAACTAAGATAAGCAATTAATACGCCAACACGAAAAATTGTTTAAAATAATATACCAAACATGACTTGTCTCTTATCTTTAACAAAATTAATTTGAGTGAACTTATGCTACTAAAATGAAATGGTAATCTTTATAACATGAACAAAATACAATACTCGCCAGCGGCGTGAAGTAGGTAAACCACTGCTTTGTGGGATTACTTAGATAGAATATTACAACCCATTTACAATAGTGTCCAACGTATATAAATATATCGTGAATATGACAATAAAGATAGGGGCAACAGTCCGAAAAATTTAAATATTTACAATACCTTGTCTCAGAAATATAGACAAATTCTAAAGAAGCCCGAAACGTCATGAATATGACAATAAAGATGAGGACAACCGTCTGAATAATGTAAATAGTGTAAATAGTTACAATACCTCATCTCGGAAATATAGACAGATGTTGAAAGCAAAAAAATCCCGAGAAACAAAACAATGTATCGTTATTGGAGCATCCGGGACAGCCCCGAAGAAATGAAAGTTCCTGGCGACACAGATCTTGCAGAAAACTGAGGAGAATGTTGGGCATTATACTGCTTATTTGGATCGCTTAATTTAACAGCGGGAGCCACCAGTTTCTTCTGATAGGAAAACTCGGTGCGTAAATAATGTAAGCTTAAATATATTGAGTGCTTCTGTAATTAATAACCAATAAAATGTTTGATAAGATCTCTTTCCTTCTAAAAGCGACAGGGTTTTGTTTTGTTTTTGGGGTTTTGTTTTGTTTTTGGGGTTTTGTTTTGTTTTTTGGGTTTTGTTTTTTTCCTATCTATTAGTTCGGTAAGTTCAGTTTACGCTGATGATCACCAGGTGGCAGCACATGTGTGTAAACAGACGTTTTCAGTTTTTATTTAATCATCTTATAGTAATTCTACTACTTTCCCAGTTTAATGTCTTCAAGACAGACTTGGTGATATTTTTATTTATTTCGTCCACTTTCTATTTAAATATTGTTTTTTTTTCTTCTTTATTTTCGATTGTTCTCAGTTTCTTTTTACTTATCTTCGTCTAAATAAATCATTTTTTATGATTTGAATCATTTTGACCTCTCCCCCCCCCTCTCTCTCTCTCCCCCTCTCTCTCTCTCTCTCTCTCTCTCTCCTTTTCAGTTCTTTCTTTTTTTTTCTTCTTTTTCCGGGTTCCCTTTTCTTTCTTGCTTGCTTTCTTTTTTTTTATACTTGCATTTTTCCTGATCTTCTACTTTTTCTTCTTCCTTTTTTTTTTCTATTACTTCTTCAGAGCTCTTTTTCTTTCTTTCTTTCTTTCTTTCTTTCTTTCGCATTAACATATCTCCTGATCTTCCTCTTTTTGTTCTTTTTTATTCCTTCTTCAGATCTTTCTTTCTTTCTCTCTTTCTTTCTTTCTTTCTCATTAACATTTCTCCTGATCTTTATTCCTTCTTCTTCTTTCCCTTTTCAGAGATCCCTTTCTTTCCCTCTTTCTTTCTTCTTTCTTTCTTTCTTTCTTTCACATTTGCATTTTCCTGTGCTTTTTCTCTTTCTTATTCATTCTTTCTTCTTCAATTTTTTTTTGTCTTTCTTTCTCTTTTTTCCTTCTTCGTTCTCTTTTTTTTTATTTTCCCCTTCAAAGCTCGCTTTTCTCTGCTCTTTTCTTTCTTTTTTATATTTTTAATCGCTTAGTTTTTATTCGTTCTTTTTTTTCTTCTTCTTCCTTTCTTCCATCGTCATTTCTTTTCCTTCACTTTCTCTTCGGAACTCCTTTTCTTACAAGCTTTCTTTCTTTTTTTACACTTCATCTTTTAATTCGTTCGTTCATTTTTCTTTCATTCTTTCTTTATCTAACCCTAACCCGAAGAACATTTCCTTCCTTTCTTCTACTCTTTGCCTCCTCATTCTTTCATTTATACTTCTTCTTTTCCTCTTTCTTTTTCTTTTCTATCGATTCCTTACCCTTTCTGTCTTCATCTTTTCTTCTTCTTCTTTTTTCTTTATCACTTTATGATTTGTTCACGCGGTTTATTTCATTCTTCTACTTTTATTGTTATCAACTGTAAAGTAATCTGCAATCTGTTACCAACTGTAAAGTAATCCTGACCTGGCATCTCGGCTTCAATCAATTTTTCCACCGCCGTA
This sequence comes from Acanthosepion lycidas, assembly GCA_963932145.1. Classification (NCBI taxonomy): domain Eukaryota; kingdom Metazoa; phylum Mollusca; class Cephalopoda; order Sepiida; family Sepiidae; genus Acanthosepion; species Acanthosepion lycidas. The sequence goes on from OZ010614.1 coordinate 50,231,270, forward strand.
ACCTGGCTTCATTGTGGCTTTTCTACAAATACTTCCATGGTAAATATTCTGGTGAACTTTTCTCTATGGTAGCCAGACTTTACGAATTTAAGATTAGCAGAAAGGTGTCATCATTTTACAGTTGAAATGGCCAGATGTAGCCGTAAGTTCTATGCTAACAGTTTCTTCTATCGCACTTCTAGCGTGTGGAACTCTCTTTCGGCCTCTTGCTTTCCAGTCAACTTTGATCTTCAAAAATTAAAACGCAATTTCAAATCATTATCTTCTGTCTTATTAATTCCTGTTCTTTTTTGTTCTCTCTCCTTTACAGTATTTTTCTCATACTTTGTAACATTGCTTGCGTCTTAGTGGCTTTATTCATCAGCACAATTACCATAAAAGTATTTATGGAAAAGGCAGAGGGAAGCTACGTTACATCAGTGGGGATGAGAGTGATGCCAGGTCATGACCAATAATATTGCCGATTCTTCTTTGGATTTTATCAAGAATTTCTAAATGTAAATCGTTACTTTTTGTTCTTTATAAATACTTTCAGGGTAATTGTTCTTCTCTATGGTACCTAGACATTTTGAATTTATGCGCAGTACTAGATTGGGGGAGGCAACGCTTTCTTTCTTTATTTATTTATAAAGTATTTATTTAAAAAAAAAACAGAAAATAACGATTGACATTTAAAGATTCTTGATAAAATCAAAAAAAAAAAATCTGCAATATTATTGATCCTGACTTGCATCTCAGTTTCAGATACTTTCTCGCTGCCATAATAGAGCTTGCATGTGCCTTTTCTATAAAGACTTTCATGGTAATTGTTCTGATGAACTCTCCTCTATAGTACCTAGATTCTATGAATTTAAGCGCAGTACTAAATTGGTTGAAAGCTCTCCTCATTTTATATTTGAAATGGCTAGATTTAATTGTAAGTTCCATACTAATGATTTCTTTTCTCACACTTCCCACTTGTGGAACTCTCTTCCTTTTTCTTGCATTCCAGTCAAGTTTGATCTTCAAGAATTTAAATGCAATATTGTTATCTTCTGCCTTCTTAATTTCAGTCTACGACTGTCCTTCATAAAGTCTAACTATCTAAGAGGAAAGTCCATCTGAACAATAACCAGGGAAATATTTGAAGAAAAGTTACAGAAAAGCTACATTACGGCGGTGTGAAAGTGGCTGAAGCCGACATGCCAGGAAAAGACCAATGGCGTTACAGATTCTTCTTTGGATATTTTCGTGATTCCTTGTCACTTTTGCTATGTCAACCGAAAGCTCTTTATCACTTCCCAAAATGCTTGTTATATTCGAGACTTCGTAGACGCTGGTTCTAGTAGTAACGCCTTCCAATAATATCCACACAAGTAATACTTGTCCAAGTAGTAATTGCCAAATAGTATAATGATCAGAAGAGAATCGTAATCCGTATAGTAGTAGAGTAGAGAGGGTGAACGTATAGCAATAGCGGATAGACAAGAAGAGTGAACAGTGATCGTATAGTCATCACGCTACTTCCTATTTATTCACTTCATTTATGGTCACGTGATCTACTTAATAATATAATCGCCTGTGTTACTCACTTGCGATCTAGTTTCAAATCTTAATGTTGGCAATGACACTTACTCTTATACAACAGATTTTATCAAGGATCTCTACATATATGGCAGAATCACCAGACCAGATATGGAAGCAATATTCTAAGCATGGAGGCATGGTAGACTAATAAATATATAAGACAAAAGTTTTTCTCACAAAGAAAGCAACTTTCCTATGTAAAATCAATTCTCTTATATGGCAGTGAATGAGGGATATTTTCCTCATAGATGAGGAGCAGACTTGAGGCAACAGAAATATGCTTGTTTTTTTATATACTAAAGTTCGCTTAATACAAAGCTTAAGAGCCACTCATGGTAGAGCTTTACTGAATGAGGTTTGTGATATGAATATAAATCACATGGGTTAAATGATAGCCACTTCTTAGAGGGGAGGAAGTGGTCAGTCCGTCAGTTGGCTTTCAGGAGTCAAACAGAGTATTTGCTTTTTTTAGTATGGACCGAGATTAAATCTGCCTGCCTGGGCCAAGGTTTAAATCTGCCTGCCTGGGCCGAGGCTAAATCTGCCTGCCTGGACCGAGGCTAAATCTGCCTGCCTGGGCCGATGCTAAATCTGCCTGCCTGGACCGAGGTTAAATCTGCCTGCCTGCCTGGGCCAAGGCTAAATCTGCCTGCCTGGACCGGGGCTAAATCTGCCTGCCTGGACCGAGGCTAAATCTGCCTGCCTGGACCGAGGCTAATTTCTGCCTGTCTGTACTAGTTTGACGGCAAGATCTCATCATTTTACAGGCTATAATTTACCGCAATTTCTATGCTAGCAGTTTTCTCTCTGGCACTTCTCGCTTGTGGAACTCTCTTCCGGCTTCCTGCTTTGATCTTCTTGAATTTAAATGCAATGTCAATCGTTATTTTCTGTCTTCTTAATTCCTGTTCTTTGATTGTTCTCTCTCCTTAATAATGTTTTCTCTTTTCATATTCTCTCACACTCAGTAACCCCTTGAGTCTTAGTGGCTTTATTGCCTGGTTTAGAGTAAAATGATTAAAGAAAAGAATATAAACCAAGAACTCTCCAAATAAATAACTGTATAATGATTATTTTTCTTTTTACTTAAGCACGCGTTTATCCGTGTTGACTTCATTGCCTTGTTTGGGGTGAAATTATTAATATATATATATATATATATATATATATATATATTAGGTTGGTGCAAAAATAATGTCGTTTTCTCACATATGTTACTTTTATATATGATTTCTGAATTAATTCATTGATATATATAGCCATGTTATATATCATTTTGAAGCGCGTTTTTCGCTCTATCGAATCGTGTTATTCGTTACCGTTCTCAATCTCTTCATTCATTTTTTTTGCAGGCTTTTCGACAACATGGACAAAATTCAAATCCACACGATTTTCTTGTTCCAATTCAAACTAGGCTGAAAAGCTGCCGAGACAGCTCGTGATATCAATGATGCGTTTGGCCCAGGAACCACTAACGAACGTGTGGCACAACGGTGGTTCAAGAATTTCGCAATGGTGACGAGAGCCTCGAAGATGAAGACGGTCGCGGCCGGCCGACTGCGGTTGATAACGAACATTTGAATGCCTTAATTGAAGCCGATCCTCGCAAAACCACACGAGAAGTTGCTGTTGAACTCGAGGTCGAACCCTCAACAGTCGTTCGCCATTTAAAGCAAATAGGGAAGTCAAAAAAGTTGGATAAATGGGTGAACGATAATCAAAAAATCGTCAAAAAATGACATTATTTTTGCACCAACCTAATATATATATATATATATATATATATATATATATATATAAAGAATTAGAATTAAATTCTGCGCTTACAATTTGTTCTCTCATACTTCTCGTTTTGTAGAACTCTCTTTTGGCTTCTTGCTTTGCAGTCAAGATTAAATGCAGTGTCAATCATTATCTACTGTCTTCTTGGTTACTCTTCATCTATTGTCTATGCTCCTTGATAATGTTTCTCTTTTTTTCTTATTCTTTCACACTCAGTAACCCCCTGTGTCTTAGTCCAAGAGTGGAACGACCTGAGCGGAAACCATTTTGGATTTTGCGTAGAATGGGTTCAACTTCAGCGCAAATTCGTTTTAGAAGAAGCTTGTTATAGATTTTCGCAGCTATAGGAAGCAACGAAATACCGCGATAATTGGTTGGTAATGTCAAATCACCCTTTTTGGGGATGGGGATGATTTGCGATCGTAGCCAGATGGTTGGTGAAACGTGGCTGGCCTTTGCATAGTTACACAGATCAAGAAGTAATTGGTGAAAAATAGGGTCCTTCCACAAGATGACCGGAATCTTGTCAGGACCAAGAGCTTTGTTCATTGTTTTCGTTAGAACACATTTCAACTCTGCAATGGTGTACTCTCCTGTTGATATGTTCAAAGCACTACTAATTTGAACTTTTGGGAGGGACACATTGCGTAGAATAATTGAGGAAATCACATTCTGCAATAAAACTGCAGCTCTTATCTTTGTAGACTTCAGCAAAGCTTTCGACTCAGTCAACCGCGAGACTATGTTTGAAATTCTTGAAGTCTACGGCATACCAGTAGAAATCATTGAAGCAATCAAAGTATTGTACACCAACACACAGGCCACTGTCCTGACCCCAGATAGAGAAACAGAACCTTTCGATATTCTGGCTGGCATTCTCCAAGGTGACACACTTGCACCTTTCCTTTTCATCATTGTAATAGACTACATCATGCGTATATCAGTGGATACAATCAAAGAAAATGGACTGATGTATCAGCCTAGAAGAAGCTCACGTCATCCTGCACTTTACATCACCGATGCTGATTTTGCCGATAACACTGCACTGTTGTCTGACAACCTCATTAGTGCCCAAGCACTCCTTTCTTCTCTTGAATCAGCAGCTAACTGTACAGGTCTACACCTAAATGAAACCAAAACTGAGTGTATGCCAATTAACATTCGCAACAATCACGAGATCAAAACACTCAGATAACATCCTCAAATGTGTCGAAGACTACAAGTATCTAGGATCACACATCAAGAACTCTGAGAAAGACTTCAACATTAGAAAAGGTATAGCATGGACTGCTTGTAACAAAATGGATAAGATCTGGATATCCAATCTTGCTCGTCAATTCAAAATCCAACTTTTCCGCGTACTTATTGAGCCAATCTTACTCTATGGCTCTGAAACTTGGACTCTCTCAGCAAAACAACAGCGCCGTTTAGATGGATGTTATACACGTCTTTTAAGAAGGGTGCTTAATCTCTCATGGCGAAACCACCCAACTCTAGAAATGATATATGGTGACTTGCCGAGAGTATCAACTTTAGTTTGTAAGAGACGTGTCCAGTTCGCCGGGCATTGTGCACGTGGCACAGATGAACTTGTACTCTTGAGGCACCCATCATCTGACAATCGATCACGCAAGTTAACCTTTCCAGAGAGGATAAAACGAGACACATTGATCCCTAAGGAAGATCTTTTAGGTGCTATGACAGATAGGGAATACTGGAGAGGTGTAGTGAGTTCAATCTCGGCTGAGGCCGCAAGATAATGATGATGATGATGTCTTAGTTGCTTTAAACGATTAAAAAAAAGTTTATTTATTTAATATTGGTTGAAATAATTTATTTTTGAAAATCTTTCTCGTTTGTGGAACGCTGTTCCAGCTTTTTGCTTTCCGGTCAACTTTGGTCTTCAAATATTAAAATGCAATGTCAATCGTTATCATCTGTCTTGTTAATTCTGTTCTTTTATTCTTCTCTTTTCTTAATAATGTTTTCTTTTTCTCATATTCTCTCAAACACAGTAACGCCTTGAGTCTTAGTGGCTTTATTGCCTGGCTTGTGATGAAATGGCTAAAAAAATGATACGAACCAAGAACTTTTCAAATAAGTCACTGCATAATGTTTATTTTTCTTCTTTTTTTACTTAAGTGCGCGTTTATCTGTGTATATTTTCAGGTTAATTTGTTATGTTCGAAAGATGAAAAAAATAAATGAATGCGCAAGGGTATTTGTGTGAAAGTGAATGCAACAACCCCGACCTGAACTCGGCTCGCAAATTTCGTATTGCGAGTCAAAAAAAACACGTCCAAAACCAGGAACTGTTATCTGAAATTGGAACGAAAGCAGTGATGGCCCCTATCCTAAATCCATCATAAAAATGGTCGGGATGTGGATTTAGGAAACACTTCAGATACCTCGGTGTATAGATCAAATTTAGTGTCGGAGTTAAGGAAATTCAACATAGAATAAAACTCTTTTGTGTAGGTTTCGCTCAACACCACCAATTGCTACACAACCAAAAATATTAACCTGAGAACACGAGTCATGTTCTTAAATAGCCTCGTCAACTCGCGACTTTCATATAAATGTCATGCATGGCGCCCAACTCGTTCAGAAATATCTAAACTGTCAGCTGTATACAACCTCAGGCAGCGTGAAAGTGATTGAAGCCTCATCGTCTGGCGCTACATATTCACAAACAAAGAACTGTACCAAATAACAGAAACCACAGGGGAATTTCAACAGATGCAAGAACTAAAATTTTCACTCTTCTGTCAAGTTCCTCCCATGCTAATTCTGGGAGAGGCTGCAAATTTTTAAACAGTATCTCTCTCTCTCTCTATATATATATATATATATATATATATATGTGTGTGTGTGTGGGGGGGGTGTATGACTCTCTTGTGCTGGTTTCGCTAATATAAAGGTATGCTCCATAATCTCCAAATAAAAAAACCAAAAAAAACACAGAAAACGAACAAGTTATGACTTTTTCGAACCCTTCGTTTTTTTTGTGGCCACCCTGTACAACATCAGAACAGGACTCAAAAGCAATTCCAACTTTTCTCCAAAACATCACCCCTCGAAAGAAAACATGACTGAGTACTGTAAGTATGCAATATGTGGCAAGACGTACGATAATAAGAAAACCCCTACCTAAATTTAAATATGGAGAAAACATTCAAAGGTGAGAGAAACGTTGAAATTAGACATGTCTGACCATTTAAGTAGAGAAAAATAGTGAGCAACAAAAGTTGAATTTAGGCATGGATGACTATGTATGAAATTGAAATAGTCGAGATTAACACGTTGAAATTAGGCATGGCTGATCATGTATGCAGGAAAAGTAGTGAAAATCAACACGTTGAAATTAGACATGGCTGATCATATATGGAGGAAAAATACTGGAAATCAACACGTTCAAATTAGGCATGTCTGATCATGTATGGAAGTAAAATAGTGAAAATCAACACGTTGAAATTAAGCATGCCTGATCATGTACGGAGGAAAAATAGAGAAAATCAATACGTTGAAATTAGGCATGGCTGATCATATATGGAGGAAAAATATTGAAATGAAACACGTTAAAATTAGGTATGAGTGATCCTGTATGGAGGAAAATAATGGATGTAAAAACGTTGAAATTAGGCATAGCTGATCATGTATGGAAGTAAAATAGTGAAAATCAACACGATGAAATTAGGCGTGGCTGATCATGTATGGAATTAGGCATGGCTGATCATGTATGGAATTAAAATAGTGAAAATCAACACGTTAAAATTGGGTGTGGCTGATCATGTATGGAGGGAAATAATGGACATAAAAACGTTGAAATTAAGCATAGCTGATCATGTATGGAAGTAAAACAGTGAAAATCAACATGTGGAAATTAGGTATGCCTGATCGTGTATGGAGGAAAATAGTGAAAATCAACAGGTTGAAATTGGGTGTGGCTGATCATGTATGGAGGGAAATAATGGACATAAAAACGTATGGAAGTAAAATAGTGAAAATCAACACGATTAAATTAGGCGTGGCTGATCATGTATGGAACGAAAATAGTTAAAATCAACACGTTGAAAGTAGGCGTAGCTGATCATGTATGGAGGAAAAATAGTGAAAATCAATACGTCTATTGCGACAAAACTCTCTTAAGACCTCAAGTGGAACTCAATGGTTGTTCTATTAAGGTAACTCCTTTCCTTGAATGTGTATTGGGAATCAAGCTCTCCTCAGAACTCAAGTGGAACTCATGTATCCGATCTACTGCTAAAGATGATAGAATGATAGAATGATAAATGGTTGACCTCTTAAGGAGACTCCTTGCTTTTAACGTCTATTGGGAATCAAACTCTCCTCAGACCTCAAGTTGAACTCATATATCCAAGCTATTGCTATAGATGATGGAAAATAATGTTTGGTTCATTGTACAGCTCCTGTAAGTGTTTAACTCCCTCTGCTATAATCTATATTTAAAACAGCCAGATCAAGCAAAACAAACAAAAAAAAAAAACGGTGGGTTGCTGCCATATCTGGGCTAGGGCTGTTTAATCCTCACTTGCCTGTCTTGATAGCGTTCAATAGCATCTACGCGGCCTTGTGGGTGAGCAATTTTTCCCACCCCATAACTCCTTCCCCACAAGCTAAACATCGTGACCCTCTCGCTGCTCTATCATTATTTCCATGGTTTGTGTTCTGACGACTTACATCCCTCAGTTCCACCATTCCTTGACCTTTACAAGCGGGTCTCGTCATGCTACGTACGCTTGAGGGAATCGTCTCCATTCTCTTCGTATTCCATTAGTAAGGAGGAAGTTTCACAGCTTCTTCCCAAGAAGTGGAACAGACTCCCTGCAGGATCTTTTCCCGATCGCAACTAACTTCACTCTATTCAAGTATAGGGTTAAACGTTATCATACCTATTGTGGTAATATTCCTACACATGATAAGGTGTATGTCCTCATTCACATAATACAGTCGTAAATACTGTATGTTGGTCAGGAGTTGGAGATTCGTCTCCAGCTGTGCTGGTCAAACTCTCTGCCTCCGGATAGAGAGGATCCTCAGACGAGGCTTTGTGGAAGGGCAGAGTTTCATCTCGGGAAACAGCTACCCGGACCCGTTTTAGAGAGGGTCTACGGAAAATTTTTGGCCAAGCCTACAAGCTAGGATACCCCACATTAAATTCGGCCTTGTGCCACATCTGACTGCGTGGGGCGGTTGGTATATAAACTGCAGTTGGAGATTCATTGTGGAATTCAGTTGTCTACTACTTCTACGCGCCGCTGGCTATTCTTATATGTGTTGTTGGTGTCCTAAGTATTATCGTTCATTAGCAACCTTCGTTTGATTATTCTATTCAGTAACCTTCCATAGGTTACAACACCTACAATAACTCTTTATCTTGAGTGTTTCTTGAGCCTTGTATTAGGTGAACATTAGTAACACACACACACACACACACACACACACACACACACACACACACACACACATACATATATATATATATATATATATATAATATATATATATATTAAAATGTTACATAAAAAAATTAAATATTTTAAATATCAATGTTTTCATGTCGTTTTTCCCGATTTGGAGTTTCAAAAAAATATTTTTTAAATATCAAAAAATTGATATTTAAAAAAAATGATATTTAAAAGTTAAGTAATCTTTTTATATAATATTAATGCTCCATTTTTAATATTATTTTAATATTTTAATATTGAGCACGATATATAAAATATCTGCTGTTTCTTCAATCTTAACATAAATATATATATATATATATATATATATATATATATATATATATATATATATATATATATATATATATATTAAAAGCAGCTCTATTTGACGGCATTTAAGCTAGCTCCTGCGGAGAGTTCTTCAATATACATAGGGAAGAGTAGATGCGATAGGCAACAATAAACTACAGAAGAACTCAAAATTGATCACTGCATTTAAGTATTGCATTAATATTTAAACTTACCTTTTAAAAGTTCAACGATAATTCTTCTGTCGTCACTTAACTTGAAGACAATCCTTACTTTCCGTACAAACAATTATTTTTATTTCATAGTTGCCTTTCGCTGGATTCCGCAATTAATTTCGATTTTCCTAAATTTATTCCCAAGTCATAAAAATTGTTATCGTACAAAAAAACTTCCCCGCAAAACATCACGTAAAAAACCGCCGAAGGCAATCGCTGTAATGAAAATTTGGGAATCTTGAAGCAGTCCTTGAAGAAAATCCTGCTTTATCAGTTGAGGAATTGGCAGTGTTTCTCAGTTCAAACCATATAACTGTTCATCGTCATCTTCAACAACTTGGAAAAGTTCCTAAACTTGGAAAATGGGTGCCTCATGAATTGTCTGAAAACAACCTCAAACCCCGAGTTGACATCTGCTCTTCTCTCCATTCTCGCCAACTTCTTTCACCTTTTTTGGATAGACTTGTGACTGGTGACGAAAAATGGATCTTTTATCGAAATGTTAAGCGTCGTAGACAGTGGCTTGGTAAAGGGGAAGGACCCCAGCCACAGCCGAGAAGGGAACTTCATGGGCAAAAGGTTCTTCTTTCAATCTGGTGGGATCGCCAAGGAATAATCCACTTTGAATTCTTACCACCTAATGCAACAATTGATGCTCAAATATACTGTCAGCAATTAGAGCGTTTGAACCAAGCTTTGAGGAAAAAAAGACCTGCTCTAATGAATGGAAAAAGGTGATGTTTCATCAGGACAATGCGCGACCCGACACAGCAAGAATCACGTCACAAAAGATCGAAGAACTTGGTTGGGAGAAAATTCCTCATCCACCTTATTCTCCCGATCTTGCTCCTTCAAACAACCATTTCTTTCGTAGCTTACAGAATCATTTGGAAGAAACAGCTTTTGTGACACAGGAAGAGGTTAAAACTGACATTTGTGAATTCTTCGAATCAAAGCCAAAAGAATATTACAGTAATGGAATTAGTAAGCTTGTTAATAGATCGAAGGAAGTCATAGATAATCAGGGAAAATACATTGTTGATTGAATCTGTAATTAAATGTAACATTTGGTCACTTATTTTCTTTATTCAAAATTCGGACAGAACTTATGGGATGACCTGATATATATATATATATATATATATATATATATATATATATATATATATATATATACACACACACATTTGAGTACATGTGTGTTTGAGTACATATGTGTGTCATGTGTCCTTCACAGATGAATCATTCACATGCTAAATATATACCTATATACTCCCACTCCCACGCACATCGCGTCACACACACACACACACACACACACACACACACACACACATATATATATATATATATATATATATATATATATATATATATTCTGTCTGACCCAACTCAAGAAACTATATTTGTTTATCCATTTGTCATTATTATTTTATTGCGAACCCAAAACAGTAAGCCATAGCAGATGAGGAACGGAATAAAATGTTAGAGTCTCGTCATTTTAAGCGTCGGTCATGTTTTTATGCTCCCACACAAACGGGTGTGGTTCCAAAATAGAATATAGTGACACATTTTGTACCTCTGTCTCTCCGTGCCAAGTTCCCTCAAGGACGTGGCCGATTGTGACTTTTTTCTTTTTCCCCTTAGTTTTGTGGCTTTCACCAACACTACTTCAGGACATTTTTCTGTCTATACCACGCGAGTCCCGCTATTTTATTTGTTCAAACCTGGCAAATTTAAGTCCCTCACTGTCCCGTCTGTTTGCTCCCTGCTTTCAGTAAACCCTGTGAGTATTAAATTCTCCAAGCTTTCTCTCTTCAGGATGTGTATCTCTCCTCTAATATCCCATTGAGGGTAAAACCAGCTGGTTACATTCGATGACGCGAAAACCAAACTAGTTATATGCGATCGTCACTGATCGTTTACAAATACTTTCATGGTTCCGAGGAGCTGCATTCGCTGGTTCCCAGACTTCATGAATTCAAGCGCCCTACGAGACTGGCATCCCGCTCTCACCTTTCACTGTCGAAACTCCTAAATGTAGCCGTCTCTTCTACTCCAATAGCTTCATATATCGCACCTCTCGCCTGTGGAACTCCCTTCCCTATTCCAGTTTCCCTGAGAGCTATAATCTCCAGCTATTCAAATGTAATGTCAATCGACATCTCCAGTTACCTTGATCTATCCACTACCCTCCTGCTCATCCTTTCCTTTATCACTCCTATCTGATCGTGTTCCAAATCTTCTGTAACCCCTTGTGTCCTATTGGCTTGCTTGGGGTGAAACGCTTAAAAAAAAAATCTGAACTATCACCAATCACGATCAACGGATGTTCTCTCGGGGATGCACCGTGCTTTGAGCCCCTATTAACCCTTAAAGCAGCAAGGGGAAGTCTTGGATAACTTCTATCACTAAAGATGTTGGGAAAATAGTCTGTTCTCTGTAACGCTTTAGTAAGCACCTGATTCTTCCTGCTCCTAATCTAACTTTACAAGAGCTAGATCAGGCCAAAAATGGAGTACTGTAGCCGTATATGGGCAAAAGCTACGCAGTCTTCTTTTTCCAGTGCCGAAAAAGTTACACAGTATTCTCTTTCCAGTTCAAAAGCGTCTTCGACAAATCATTTTTCACCCTACCGCCCCGTTCTCACAGGCGAAATGTTGCAGGCCTCTCGCTGCTCTATCGCTATTTCCATGGGAAATGTTCGGACGAACTACGTTCTAACCTTCACGGCTAAGACACAACATGCCACCACCCTCATTCCCTTCGTATTCCATTACTGAGATGTAAGTACCACACAAGTAGCTTCTTCCCACGAACTTTGTGGAACCGACTTCATACTGTTAATAATTATAACTGCTTTTTGTATTAGTCTAACAGAATTATATTCATAATTTTTTATCTTGCCTAATTGTTTGGCGCACAAACCCGATGCTTTGTGGCAGGTTGCTTCCTCGGTCACGAAAATCTTAACCTGTTCAAGTCTAGGGTTAACCATTATCTTCCCCACATTTCCGTATAAACTCTGCCTTTTATTCTGTCACCCTCTACCTCGAGTGGTCACCGGGCCTTGTACGAGAAAAACATCATTATAAAACAAAACAAAAAAATAAAAGTCTCTTTCAGAATTACTTTGTAGAACACTAAAACATCATCATTTCTCACCCCCTCTGTCCATTTTATTCACTTTTTTAAGGCAGTTTTGATCAACATTTCTTTTCATGGTTAGCTGTAAGGAATTGTAACTGTAGGACAACTTTACACTTAATTAAAAATAATAATATTTATTAAGACTTTATTACAGGAAATATCAAGTTTTATGTAAACATTGTTGACAATTATGGATTTAGTTACATAACAAATAAATAAAAATAATATAAATTTTGATTCTATATTCGATTTGTTGTTAGGTATTTTTTCATTTTCTCTTTTGTTATTAACAACATCTTAGAATACTTTGGTTGCAATGCTAAGTTTCCTAAATTGACCAAATTGGAACTGCTTCGTTTACACTTTGTTAGCTCTCTTTTCCATTGTTGTTTTTAGATCGCTTTCTTCCAGTCATTTTGATGGGCAACAGCGAAATTCTGAAATTTAGAATGATCTTATTCCATTTCAAAAATAAAGTCTGTTAAAATGAATATTTTAAATTAAGATACGACCAAAAATAAAATACCTTTTGACAAAAAAAAATCCTTAAGGATTTCATTATAATTATGCAACGATAATATAATGATATTTCGCAGACAACTCTACGGTTTATATTACCTCGTCTCATGGTTACGAACCCTAAACCTAAACTGAGCCTAAAATATTGTGTAATCGGCTCTAATTTTTGTAACATACATGGATACTACATAAGGAATAACTTGCAGTGAAAAAAGCAATTTTCGCTCTTTTGTTGAATACGCCCCACCTCCGCCAAACGTCGAATATATATATATATATATATATATATATATATATATATATATATATATATATATATATATATATATGTATTGTAGCGGACCGTGGCTGTGGTGTCGAGTAGAAGTAGATGAACACACGTGAGTTGAGATTTTCCTGCTAGCCGGTCCAACTACATGAGAAAGTTGGACTTTAATTAAGTCCAAAGAAGGCAAAGAAAAACAAACACAAGACCGATAAATATATGTAAACAAATATATGTATTAATAACAAGCAAGGTTACAAGTTACATGGACAGTTACATGGACAGAGTGCGTGTGGTGAATATTATGTGTGTGTGTTGTGTTCTGGTGAGTGTTCGTATGTACGTGTATTGTTCTTAGCGTGTTCCCAGCATTTGGGAAACGCTGTATCTGTGAGCGTTCACATCTGCGAAGTGGTAAGGCTGAAAGCCTGAGGAAAAAAGAGGAAGAGGCGAAGGGTCACCGAGTATTTATAGACAGGGGAGAGAGACCCCTGGTGAAAGGGTTAAGGAGCTAAAGAGGAGCTAACTCCGACAACATATATATATATATATATATATATATATATATATATATATATATATATATATATAGTTTAAGGTGTGCTATATTTATGGGATAGTGCTCAATATCAGAGTTAGAACGTATGTAAATATGAATATAAAAGTGAACATTGAAGTCAACACTCAGAGGCGACAGGCTGTTTCATGTTAGGCGCAATCGTCATTTTATTTTGCCTATGTATAATTTCTTTTTTTACTGTCAATAATACAGTATATTTTGTAATTATATATATATATATTTGTTATTAAAATTTGATATTCACAACATTTTGAACTTTTTAAAAGCATATTTATATAAAGTACTTTTGTAGCCCGGTGAATATACTACATCCGACAGCAAGGCCTTTGATCAGGAGGTTTTGAGAAGCGTTGAACCACCTTTTAATTTGCTGGTATTCCCAGGTCAACCACGACGCGTGGTGGTAGCACCTGTTAGGGTCCCAAATTGGTGTCAAAACATTATGAAAGTGTAAAAATAGGTTTTAATACGAGAAATACTTTTTTGTAAAAATTATTACCAGCAATAAATTTTTGAAGGAAAAAAATTATTACCAGCAATAAATTTTTGAAGGAAAAAATTATTACCAGCAATGAAAATAACCTCAGTTATTGTCACGTATGGAGAATATTGTCATTATAGCTGTGTTGGCGGATTCAACCATTTTCTTTTGATTTTGATTTTCAGTTAACAATATGAAAATAGCGTTCTCTACATTCCACCAGTTGCTAGGAACATTCTGTTTTTTGTTATTATTAGTTACTTTCTTTAATTAAATTCATTTCTTTCTTTCTTTTTTTTTTTTTTTTTTTTTGCTTTGATAAAGTCCACATTGGACGAAACGCGTCAGCAATAACTACAGTTTTCCTATTGTCATTTATATATATATATATATATATATATATATATATATATATATATATATATATATATGAATCCCGTAATCCATTAGGGGCACCACATGTACTGCAGCAGAAGTAGTGTTGGGCAAGATAGGCCGGTTTGAATTCAGAGTTGTCCCTCTTCGAGACCGTTTGCCACCTAAGACTATATAACCGAGCCCGTCCTGCTATTTGGAGGGAAAGAAGAAGATTCATACCTTTCACAAGGGTATTAATTATGTGAACTGGAATTCGAACTCGGCTTTCCGATTGCTCAATCCATTACTCCATCCCTATATATAAGTTAAAGTTTATCACTTTGCTCATTAATTCTACCTTCAGCATCCCGACTCCAGAGTTTCGTGACCAAACCCGTCAGTACATTCTTCAGCTATTAACTGCTTATATTCGTCGGTTTTGTTCCTTTTTATACACTTATCATTGGTGTAATTTTTTCCTTATGTTTTTGTTCGTGTGTGCGTTTGTGCGCGTGCAGCCATGCGGCCGTCTCCGCGGATCTGCCTACTTTTTGGGTGTTGTGATTATTTATACTTGTCTTCGTTTTTTTCGTTTTTTCTTTGTTTTTTTTTTTTTCACTTTACGCTCGCTCTTTGGGGTTTGTTTTTTTTTCTCTCTTTTTTTTCTTTTTCTTCTTATGCTTCAACAGTTGCCATTCATGGTGAGTTGTTCCTATTGCTCTAGACATGCCCCCGATTTTAATTTTTAGAGAGAGAGAGAGGGAAAGAAAAAATGAGAGAGAAGGTCTTTTGCCATAAAATTGTATTCGAGATGTTTCTGCTGTCGTACAATTTTTGAAACGCCGGGCCAATGCTGCTAGTGTGTATATAAGTGTGTACTGTTATACGTGTGTGCGTACGCGTGAATTTGTGTTTTTGTTTGTGTGTGTGTCAGTGTGTACACGTTCATTCATGCGTACGCTTAAGTGTGTGCATATGTATATGTACGCATGTGTTCCTTTGTGCGTGTACATCTAGGTGCATGTTTGGGGGGGTATTTTTAATCGAATTTACCCCAGGCAAGGTATTAAAGCTACTAAGACGCAAGGGGTTACTGTGGAACTATTAAAAGTCAGAAACATTACCAAGGAGTGAGAACAGTAGAAGAGTAATCAGGAAGACAGTAGATAGCCACTGGCATCGCATTTAAATTTTTGAAGATCAATGTTGTACTGCCTGTGTAGACGGGTTCACCCCTTTCTACGTGTTGGGCGTGGGGTCTGGAGTCTGTGAATTGATACGGGTGTTTGTTTATGTCACATGAATTGTAGCTACAGACAGGCGCATTTGCTGAACATAAGATGTTAATTTTATTGCTTGCCGGAAATCACAAACGCCATTACGGAAGTTACGCAACCGGAAGCTATGTGTTATGCCTTCGTAATCTGGTTCGTGCTTGCCATTGGTATATTTCCTCTACATAGAAGAAGCGTAAACATGTGTCAGCTGTTAAGAGTTCTTTCTTTTCTTCTTTCTTTCTTTCTTTCTCTTTTTGTCGCATTCTTTTTTTCTTTACTTCTTTTTCCCCGTGTTTTTTTCTGTCTTTCTATTTTTCTTTCTGTCTTTACTTTCAAACTTTTTCTATCGTTTTTCTTTCTTTCTTTTTTTATTTTCTGTCTTTTTCTTTATATCCTTTTTCTTTCTTTCTTTCTTTCTTTCTATATATTCTTTCTCCCTATATTTTTTCTTTCTTTCTTTCTGTCTTTTTTCTTTCTTTCGTTCTATCTTTTTTTTTTATTCCTGTCTTTCTTTCTGTCGTTTCCTTTCTCTCTTTTTATCTTTTTTCTTTCTTTCTAACTTTTTTCTTTCTTTCTATATTTTTCTTTTTTTCGTTCTTTTTTCTTTCTTTCTTTCTATCATTTTTCTTTGTTTTCTTTCTAACTTTTTCTTTCTTTCTGTCTTTTTCTTTCTTTCTATCTTTTTTCTTTCTTTCTGTCTTTTTCTTTCTTTCTTTCTTTCTTTCATTCTTTCTTTCTGTCTTTTTCTTTCTTTCTTTCTTTCTGTCTTTTTCTTTCTATCTTTTTCTTTCTTTCTTTCTTTCTGTCTTTTTCTTTCTTACTTTCTTTCTTTCTTTCTCTTTCTATCTTTTTCTTTCTTTCTATCTTTTTCTTTCTTTCTTTCTTTCTATCTTTTTCTTTCTTTCTATCTATCTTTTTCTTTCTTTCTATCTTTTTCTTTTTTCTATCTCTTTCTTTCTTTCTTTCTGTCTTTTTCTTTCTTTCTATCTTTTTCATTCTTTCTTTCTATCTTTTTTCTTTCTTTCTGTCTTTTTCTTTCTTTCTTTCTTTCTTTCTTTCTGTCTTTTTCTTTCTTTTTCTTTCTATCTTTTTCTTTCTTTCTATCATTTTTCTTTGTTTTCTTTCTATCTTTTTCTTTCTTTGTATCTTTTTTCTTTCTTTCTATCTTTTCTTTGAATCGAATTTACCCCAAGCAAAGCAGTAACGCCCTTAAAGCCCGAAGGGTTGGTTACTGGGTGTGAAAGAATTAGAAAACAAACAATATTAATGAGGGAGAGTATTAGAAGAATGTTCCAAACAATCTTTTAAATAGTGTTTAATATTTCTGCTATAAATTCTCCAGCACAGAAAAATGAAGAAAGTTTTTTTATTTCAATTCTAATCATCGCTTTTTAAAACCATAAACCCTGCCAAGGAGTTAAGGTACTTAAAATAATAGCGGTGTCAAGGTAAAAACACTCCTTTTAACACTCCGTTTTTTTAGGGTTTTTTTTCGGATATGAAGTTCTAAGATTGCCAAACTTTCAATAATTTTGGGGGGCCCTGAAAAGGAAATTATTTTTTTGTGTCACAGAAAATATTTTCCGCTAATCCGTAGAAAAAAAAAAAAACAAATCAATCAGTTGTAAAAAAAATGGTGGCACTTGGAAATAGAATAATTCTTTAAATTCTTTATTTTATATCAAGTTTATTAGCAACTAGCAGCCATACCCAGGTGGTCAATCATAAAAAGCGTTCAATTAGAATGGAGCAGACACAGCATGATGTTTAGATGTAACAGAGTCTATCTTCTTCAATTACTTTAAAGTACTTTCATTGAAAACATTTTGAATTAATGCAGTTACTGATATAACAGGAGTATGTATTTGTTCAACTGAAGTTTGCTGAGGACGTGAAAGAGAAAAAGAGGCAACATGAAACCCACTCCAGACTACAATTATTTTGTTTTTTTAAATTCACTTTGTTTGTAAAAGAGGATACATTTAGAAAGCAATTGTTAAGTTTGATGAAAATTGGTTGAAAGATCAACGAAAAATAAGAAAGAAACCAGTTAAAATCGCCATTTTTCGCTATTTACGCGGGTTCTCACTAAATGGGTGGACTCAATTATCAAGTTAAATGACTGTTAAACAATCCACTTATGGTTGGCTACAATTGAGTGAAGTTTATATTAGATTGCTTGAAAATTGAGGGAGTTTTTGGTTTAAAATTTGTGCTGAAATCGATTTTTCGTTTTTTGTGGGTTTTCGCTAAACGCAGTGGCGTAGAAATAGAAATGATGAATCGTTGAGCTCGTCATGATATAAGTAACCTACATACCGAGTTTGAACGAAATCGGAGGTAAAAAGTTGAATTTATTGATTTTTGATCGGCTTTATCGATTATTGTTTTTTTTTTTAAATAATCGATTTTTTACGTTAAGAACCATTCTCTTACATAATACAAAGTATGTGCCAAGTTTGATCAGAATCGGTTGGATGGATCTCTAATGAAAAGGTTTCATACATACATACAGACAGACAGACACAGAGACATCCTCTGTTTTATACATATAGATGACCAAGATCTTAAAGAGTTTTAACATCGTACTGTAAAAATACATGTCAATTTTTCACAATCAAATATACATCAGATTTTTTTCCCATGGAAAATAAATATATATATATATATATATATACAGTATATTTTATTAAAATCAGCAACTTTTCACAAGAAATAATTTATTAATTTCTTTCTCAAGATTTAGGGCCATATTTTCAAAGTATTTAGGGTCGATATTAATTTTTTTTAATGATATAATACTTTCGGGGATTTAGCTTTATAGAAATGTAAAAATTACGAACATCCCAAATTCACTCGTGCGGATTAGGCGCGAGTTACGTAAAGCTAGGAATATAACAGACCTGAACAAACACTCGCCCAAAAACTTAAAACTAAAAATAAAAACATTCAATATAAAGTTAATTCATTATTGAATAAATGCTGAAAATTTAAAGGAAATCTAATAATTCCCTGACTCTTGGCAATTTTTTTTTCTTTAAGACATCGTGTATCTTTTCGAGGAAAGTATTTATTACTTTCTTTTACTATGTCGGACAGGATTGAATAAATTGCATTTTCCAATCCACTATTTAGAATCTAGTGAAGGAAAGCGAGAAGAAAAAATTAAACATAGCAATCTCCCCCAATTCAGTATACCTAAGCTTTAAAATGAATTTTTTAAAATGAAAACGCTTTCCTGAATTGTTCAATTTAGCTTTAAATAAAATTCAATTTACTATACCCGATAAGCAAAATACTCTGGTCTGTCTGTACCTTTGAGATGAGGTATTATGTACATTATTTACATTATTCGGACTATTGTCCTCATCTTTGTGGCCATATTTATCACAACGTTTCGGCCGTTGTACGCTCTGGCCTTCTTCAGGTGGTTGGAATTTCGAACTGAACCCTTTATTTCGCTCACTGGGGTAGACTGTTCTAGTTCCACGTGCCATGTTTGATGGATGTCAGTTATCAGTTATCTCCTGCTAATTTTCCCTCTGAAAGTTCTCCACTGCCTTAACCGGGTATTGAACTCACACTCTTTGGGTCCAGTATTCACTGTCACTGGATCTAACCAACGCCTTTATCCACTGTGCCATGTGTCCTTGAGGACAGAAATTATATTCATTGGAATAGACTTGCATTTTTTTAAGTAAAATCGATCACGTCAGCCATTTTTTAATCATTTCTAAACAAAATTTAATTTTTCGTTTTAAAAATCTTGCAAAAATAAAATATATATTTCTGAAATGTTATTTGAAGAAAATTAGTAAATTTAAAGATAAGTTAATCTGATTTGAAACAAATATTACTTAAAAATATTTTGTACAAGCATTTCCTAACCACTAGGTCTTGTCTTTCTGACGTGTTAATAGATTTATTGACGGCGGATTGACCGCCGAACGTGTTAATAGCAACTATTAACATGTTCGGCGGTCAATCCGAAGTATTGTGTAGCAGACGATAAATTTTCATAAGGGTGTCCCCCTTTACGGAAAAAAGAAAACCCTAATGTGACCTTTTAAGTATAAATTTATCGGTTTGTACATCCATATTTCAGAAATTCTGCATCTATATACATGTATGAAAACAAATCGAAACTCTTTTTAAAATGGTCAAAATTTTCAGATTGTAATAAATTGTAATAAAAATAAAAATAAATCTTGTAAAAATTCATTTTTCATCGAAAACTTTTTTCTACAACAATATTGTCTTTATTATATCTATATTCATATAAAAGCAATTAAAAGCTTCTCTGATTAAATAATGTCTTAGTTTTATTGCGTTTTGTATTCACAACAGATTTTCGGTTCACAACAGATTTTCGGTAAGACCGGGTCCGATTTTGAACAAAAAAAAAAAAAAATCGGAGCTTAAATTCTTCAAAACTTTCTGCTTTTATCTCGATGAATTTCTCAAGCTTTCATAAAATTAAGTAAAGGGGGGAAAACACATGTAAAATAAATATATAAAGAAGTCCTGAAAATTTCATTAAAATCTGACAAAAATTTGATTTTTGCAAGAATTTCCAAATTAATAGATTTTCTAATAGAAAGATTTCGAAAGTAATTTCATTCGTTTGTAAAGAAGTCCTGAAAATTTCATTAAAATCTGACAAAAATTTGATTTTTGCAAGAATTTCCAAATTAATAGATTTCCTAATAGAAAAATTTCGAAAGTAATTTCATTCGTTTGTAAAGAAGTCCTGAAAATTTCATTAAAATCTGACAAAAATTTGATTTTTGCAAGAATTTCCAAATTAATAGATTTTCTAATAGAAAAATTTCGAAAGTAATTTCATTCGTTTGTAAAGAAGTCCTGAAAATTTCATTAAAATCTGACAAAAATTTGATTTTTGCAAGAATTTCCAAATTAATATGTCGTCTGTCACCGAAAAAAAATAGGCGAAAATTATCTATGCTAAAAGTTGTACTAACTTTTAGCATAGATAAATCGCCGACGCAAGAAGAACAATTTTTAATAAAAATTTCGAATGTTCGAAAATGGAGTAAAAAAATTTAATAAAATAATCAAAAAATACTTTGACCCTTTCTCCTAAAAATAACTTAAAAGATTTTGACGATAAAACTAAGTTTTCATTAGATTTGGAACACGCTTTCATCACGGTTTGCTGACTTTTTAACGATCTTGTGGAGTTACCTAATTAAACAGCAACTACAAGGCAGAATGTATAGTTGTTAGCAAATGGATGACCTGAAAATGCAAATTAGAAATCGGAGATACCAAAATCAAACAAGTACAAAAATTTAAACATCTGGTAAGTGTTCTAGAAGAGAACGGAAAATGTGACACTAAAATCCGAAGGCGTATTGGGAAGGCAAAAGACGCTTTCCAAAAGCTCAACAGAGTACTGGGAAACAGAAAGTCATCGTTAGTAAAAAGTAAAAATAGCATTGAACTGTTATGTAATATCAGTCTTTCTATATGGCAGTGAATGCTGGACGATCACCTCACAGATGAAGAAGGGATTTGAAGGAAAAGAAACAAAGAAAAGAGTATTGAACTGTTACGTAATATCAGTCCGCTTATATGGCAGTGAATGCTGGACAATCACATCACAGATGAAGAAGGGATTTGAAGGAAAAGAAACAAAGAAAAGAGTATTGAACTGTTACGTAATATCAGTCCTCCTATATGGCAGTGAATGCTGGACAATCACCTCACAGATGAAGAAGGGATTTGAAGGAAAAGAAACAAAGAAAAGAGTATTGAACTGTTACGTAATATCAGTCCTCTTATATGGCAGTGAATGCTGGACAATCACATCACAGATGAAGAAGGGATTTGAAGGAAAAGAAACAAAGAAAAGAGTATTGAACTGTTACGTAATATCAGTCCTCCTATATGGCAGTGAATGCTGGACAATCACCTCACAGATGAAGAAGGGATTTGAAGGAAAAGAAACAAAGAAAAGAGTATCGAACTGTTACGTAATATCAGTCCTCTTATATGGCAGTGAATGCTGGACAATCACATCACAGATGAAGAAGGGATTTGAAGCAACAGAAACAAAGAAAAGAGTACTGAACTGTTAAGTAATATCAGTCCTCCTACATGGCAGTGAATGCTGGACAATCTCCTCACAGATGAAAAAGAGACTTGAGGCAACAGAAACAGAGAAAAGTGTATTGAACTATTACGTAATATCAGTCCTCCTTCATGGCAGTGAATGCTGGACAATCTCCTCACAGATGAAGAAGAGACTTGAAGAAACAGAAACAAAGAAAAGAGTACTGAACTGTTACGTAATATCAGTCCTTCTATATGACAGTCAATGCTGGACAATCTCCTCACAGATGAAGAAGAGACTTGAAGCAACAGAAACAAAGAAAAGATTACTGAAAAGTTACGTAATATCAGTCTTCCTATATGGCAGAGAATGCTCGACAATCTCCTCACAGATGAAGAATAGACTAGAAGCAACAGAAAAAAAGAAAAGAGTATTAAACTGTTACGTAATATCAGTCATCCTATATGGCAGTGAATGCTGGACAATCACCTCACAGATGAAGAAGTGATTTGAAGCAACAGAAACAAAGAAAAGAGTATTGAACTGTTAAGTAATATCAGTCCTCCTATATGGCAGTGAATGCTGGACAATCTCCTCACAGATGAAGAAGAGACTTGAAGCAACAGAAATAAAGAAAAGAGTATTAAACTGTTATGTAATATTAGTCCTCCTATATGGCAGTGAATGCTGGACAATCTCCTAACAGATGAAGAAGAGACTTGAGGCAACAGAAACAGAGAAAAGAGTATTGAACTATTACGTAATATCAGTCCTCCTTGATGGCAGTGAATGCTGGACAATCTCCTCACAGATGAAGAAGAGACTTGAAGCAACAGAAACAAAGAAAAGATTACTGAAAAGTTACGTAATATCAGTCTTCCTATGTGGCAGAGAATGCTCGACAATCTCCTCACAGATGAAGAATAGACTAGAAGCAACAGAAACAAAGAAAAGAGTATTAAACTGTTACGTAATATCAGTCCTCCTATATGGCAGTGAATGCTGGACAATCACCTCACAGATGAAGAAGGGATTTAAAGCAACAGAAACAAAGAAAAGAGTATTGAACTGTTACGTAATATCAGTCCACATATATGGCAGTGAATGCTGGACAATCTCCCCACAGATGAAGAAGAGACTTGAAGCAACAGAAACAAAGAAAAGAGTATTGAACTGTTATGTAATATCAGTCTTTCTATATGGCAGTGAATGCTGGACAATCACCTCACAGATGAAAAAGGGATTGGAAGCAACAGAAACAAAGAAAAGAGTATTGAACTGTTACGTAATATCAGTCCTCCTATATGGCAGTGAATGATGGACAATCACCTCACAGATGAAGAAGGGATTTGAAGCAACAGAAACAAAGAAAAGAGTATTGAACTGTTACGTAATATCAGTCCTCCTATATGGCAGTGAATGCTGGACAATCACATCACAGATGAAGAAGGGATTTGAAGCAACAGAAACAAAGAAAAGAGTACTGAACTGTTAAGTAATATCAGTCCTCCTATATGGCAGTGAATGCTGGACAATCTCCTCACAGATGAAGAAGAGACTTGAAGCAACAGAAATAAAGAAAAGAGTATTAAACTGTTATGTAATATTAGTCCTCCTATATGGCAGTGAATGCTGGACAATCACCTCACAGATGAAGAAGTGATTTGAAGCAACAGAAACAAAGAAAAGAGTATTGAACTGTTAAGTAATATCAGTCCTCCTATATGGCAGTGAATGCTGGACAATCTCCTCACAGATGAAGAAGAGACTTGAAGCAACAGAAATAAAGAAAAGAGTATTAAACTGTTATGTAATATTAGTCCTCCTATATGGCAGTGAATGCTGGACAATCTCCTAACAGATGAAGAAGAGACTTGAGGCAACAGAAACAGAGAAAAGAGTATTGAACTATTACGTAATATCAGTCCTCCTTGATGGCAGTGAATGCTGGACAATCTCCTCACAGATGAAGAAGAGACTTGAAGCAACAGAAACAAAGAAAAGATTACTGAAAAGTTACGTAATATCAGTCTTCCTATGTGGCAGAGAATGCTCGACAATCTCCTCACAGATGAAGAATAGACTAGAAGCAACAGAAACAAAGAAAAGAGTATTAAACTGTTACGTAATATCAGTCCTCCTATATGGCAGTGAATGCTGGACAATCACCTCACAGATGAAGAAGGGATTTAAAGCAACAGAAACAAAGAAAAGAGTATTGAACTGTTACGTAATATCAGTCCACATATATGGCAGTGAATGCTGGACAATCTCCCCACAGATGAAGAAGAGACTTGAAGCAACAGAAACAAAGAAAAGAGTATTGAACTGTTATGTAATATCAGTCTTTCTATATGGCAGTGAATGCTGGACAATCACCTCACAGATGAAAAAGGGATTGGAAGCAACAGAAACAAAGAAAAGAGTATTGAACTGTTACGTAATATCAGTCCTCCTATATGGCAGTGAATGATGGACAATCACCTCACAGATGAAGAAGGGATTTGAAGCAACAGAAACAAAGAAAAGAGTATTGAACTGTTACGTAATATCAGTCCTCCTATATGGCAGTGAATGCTGGACAATCACATCACAGATGAAGAAGGGATTTGAAGCAACAGAAACAAAGAAAAGAGTACTGAACTGTTAAGTAATATCAGTCCTCCTATATGGCAGTGAATGCTGGACAATCTCCTCACAGATGAAGAAGAGACTTGAAGCAACAGAAATAAAGAAAAGAGTATTAAACTGTTATGTAATATTAGTCCTCCTATATGGCAGTGAATGCTGGACAATCTCCTAACAGATGAAGAAGAGACTTGAGGCAACAGAAACAGAGAAAAGAATATTGAACTATTAAGTAATATCAGTCCTCCTTCATTGCAGTGAATGCTGGACAATCTCCTCACAGATGAAGAAGAGACTTGAAGCAACAGAAACAAAGAAAAGATTACTGAAAAGTTACGTAATATCAGTCTTCCTATATGGCAGAGAATGCTCGACAATCTCCTCACAGATGAAGAATAGACTAGAAGCAACAGAAACAAAGAAAAGAGTATTAAACTGTTACGTAATATCAGTCATCCTATATGGCAGTGAATGCTGGACAATCACGTCACAGATGAAGAAGGGATTTAAAGCAACAGAAACAAAGAAAAGAGTATTGAACTGTTACGTAATATCAGTCCTCCTATATGGCAGTGAATGCTGGACAATCTCCCCACAGATGAAGAAGAGACTTGAAGCAACAGAAACAAAGAAAAGAGTATTGAACTGTTATGTAATATCAGTCTTTCTATATGGCAGTGAATGCTGGACAATCACCTCACAGATAAAAAAGGGATTGGAAGCAACAGAAACAAAGAAAAGAGTATTGAACTGTTACGTAATATCAGTCCTCCTATATGGCAGTGAATGCTGGACAATCACCTCACAGATGAAGAAGCGATTTGAAGCAACAGAAACAAAGAAAAGAGTATTGAACTGTTACGTAATATCAGTCCTCCTATATGGCAGTGAATGCTGGACAATCACCTCACAGATGAAGAAGGGATTTGAAGCAACAGAAACAAAGAAAAGAGTACTGAACTGTTAAGTAATATCAGTCCTCCTATATGGCAGTGAATGCTGGACAATCTCCTCACAGATGAAGAAGAGACTTGAAGCAACAGAAATAAAGAAAACAGTATTAAACTATTACGTAATATCAGTCCTCCTTCATGGCAGTGAATGCTGGACAATCTCCTCACAGATGAAGAAGAGACTTGAAGCAACAGAAACAAAGAAAAGATTACTGAAAAGTTACGTAATATCAGTCTTCCTATATGGCAGAGAATGATCGACAATCTCCTCACAGATGAAGAATAGACTAGAAGCAACAGAAACAAAGAAAAGAGTATTAAACTGTTACGTAATATCAGTCATCCTATATGGCAGTGAATGCTGGACAATCACCTCACAGATGAAGAAGGGATTTGAAGCAACAGAAACAAAGAAAAGAGTATTGAACTGTTACGTAATATCAGTCCTCCTATATGGCAGTGAATGCTGGACAATCTCCCCACAGATGAAGAAGAGACTTGAAGCAACAGAAACAAAGAAAAGAGTATTAAACTGTTATGTAATATTAGTCCTCCTATATGGCAGTGAATGCTGGACAATCTCCTAACAGATGAAGAAGAGACTTGAGGCAACAGAAACAGAGAAAAGAGTATTGAACTATTACGTAATATCAGTCCTCCTTGATGGCAGTGAATGCTGGACAATCTCCTCACAGATGAAGAAGAGACTTGAAGCAACAGAAACAAAGAAAAGAGTACTGAACTGTTACGTAATATCAGTCCTTCTATATGACAGTCAATGCTGGACAATCTCCTCACAGATGAAGAATAGACTAGAAGCAACAGAAACAAAGAAAAGAGTATTAAACTGTTACGTAATATCAGTCATCCTATATGGCAGTGAATGCTGGACAATCACCTCACAGATGAAGAAGGGATTTAAAGCAACAGAAACAAAGAAAAGAGTATTGAACTGTTACGTAATATCAGTCCTCCTATATGGCAGTGAATGCTGGACAATCTCCCCACAGATGAAGAAGAGACTTGAAGCAACAGAAACAAAGAAAAGAGTATTGAACTGTTATGTAATATCAGTCTTTCTATATGGCAGTGAATGCTGGACAATCACCTCACAGATGAAAAAGGGATTGGAAGCAACAGAAACAAAGAAAAGAGTATTGAACTGTTACGTAATATCAGTCCTCCTATATGGCAGTGAATGCTGGACAATCACCTCACAGATGAAGAAGGGATTTGAAGCAACAGAAACAAAGAAAAGAGTATTGAACTGTTACGTAATATCAGTCCTCCTATATGGCAGTGAATGCTGGACAATCACATCACAGATGAAGAAGGGATTTGAAGCAACAGAAACAAAGAAAAGAGTACTGAACTGTTAAGTAATATCAGTCCTCCTATATGGCAGTGAATGCTGGACAATCTCCTCACAGATGAAGAAGAGACTTGAAGCAACAGAAATAAAGAAAAGAGTATTAAACTGTTATGTAATATTAGTCCTCCTATATGGCAGTGAATGCTGGACAATCTCCTAACAGATGAAGAAGAGACTTGAGGCAACAGAAACAGAGAAAAGAGTATTGAACTATTACGTAATATCAGTCCTCCTTCATGGCAGTGAATGCTGGACAATCTCCTCACATATGAAGAAGTGACTTGAAGCAACAGAAACAAAGAAAAGATTACTGAAAAGTTACGTAATATCAGTCTTCCTATATGGCAGAGAATGCTCGACAATCTCCTCACAGATGAAGAATAGACTAGAAGCAACAGAAACAAAGAAAAGAGTATTAAACTGTTACGTAATATCAGTCATCCTATATGGCAGTGAATGCTGGACAATCACCTCACAGATGAAGAAGGGATTTGAAGCAACAGAAACAAAGAAAAGAGTATTGAACTGTTACGTAATATCAGTCCTCCTATATGGCAGTGAATGCTGGACAATCTCCCCACAGATGAAGAAGAGACTTGAAGCAACAGAAACAAAGAAAAGAGTATTAAACTGTTATGTAATATTAGTCCTCCTATATGGCAGTGAATGCTGGACAATCTCCTAACAGATGAAGAAGAGACTTGAGGCAACAGAAACAGAGAAAAGAGTATTGAACTATTACGTAATATCAGTCCTCCTTGATGGCAGTGAATGCTGGACAATCTCCTCACAGATGAAGAAGAGACTTGAAGCAACAGAAACAAAGAAAAGAGTACTGAACTGTTACGTAATATCAGTCCTTCTATATGACAGTCAATGCTGGACAATCTCCTCACAGATGAAGAATAGACTAGAAGCAACAGAAACAAAGAAAAGAGTACTGAAATGTCACGTAATATCAGTCCTCCTATATGGCAGTGAATGCTGGACAATCTCCTCACAGATGAAGAAGTGACTTCAAGCAACAGAAACAGAGAAAAGAATACTGAACTGTTACGTAATATCAGTCCTCCTATATGGCAATGAATGCTGGACAATCTCCTCACAGATGAAGAAGAGACTTGAAGCAACAGAAACAAAGAAAAGAGTACTGAAGTGTTACGTAATATCAGTCCTCCTATATGGCAGTGAATACTGGACAATCTCCTCACAGATGAAGAGACTTGAAGCAACAGAAACAGAGAAAAGTGTACTGAACTGTTACGTAATATCAGTCCTCCTATATGGCAGTGAATGCTGGACAAACTCCTCACAGATGAAGAGACTTGAAGCAACAGAAACAGAGAAAAGAGTACTGAACTATTACGTAATATCAGTCCTCCTATATGGCAGTGAATGCCGGACAATCTCCTCTCAGATGAGGAAGAGACTTGAAGCAACAGAAACAAAGAAAAGTGTACTGAACTGTTACGTAATATCAGTCCTCCTACATGGCAGTGAATGCTGGACAATCTCTTCACAGATGAAGAAGAGACTTGAAGCAAGAGAAACAAAGAAAAGAGTACTGAACTTTTACGTAATATCAGTCCTTCTATATGACAGTCAATGCTGGACAATCTCCTCACAGATGAAGAAGAGACTCGAAGTAACAGAAACAAAGAAAAGATTACTGAAAGGTTACGTAATATCAGTCTTCCTACATGGCAGTGAATGCTGGACAATCTCCTCACAGATGAAGAATAGACTTGAAGCAACAGAAACAAAGAAAAGAGTACTGAAATGTCACGTAATATCAGTCTTTCTATATGGCAGTGAATGCTGGACAATTTCCTCACAGATGAAGAAGAGACTTGAAGCAACAGAAACAGAGAAAAGAATACTGAACTGTTACGTAATATCAGTCCTCCTACATGGCAATGAATGCTGGACAATCTACTCACAGATGAAGAAGAGACTTGAAGCAACAGAAACAAAGAAAAGAGTACTGAAGTGTTACGTAATATCAGTCCTTCTATATGGGTGTGAATGCTGGACAATCTCCTCACAGATGAAGAAGTGACTTCAAGCAACAGAAACAAAGAAAAGATTACTGAATTGTTACGTAATATCAGTCCTTCTATATGGCAGTGAATGCTGGAAAATATCCTCACAGATGAAGAAGAGACTTGAAGCAACAGAAACAAAGAAAAGAGTACTGAAGTGTTACGTAATATCAGTCCTTCTATATGGCAGTGAATGCTGGACAATCTCCTCACAGATGAAGAAGTGACTTCAAGCAACAGAAACAAAGAAAAGATTACTGAATTGTTACGTGATATCAGTCCTCCTATATGGGACTGAATGCTGTTATTCCTCACAGATGAAGAGACCTGAAGCAACAGAAATTTGGTTCTACAGAAGGATGCTGAGGAGACCATAGACTCATTATGTGAACAACGAAGAAGTTTTAGAGAAAACGGTAACAAGAACGAAACTCATACAGATTTGAAACTTATACTTAACATCAGAAAGTGACAATTGAACTTTCTAGGGCACATAATGAGGAAAGAGGGCTTGGAAAATCTGATATTCACAGGACCGACTGAAGGCAAAAGGGACAGAAGAAAGCAACGTGTAACATACTTAGTGAGCAAATGGGTGGGGGATCAAGGTTTATGATAAATAAGGAAAAGGCAAAATTTATTAAAAACTATTAAGGAGAGGAAATTGTAGAGAGACATGACCGCCCAGGTCCTGTGGAGACACGGCACATAAAATGAGGGTGTGATTAAGAATTTGTCCACTAAAATTTGTTTACATCATTTTCTCACGGGTGATGAGAGGGGGAGAAATGATTTTTGTTAGGAGCGGACCTCCAAGCCTTCACCGATGGGTACGGGCCTCTCTAGGACGAAGGATGAATGTAGGACTTCTGTTTCGATCCCATCGGATACAACAGTTGACTTTATTCCGATATTCATGCTGCTTAATTTACTGGTCGAAGAGTACATCGACCTAGAACACTGCGATAAAATGCAACAATGTGATTTTTAAACATATAACCAAGCAACATGTCATCTTTACTCAAACTATCCATTATATTTGCATTGTTGGGACAGTTGTCCTCATCTTTGTCACATTCACGATGTTTCGACCGTTGTACACTTCGGCCTTCTTCAGGTGATATTTGTTCAAATTTCGAATCGAATCCAGAAAAGTCAATCT
>OZ010614.1:50263974-50293974 GCA_963932145.1 Acanthosepion lycidas
TATAGTCTTAAGGTGTGCTATATTTATGGGATAAAGTGCTCAATATCAGAGATAGAGCGTGTGTAAATATAAAAGTGAACATAGAAGTCAACACTAGATACAATCCTCAGACCTGAGCATGAAACTTTATCCCATAAATATAGCACATCTTAAGACTATATTTCTTCATATATATATATATATATATATATATATATTATAAATTTACTAATTTAAAAATCACTAAACAGGAATTACGATGTTTTCAAAAAGAGAAACTAAAATTTTAAATTTAATTATAAAATTAAATTAAAACCCTTAGTAATGTTATATTTTCAAGCGATTTTTGGAATAATTTATTTTGAAATTTGCTGAGTTCATAAGCACATACATTTTTGATATTAGCTGCTAAGGTTACGTGGAAATTCAATCATTTTGACATGGTGTGGTAGGGTATTCATTTTCACTGACAACCTGTGTATCAAAATATGAGTTACTTTCCAAATGAGGTTAAGTTACTGTAGGGCAGGGGTGCCTGTTCAACAAATGACGACATTCGTTTTTTTTGCACGTCGTTTGCTGTTAAATTGTATACGCAAAGATTTTTCCCAAAAGAATCGTTTGAATATGAGTACGTCGTTTTAAATTATAATTCCCAATTCTAATTACTAATAGAATAGACTATACTGACTGGCTACAGGTTGTCTTTCTGACCAACTGGCTGCATGTTGCTTTTCAGACCGACTTGCTGCCTGTCGTTTTTAAGACTGATTGACCATAGGTTGTCTTTCAGACCGACTACCTGCATATTTTCTTTTAGGCTGACTGGCTACAGGTTGTCTTTCGAACCGATTAACCACAGGTTGTCATTCAGACCGACTAGCGGCATGTTGTCTTTCAGGCTGACTGGCTACAGGTTGTCTTTCAGTCCGATTGACCACAGGTTTTCTTTCAAACCGACTAGCGGCCTGTTGTCTTTCAGACCGACTCACTACAGGTTGTTTTTCAGACCGACTTAGAGGCGTGTTGTCTTCACTAGGCGCTCTACGCTTTCGGCCTTGTGCACACTTAAGCTACACTTAGAAAACCATTTGGGCACTTCGACGTGGTATTAAGGTTAGCAAAATTGCTTCGCTAGATCATTTTACGACTGGGTGCTCCACACTTTCGGCCTTGTGTCACATCTAAGCTTAGCCTAGAAAATTACCTTAGTGCATGTTCCTCTCAACAAATTTCAAGTTTGTCAACATCGACTGCCACTGGATTGACTATTAAATTCATGCACCAGTGAAAATAGCTCGTCATGAAAATATTTGTAGAAAAGACTAAATCACGTCTGTGAGAAAGTGACTGGAGTCGAGCCATTGTGTTTTGTTTTTTGTTTTTTTTTCTTTTTTCGATAGGAGTTGTTGCGGGCCTGTGTATGCGTTGAGAGATAAACACGTGTGTCTCCTGAAATGTCCACAACAGACATGGCGGACTCGGGATGTGAGTCCCCGTAAAGAAATGCAAGAACCAATATGTATACAAACAAATGATAATGTATGTATTAAAAAACCAACGATAAGCATAAACAATAGAATATTGTTACGTGTTACTGAACAATGAACATTTAAACTAGTGAAGTGTGTGTGTGTGTGCAGTTTGGTGTAGGAGAAAGTCCTAGGGAAAATGAATTGAAAGGTGCGTGCGCGTGTGGGTTCCCCAATGGGAAAGCGTTTTCCTCATTCGAGCTACATATTGCTGTCCCTGGGTGAAAAAGGAAAAAAAAGAGAATAAAAGAGAATGTCACTTCCTATTTATAGGCTTAAGGAGCGTCCCCTAGCGGCGTTTCGAAAATTAGGTGGAGGTAACTCGACAGAGTAAATATGGTTCATCTATCGTCCAGTTTAAACTCCTCTTTGGTCTCTTGAACAGGAGCAGAAGTTTATAAATTCCTGTTTATGGTTAAGTTTGCTATTCCGCTTAAAGGCTTTTTGAATGTATGTGAGAAATGGAGGCTGTATCGTTATTGGTGTGTGGGCTTCTGCGTTAGTGCACGTTCATTTTTTTGTCTAATGGTTTGGCAAACTTGCTTTGCCGGTTGAGTCCAACTCTAAACAGGTGAAAATCAAATAGGGGAGACAGGTTGTCATTGGTTTCATCCCATTCTCTCTCTCTCTCTCTCTCTCTCTCTCTCTCTCTCTCTCTCTCTCTCTCTCTCACACACACACACTATTTATTGCACAAAGGTACAAATATGGCATGGGGCACATGGCCTAAAATGGAGATGGGGAGAGCTGGTCTCCCCTGTCTTAAAATTAAATTTAGCTAACCACAATCAGTAACCCGGACATGCTACAATAACCCTTGCACCAAAACGCCACATTCTTACTAGTTTTACTACAACCACTATAATACCTCAGAGACTCTATGAAGTCTTAACTAGACTCCATATGTACAATTTAACAACTTTTAAAAATTTATAAACCCCAATGAATATTTACAATGATAAACACAATTTATTTACAAGAAACAAAACAAAACCGTACACAGAAATGAAATGACAAGATCTCCTACAGATGGTAGCGACGGAGAGTGTGAAGAAGGGACTAAGTATAAACTACAAGAAGACAGGGTGTATGGTCGCCAGTAAAAGGATGAGCCCGAAATGTGTTCTAAAGGTTTGGAACACTAGAATCAAACAAACGCGGAAGTTTAAATATCTGGTAAACCTCTCGACAGAGGACGGTAAGTGCGACACTGAGATCCGTAGGTGCATTGGGATGCTCAAGGACACATTCCAAAATTTGGACAGAGTACTGCAAGACAGGACGATATCTTTGGTAACAAAGAAAAGAATACTGAGCTCTTACGTGACATCTGCGCTCCGTTACGGCAGCGAATGTTGGACGATTTCCTCAAAGATGAAGAAGAGACTCGAGGCGACAGAGATGTGGTTCTACAGAAGGATACTGAGGATATCATGGACCGATCGTGTGAACAACGATGAGATCTTAGAGAGGTTGCAAACAAGGAGGAGTCTTATACTTAACATAAGGAAGAGGCAGCTGAAGTTTCTGGGACACATAATGAGGAAGGAGGGCCTGGAGAATCTGATACTCACGGGTCGAATAGTGGGAAAGAGAGACAATGGGTAACATACCTGGTAGGCTTAAGCAAGTGGATGACAGAATGTGGTCTGTGGGGGAGGAAGCAGAGAGAAGGAACTTGTTGAGAGTTGCAAGGGATAGAGGGAGGTGGAGAGCCATGATCGCCTACGTCCTGAAAGTAATCAAAAAAATGACTCAGAAGACCTAACACTCACAGAAATACCCCCCACCCAAACTCAATAGCTAATACGTAAAATCACACCCGAAGAACTAAAGGCGTCCCGCATCCACCAGATAACTGACATCACTGGTCACCTAATGGGGGAGAGGAGAGGGAAATAAACAAAGAAGGGGGGCAAAAAAGGGGCCAATGAGCATAAATACCCTAGCTAAGTTGGATGAATGGAAAAAAAAAACTAAAGAAAAAAAAAAACAAGTGAGGTGTTTGAATTTGTGTGAGAAAGGGAGGTTGTATCGTTATTGGTGTGCGGGATTTTGCGTTAGTACACGTTCATTTCTCGTCTAATGGTTTGGCACACTTCAGTCTCACTTGCTTCACCGGCTGAGTCCAACTTTAAACAGATGAAAAACAAACAGGGGGAGACAGGTTGTCATTGCTTCCATCCCTCTCTCTACTCTCTACTCTCTC
Source organism: Acanthosepion lycidas (assembly GCA_963932145.1). Lineage (NCBI taxonomy): Eukaryota > Metazoa > Mollusca > Cephalopoda > Sepiida > Sepiidae > Acanthosepion > Acanthosepion lycidas. The sequence goes on from OZ010614.1 coordinate 50,267,695, forward strand.
TCTCTCTCTCTCTCTCTCACACACACACACACACACACACACACACCCTCCCGTGAACTCTTCAAATGCGCTCACAAACCCTGTCTCCCATCTTTGTCCCCGTTTTCAAAAAAGAAAGAAAAAAAAAGTACTTAACGCAGAATGCGTAGACCTCATTTACTCGAGAAACTTGAAACTTTATCGCGTGTTTTGCTGAACAAAAAAAAAATGTTCAGCAGAAGTGGCGGCTGGGTTATGGTCTTAAATTCCCATTTCAGTCTGGAAACTTTCGTTTAAGGGATGGACTGCCAAGCGCATGAGCGGAAGTCGAGGACAGATGTCCCCGAGCAGGCTGTGAAACTAAGAAATGGCGACTTCCGGGAGGCTGTCATTTCTATGCGTACGCAGCAAGCTGTCGTAGAAGAAAAAAAAGTCTGCTGCCTCCTCCTTGATAAATTTATCTCTGCAAAAAAAACATCTGTAGAATCACTTATACGAACGAAAATATTTTCTTTTTTATTTATTTGTCTATAATATTTTTACTATTTTTTTTTTTTTTGTTTGTTTGTTTCTTCTCCTAAAGCGTCGCATTAAAATTAGTTCCCTACACAAATCATCCATTCTGTAAATGGTTCGTTTGTGTGGATTAAATAAATACTTATTTGGTGAAGAGATGGGGGGGCTACACCTCGGTGTGGCGTAATGGTTGGCAAGCTTGTCTCAATTGTAGCAGTGAGTTCCATCTCCACTGTGTGTCCCATACTTTCGGCCTTGTGCCACATCACATCTACGCTTAGAGAATCATTTGGACACCTCGACGTGCTGTAATAATTAGCAAGCTTATCTCGCCAGATCAATTACGACTGGGTAGTGAGTTCGATCCTCACTGGGTGCCTCATACTTTCGGCTTTGTGCCGCATCTAGGCTATGCTGAGTAAATTAGCAAATACTTAGTGTCAAATAAAATGGCCACTACAATTAAGAATCTCTTTTTTCACTCATTAATAAAAAAAAAAAAAAGTAATAAAAAATAATTATAAAAATTAATAAAACCACTAAATTGCAATCTGCAATGATTTCAGTTTGTATATAATTTATTTGAAATGAACTATATTAAAAGAATAATTGTTATTGTCTGATGGGTTTTGCAGTAAATCACTAAATCATCCATAACTTTTGTATTATCCTCTCAAATTACACTAAAATCTCAGACAATAACAAATAATATCGTATTTATTGTCTGTGAAAATTATAAAATATAAAACAACTTTGATAAAAACGTATTCCTACTTTTCTGACGAAAACAATGCCGTTCTGAACATTTTGGCCGCAACTGTATCTATCTATCTATCTATCTATCTAAGTCTATTCATAACTATATCTCTCTGTATCTCTTCAAATCTATCTCAGTCTATTCATATCTATCTGTTTATTTATATCTATCTATCTATCTATCTATCTATCTATCTATCTATCTATCTAAGTCTATTCATAACTATATCTCTCTGTATCTCTTCAAATCTATCTCAGTCTATTCATATCTATCTGTTTATTTATATCTATCTATCTATCTATCTATCTAAGTCTATTCATAACTATATCTCTCTGTATCTCTTCAAATCTATCTCAGTCTATTCATATCTATCTGTTTATTTATATCTATCTATCTATCTATCTATCTATCTATCTATCTATCTATCTATCCAAGTCTCTATTCATATCTATCTCTTTCTTTCTTTCTTTCTTTCTTTCTTTCTATCTATCTATCTATCTATCTATATATATATATATATATATATATATATATATATATATATATATATATATTGTTTGAATAAAAACAGACCACTTTAAGGTTCCATGTAATAAATTATTTCACCATAACCCCTTTAACAGGGCTCTGGATCATCAGACTTTACTTCCAAAAATTGAAATGAAAAATTTGTAAGTAAAGTCTGATGATCCAGAGCCCTGTTAAAGGGGTTATGGTGAAGTAATTTATTACATGGAACCTTAACGTGTCTGTTTTTATTCAAACATATCTGCTCTGAATTTTACATTGAGCTCTCCAGATATCATCCTCCTCGGGTCTACTCATACGGATTATCTAAGTTTGCATAAACTATATATATATATATATATATATATATATATATATATATATAAGTCTCTGTTCATATCTATCTATCTATCTATCTCCCTCCCTCCCTTCCTTCATATCCGCTTGTATTAATTTCCCTACATATATCCGTTACGTCCTATTTAAGAGCGATACTATGACTATCATTGAAATTTTTAACTTTATCCTATTGTCACGTAGGATCGAAGAAGCATCCTGCTATTCTTGGGAAAAGCCACTTAAGATTTTGGAAATAAGAATAAAAACAAAAGAGAGGGAAATTCGTGAAAAAACAATATGTCCGCATTCACATGAATAAAATTTTCGTCTAAATGACGCAAAAAGGAAAAATAACACTGACATCTTATTTTAACAAATATATTTACCAAAATCATACAAAAATATCTTGAAATGCTAAAGAGTAAATTTATTCAATAAAATCGCCATCAGCTTCGACTACGGTCTCCAGACGACTTCGGAATTTCCCACATCTCTTCTGGCGGTTTCCTTGTTTAAGTTGGGGAATGCTGCTATAATCCTTGCCTTCAGTTCATCTTTGGGAGTTTTGTTAGTCTCTCGCTCAACTGCACCCCACACATCATAATCAAGGGAGTTAGGTGGCCAGATGTAAGGGGTGATGTGGTTGCAGTAATTGTCAGACAGCCATGACTGGGTTCTCCTGCTTGTGTGACAAGGTGCAGAGTCTTGCAGACATAGGGTCTTCCAGCAGCCACTCTTTTGACACAGGGCAGAACTACATCCTCCAGGCACTTGATATAGGCCTTTGTGTTGAGTTTGAGACCCTGTGGGAAGATGAATGGAGGCATAACGTCGCCATTACTAGCGATTACTCCAAACACCTTCGTAATCATCATTAGACTCATCCAACTCTTTCCGGATCTTCTGCAGTGGTCAATTCTCGGACCAACCCTCTTTCTTCTTTACTCCAATCAATTCTGAATATCTATGCGACTCGTCGTCCTTGGGGATGACAAATTATTTTCTACACTACAACCATTTTCTCATAGCCGAAACGTCGCAAGCCTCTCGCCGTTTCCATGGAAAATCTTCAGACGGACTACATTCTTTAGTTCTACCAATTCCGCTATGCTACGCACATTGTAGCGAACCAACCTCATTCCCTTCGTATTTCATTAGTGAGATGTAAGTTCCACTCGAACAGCTTCCTAACAACCGCTGCTTTGTGGAACCGACTCCCACGTGAAGGCTTCTGATTATTGCTAGAAAGAACAGATTAAACAGAACAAAAATGAATAAACAAGAGACTTTAACCCGTTTATCTGAAGAGAAAGTTATTTTAATGAAGCCGTAAATAGTTTTCCCGCCTAAAATGGTGAAGTGTCTGACTGAACGTTGATACAAGGTCAGAGGTCATTTTAAATTTGAGGACAAAAGACAATAAAGAGAAATATGCGTGTGTTTATGTGTGTGTGCGTGTATTTATGAGTGGGTATGTGCATGTTTATGAGTGTGCGTATGTGTTTATGAGTGTGTATGTGTATGTGTGTTTATGATTCTGCGTATATGTGTGTTTATTAGTGTGTGTGTATGTGTGTTCCTACAATCAGGTTGCTTTGTGAGTGCTACTGCCACTGTGTAATATCTGCCACATAGTCTACTTTTTAACAGGCCTTGCTAGACTGCTGTGTGTTTAGCTATACTCCTCACCAGAAAAGAAAAAGCTTGGTAGGGGAATAGGTTTAGTTGCCGATACCCTGGTAGGTAGTTACATACACCCTTGTGCAAATTAATTGAAACAAACGCTTTTATTTCATTTCTTTCACTATACGGTCAGTTTTAGACCCCCACTGGAATGACAGGGCCTAATCGACTTCTATTTTTCCTCGGGTTACGTCATTTGCAGTGGTGTACATTAATATGAATCTATTTTCGGGGTGTATGATGAAATTTGTTTGGCTTTGAAAAATATTACATCATTCGTGATTACATCAGATTTTTATTGTCTCGTCTGTCGATTAGTTGTTCTACAGCTATTGGCTGCAACGAATGTTACTCCAAGGAAACGTACGAAATTTGTAACGCTGCACGAACACACTGGCGGCTTGAAACAAACAACGTGTTTTTTGTTTATTGACTATATATTCCGTTCTTACCAGTGAGCAAGTACTATAGACTGGCTGGGAAACTCCTGATTTAAATCCAATCGAGAATCTGTGGTCAATCTGCAAGGAAAGATTTCGAGGAATGGACATACGAAGTACTAACATGTTCACTGGGTCATGTTTCATTGGAAAAATATGAAAAAAAAGTAAATAATAGCGGAATTATTGGTTTTGTTTCAATTTGTACTCATGACCTCTGACCTTATCCAGACTCCAAAGTTCAGTCGTACATGTCACCAATTTTGTCGGTTTTTTTTTTTTGTTTTTTTTAAAATTCTTTCTTTATTTTTCGGTATTTTTTTACGAAAACATGACGTTAAAAACGATGCCAGTTCCCATGGAATCACCGAAGTTACGTAACATTGAACCTGTTCAGTGCTCAAACGCAGGTGCTATAAGGTATGAGACAGTCCCTAGCAAGCCGACGATGAACGTAGCCTCACTTCTTATACGGACAGAAGATCTCGATATGTAGAGGCGCTTCCGGAGTGAGACGTCGCAAAGTATTTTGTGATATTCTGAATGAGAAAAAAGTAAGGAGGGTGGAAAAACTAATCCTAACTCAAACTCAAGGGCCTTCTTACTCCTGTAGGAGGAACCCCTCTCTTATTACCCATGTCTTCAGAGGTATAGCCGTATTCACCACGCTTGGCCAATTGCGGGTTGGTGAGATTATTTAATATGTGTGTGTGTAAGGTATTTATATGTGTGCTCCAATATATATATATATATATATATATATATATATATATATATATATATATATATATATATATATGTTATGGGACCTAACACATAATAACATAATGGACTATTCCATACGTAATAAATACAGCGCCTCAAGAGGAAGCAGTGAGTTCAGCCCGAAGTCGGGCGACCGGTTGATCGGCTGATCGGTTGAACTCTGCTTTCGGGCGGGGAGAAACCCGAAGGAGGCTACGCCGAAGGGCGGAGTCTCTTTCGGGATGGTAGACCGACCCTGAACCTGTGTATACGGGTTCAAAGGGCATATTTTTGCCCGAGCCCACGGGCTCGGAAACCCCACGTTAAACCGGCCTTGTGCCACATGATGCCCTCGTGGGGGGGTGACTAAATACCGTTCAGTCCGAAGTCGGGCAACCGGCTGATCGGCTGATCGGTTGAACTCTCTGCCTTCGAGACTACGCCGAAGGGCGGAGTCTCTTTCGGGGAGGTAAACCGACCCTGAACCTGTGTATACGGGTTCAAAGGGCATATTTTTGGCCGAGCCCACGGGCTCGGAGATCCCACGTTAAACAGGCCTTGTGCCACATGATGCCCTCGTGGCAGGGTGACTAAATACCGTTCAGTCCGAAGTCGGGCGACCGGCTGACCGGCTGATCGGCTGAACTCTCTGCCTTCGGGCGGGCAGGAACCCGAACGAGCCTCTTTCGGGGAGGTAAACCGACCCTGAACCCCTTTATACGGGTTCAAAGGGCATATTTTTGGCTGAGCCCACGTTAAACCGGCCTTGTGCCACATGATGCCCTCGTGGGAGGGGGGACTAAATACTGTTCTGTCTGAAATCTGGAGTGAAGTCCGTCAGGAGTCTGTCAGTCAGTCAGAGCGAGAGAGTCAGTCAGTCGAGTCAGACCGAAACAGAGTCGCGTTCAGACAATTACTACAAAACCTGATTGTTCGTACTTACACTTTCTACTTCTCTGTATATATTCCGGTTTGTAATATATCTGTGTTATTCCATATCCGTGTTCTAGTTCTTCTTTATTGGTTCTACCTTGGACTATCACCGTGGTACAAGGAACCGGACCATAACAATATATATATATATATATATATATATATATATATATATATTATCATTATTATTATTATTATTATTATTAATAGAAATCTTATAAGTATAAGAAACTATTCTCGCTCAGAAAACGTTCGCTATAGTGATTTGCAAATAAACAAGCCAATACCAAAGGGGGAAAAAGGTATAAAAAAAGAAAGAACCAAGAACATGTACGTTAGCCTAACATACGAGTTCAAGGCCCAAAGAAAAAAACACGATTCGAGTACCCAAAATAACTAAATAAAGTGCTCAATACAACGAGTAGACCAAACCTAGTTAAACAAAAAAACAAAAATAAACAAAAAAAAAAAAAACATAACCACGTGACAAAAAACAAACAAACAAACAACATGTTTTTTGTTTATTGACTATAAATATTCCATTCTTTCTTTACCTCGTTAGCCAGCCTTCCCTGACGATCCGCTTAGGTGAAACCTTGGTAGGTTTGTCTGTCTCTCTAACTATACATATATATATATATATATATATATATATATATAATCCAAATTTAAAAGAGAGAGACGCTTCTGCGTAGGCCTCTTTCTGGTTAATGTAGATTTCCTTTATACTAAGAATTTTCTTTTTCCTTCCATGTCGACAATTTTGTTAAATTCCCAGATCAATATATATACATATACTAAGACATGTTTTATTGAATAATTTAGAGTTTTGACTGCTTATTTTATATAGGATCCTCTCATATTCAAGGACAAGCTTCTTAGTATCCTTATTAAAGGAAGAGAGAAAATTACCATGTTGATACATATTCATTTATTCGAGTACTTTCGACATTAGCACAATGCCATCATCAGGGTTTTCTTCTTTTTTCTAAGACAAATTGTTGTGTTCAACTGAAAGTAAAATTTTAAAACTGTGATGGGAAAAACGCTAAGCTTTTGGACTGTAAGATTTAAAATTTCACAATATAAACGACAAGGCAGGTAACTAGATTTGGAATATCCATATGTTTTAAAAAATGTAAGTACAAATATAAATACTTCATACATACACATGCACACACACACACATATATATATATATATATATATATATATATGTGTGCGTGTGTGTGTATATATATGGGAGCACACATATGAATGCCTCACATACACACAAACACATACATATATAAGTGTGTGTGTGTGTATGTGTGCTCCCCCCATATATATATATATATATATATAGGAGCCCACATATAAATACCACACACACATACACACACACATACTTATATATATATGTGTGTCTGTCTGAGGAATTCCTATGTATAGGCCGCTGATTTGTTTCAACAATCGCGAAGCGCCCTGTATATATGGAGGCCTCTCCCGTCGTTTTCTTTCTGTGAGGTCCAGTTCTTGGGACCATACAGACTACCAGCACATATTATTTGATTACAGTGGTGAAGGCTTGTGCAGAGCCAGCCATACTTTTTGGAAGAGCCGAAGACTGAGGACTGGTGCACAGCAGGCGTCAAGGCCCCCAAACGTGTCTCCTCGGATTTTGACTTCAGAGTTTTTCCTTCTCCAAGACGGGTATTTTACCCATAGCTGAATGGTGATGAGAAGAGACGGATCCATATCGTTCCCAATTTTGTGGGTGAATGTAGCCAACTCAACGGGAATTCGAACTCGGCTATCCGATTCTTCAATCGGAGACGCTACCTATGAATCCACCGTGATTCCATGAATAAATAATAAAACATTTTCGAGCAACTTCTCATTTGGTCTCAAGAGGGGGCAACGTTTTGTTTTAAAGAGCACAAGAAAAGAAGAGATAAAAAAAGAAGAAAAGAAATCAGAAATAAAAAAAGAGATTGAGAAAGTGAAGGCAAAAAAACAAAATTTATAAGCATATGAAGAAAAAGGGTAAGAAAAAAGTGGGTGAGGGAAGAAGGGAGACAGGAAGGAAATATGAAAGGAAGTGGGTAGGAAATTAGGAAAAAACGGAACAAGGAAGGAAGGAAGGAAGGAAGGAAGGAAGGAAGGAAGGAAGGAAGGAAGGGAAATGGGGTAAAGTTGAAAAGAATGGATCAAAGAAGTAATTAAAATGCGGGAAAAGAAAGAAGAGTTACTGAAGGAAGGGAGGGAAGGACGGACGGACGGATGGAGCGACGAAGTAAGGAAGGAAGGAAGGACAGTAAAAAAGAAAAGAAAAGAGAAAAAAAAAACAAGGGAGTAATAGAAAAAGGAAGGAAGAAAGGAACGAAAAGGAGGAAGGAGGGAAGGATGGAAGGACAGTAAAAAAAGAAAGAAAAGATAAAAGAAAACAAGGAAGAAAGAGAACAAGGAAGGAGGGAAGGAAGGAAGGAAGGACAGTAAAAGAAGGAAAGAAAAGAGAAAAGAAAAAAGGGGAGGAAGAATACAAGGAAGGAAGGAAGGAAGGAAAAAAGGAAGGAAGGAAGGAAAAGGAGGAAGAAGGAAAAATGATGGACAGTAACAAAAGAAAGAAAAGAGAAAAGAAAACAAGGGAGAAAGAGAACAAGGAAGGGAGGACAGTAAAAGAAGGAAAGAAAAGAGAAAAGAAAAAAGGGGAGAAAGAATACAAGGAAGGAAGGAAGGAAGGAAGGAAGGACAGTAAAAAAAGAAAGAAAAGAGAAAAGAAAACAAGGGAGGAAGGGAAAAAGGAAGGAAGAAAGGAAGGAAAAGGAGGAAGGAAAGACAGTAAAAAAAGGAAAGAAAAGAGAAAAGAAAACAAAAGAGGAAGAGAACAAGTAAGGAAGGAAGGAAGGACAGTAAAAAAGGAATGAAAAGAGAAAAGAAAACAAGGGAGAAGAGGACAAGGAATGAAGGAAGGAATGAAGGAAGGAAGGTAGGAAGGAAGGAAGAAAGGAAGGACAGTAAAAAAGGAAAGAAAAGAGAAAAGAAAACAAGGGAGCAAGAGTACAAGGAAGGAAGGAAGGAAAAGAAGGAAGGAAGGAAGGAAGGAAGGAAGGAAGGAAGGAAGGAAGGAAGGAAACGAGAAAAGATAACGAGGGAGGAAGAGAACAAGGAAAGTGGAAAGGAAGGACGGAAGGAAGGAAGGATGGAAGTAAGGAAGGAAAAAAGGAAGTAAGGAAGGATGAAGGAAAGAAGGAGGAAGGAAGGAAGGAGGAAGGAAGGAAGGAAGGAAGGAAAAGGAGGAAGGACAGTAAAAAGTAAAGAAAAGAGAAAAGAAAACAAGGCAGATACAGAACAAGCAAAGAAGGATGAAGGAAGGAAGAAAAGGAAGGAAGGAAGGAAGGAAGGAAGGAAGGAAGGAAGGAAGGAAGGAAAAAAGGATGGAAGGAAGGAAGGAAGGATAAAAGGATGGAAGGAAGGTAGGAAGGAAAAAAAAGGAGTAAGGAAGGAAAGGAAAAAAAGAAAGACGGGAGGAAGAGAACAAGGAAGGAAGGGAGGAAGGAAGGAAGGAAGAAAGGAAGGAAGGAAAGAAGGAAGGAAAGAAGGAAGGTCAGTAAGAAAAGGAAAGAAAAGAGAAAAGAAAACAAGGGAGGAACTGGACAAGGAAGTAAGGAAGGAAGGAAGGAAGGAAGGAAAGGGAAAAGAAAACAAGGTAGGAAAGGAAAAAGGAAGGAAGATAGAAAGAAAAAGAAGGAAGGAAGGAAGAAAGAAAGGAAGGAAGGAAGGAAGGAAGGAAGGACAGTAAATAAGTAAAGAAAAGAGAAAAGAAAACCAGGGAGATACAGAACTAGCAAGGAAGGATGAAGGAAGGAAGAAAAGGAAGGAAGGAAGGAAGGAAGGAAGGAAGGAAGGAAGGAAGGAAGGAAGGAAGGACAGTAAAAAAAAAGAAACAAATGAGAAAAGAAAACAAGGGAGGAAGAGGATAAGGAAGGAAGGAAGGAAGGTAGGAAGGAAGGAAGGAAGGAAGGAAGGATGGACAGTGAAAAAGGATGGAATGAAGGAAGGAAGGAAGGAACAAAGGAAGGAAGGAGAGTAAAAAAAGAAAGACGGGAGGAAGAGAACAAGGAAGGAAGGAAGGAAGGAAAAAAGAGAAAGTAAAGAGAAAAGAAAACAAGGGAGGAAGAGGACAAGGAAGGAAGGAAGGAAGGAAGGAAGGAAGGAAGGAAGGAAGGAAGGAAGGACAGTAAAAAAAAAGAAAGAAAAAAACAAAAGAAAACAAGGGAGGAAGAGAACAAGGAAGGAAGGAAGGAAGGAAGGAAGGGACGAACGAACGACAGTAAAAAAAAGAAAGAAAAGAGAAAAGAAACCAAGGGAGGAAGAGAACAAGGAAGGAAGGAAGGAAGGAAGGAAGGACAGTAAAAAAAAGAAAGAAAAAACAAAAGAAAACAAGGGAGGAAGAGAACAAGGAAGGAAGGAAAGAAAGAAAAAAGGAAGGACAGTAAAAAAGAAAAGAAGGAGAAAAGAAAACAAGGGAGGAAGGGAAAAATGAAGGAAGAAAGAAAGGAAAAGGAGGAAGGAAGGACAGTGAAAAAAGGAAAGAAAAGAGAAAAGAAAACAAGGGAGAAGCGGACAAGGAAGGAAGGAAGGAAGGAAGGAAGGAAGGAAGGAATGACAGTGAACAAAAGAAAGAAAAAAGGAAACAAGGGAGTAAGAAAGGAAGGAAGGAAGGAAGAAAGGAAGGGCAGTAAAAAAGGAAAGAAAAGAGAAAATAAAACAAGGGAGCAAGAGGACAAGGAAGGAAGGAAAAGAAAGAAGAAAGGAGGGAAAAGAAGGAAGGAGCGAAGGAAGGAAGGAAGGAAATGAGAAAAGAAAACAAGGGAGGAAGAGAACAAGGAAAGTAGGAAGGAAGGATGGAAAGAAGGAAGGAAGGATGGAAGGAAGGAAAAGGAGGAAGGACAGTAAAAAAGTAAAGAAAAGAGAAAAGAAAACAAGGGAGATACAGAACTAGCAAGGAAGGAAGGAAGGACAGTAAAAAAGGAAAGAAAAGAGAAAAGAAAACAAGGGAGCAAGAGTACAAGGAAGGAAGGAAGGAAAAGAAGGAAGGAAGGACAGTAAAAAAAAGAAAAGAAGGAGAAAAGAAAACAAGGGAGGAAGGGAAAAATGAAGGAAGAAAGGAAGGAAAAGGAGGAAGGAAGGACAGTGAAAAAAGGAAAGAAAAGAGAAAAGAAAACAAGGGAGAAGAGGACAAGGAAGGAAGGAAGGAAGGAAGGAAGGAAGGAAGGAAGGAAGGAAGGAAGGAAGGAAGGAAGGATGGAAGGAAGGAAAAGGAGGAAGGACAGTAAAAAAGTAAAGAAAAGAGAAAAGAAAACAAGGGAGATACGGAACTAGCAAGGAAGGAAGGAAGGAAGGAAGGCAGAAAGGAAGGAAGGAAGGAAGGAAGGAAGGAACGAAGGACAGTAAAAAAAGAAAGAAAAGAGAAAAGAAAACAAGTGAGGAAGAGGACAAGGAAGGAAGGAAGGAAGGAAGGAATGAAGGAAGGAAGGAAGGAAAGAAGGAAGGAAGGAAGAAAAAAAGGAAGGAAGGATGGAGAGGAAAAAAAGAAAGACGGAAGGAAGGAAGGAAGGACAGTAAGAAAAGTAAAGAAAAGGAAAGAAAAGAGAAAAGAAAACAAGGGAGGAACAGGACAAGGAAGGAAGGAAGGGAGGAAGGAAGGAAGGAAGGAAGGAAGGAAGGAAGGAAGGACAGTAAACAAAAGAAAGAAAAAAGGAAACAATGGAGGAAGAAAGGAAGGAAGGAAGGAAGGAATGTAGGAAGGAAGGAAGAAAGGAAGGGCAGTAAAAAAGGAAAGAAAAGAGAAAAGAAAACAAGGGAGCAAGAGGACAAGGAAGGAAGGAAAAGAAAGAAGAAAGGAGGGAAAAGAAGGAAGGAGCGAAGGAAGGAAGGAAGGAAATGAGAAAAGAAAACAAGGGAGGAAGAGAACAAGGAAAGTAGGAAGGAAGGATGGAAAGAAGGAAGGAAGGATGGAAGGAAGGAAAAGGAGGAAGGACAGTAAAAAAGTAAAGAAAAGAGAAAAGAAAATAAGGGAGATACAGAACTAGCAAGGAAGGAAGGAAGGAAGGACAGTAAAAAAAGAAAGAAAAGAGAAAAGAGAAAAGAAAACAAGGGAGGAAGAGGACAAGGAAGGAAGGAAGGAAGGAAGGAAGGATAAAAGGATGGAAGGAAGGTAGGAACGAAAAAAAAGGAGGAAGGAAGGAAAGGAAAAAAAGAAAGACGGGAGGAAGAGAACAAGGAAGGAAGGGAGGAAGGAAGGAAGGAAGAAAGGAAGGAAGGAAAGAAGGAAGGAAAGAAGGAAGGTCAGTAAGAAAAGGAAAGAAAAGAGAAAAGAAAACAAGGGAGGAACTGGACAAGGAAGGAAGGAAGGAAGGAAGGAAGGAAGGAAGGAAGGAAAGGGAAAAGAAAACAAGGTAGGAAAGGAAAAAGGAAGGAAGATAGAAAGAAAAAGAAGGAAGGAAGGAAGAAAGAAAGGAAGGAAGGGAGGAAGGAAGGAAGGAAGGACAGTAAAAAAGTAAAGAAAAGAGAAAAGAAAACCAGGGAGATACAGAACTAGCAAGGAAGGATGAAGGAAGGAAGAAAAGGAAGGAAGGAAGGAAGGAAGAACAGTAAAAAAAAAGAAACAAATGAGAAAAGAAAACAAGGGAGGAAGAGGATAAGGAAGGAAGGAAGGAAGGTAGGAAGGAAGGAAGGAAGGAAGGAAGGAAGGAAGGAAGGAAGGAAGGAAGGAAGGATGGACAGTGAAAAAGGATGGAATGAAGGAAGGAAGGAAGGAACAAAGGAAGGAAGGAGAGTAAAAAAAGAAAGACGGGAGGAAGAGAACAAGGAAGGAAGGAAGGAAGGAAAAAAGAGAAAGTAAAGAGAAAAGAAAACAAGGGAGGAAGAGGACAAGGAAGGAAGGAAGGAAGGAAGGAAGGAAGGAAGGAAGGACAGTAAAAAAAAAGAAAGAAAAAAACAAAAGAAAACAAGGGAGGAAGAGGACAAGGAAGGAAGGAAGGAAGGAAGGGACGAACGAACGACAGTAAAAAAAAGAAAGAAAAGAGAAAAGAAACCAAGGGAGGAAGAGAACAAGGAAGGAAGGAAGGAAGGAAGGAAGGAAGGACAGTAAAAAAAAGAAAGAAAAAACAAAAGAAAACAAGGGAGGAAGAGAACAAGGAAGGAAGGAAGGAAAGAAGAAAGGAAGGACAGTAAAAAAGAAAAGAAGGAGAAAAGAAAACAAGGGAGGAAGTGAAAAATGAAGGAAGAAAGAAAGGAAAAGGAGGAAGGAAGGACAGTGAAAAAAGGAAAGAAAAGAGAAAAGAAAACAAGGGAGAAGAGGACAAGGAAGGAAGGAAGGAAGGAAGGAAGGAAGGAAGGAAGGAAGGAAGGAAGGAAGGAATGACAGTGAACAAAAGAAAGAAAAAAGGAAACAAGGGAGTAAGAAAGGAAGGAAGGAAGGAATGTAGGAAGGAAGGAAGAAAGGAAGGGCAGTAAAAAAGGAAAGAAAAGAGAAAAGAAAACAAGGGAGCAAGAGGACAAGGAAGGAAGGAAAAGAAAGAAGAAAGGAGGGAAAAGAAGGAAGGAGCGAAGGAAGGAAGGAAGGAAATGAGAAAAGAAAACAAGGGAGGAAGAGAACAAGGAAAGTAGGAAGGAAGGATGGAAAGAAGGAAGGAAGGATGGAAGGAAGGAAAAGGAGGAAGGACAGTAAAAAAGTAAAGAAAAGAGAAAAGAAAACAAGGGAGATACAGAACTAGCAAGGAAGGAAGGAAGGAAGGAAGGAAGGAAGGACAGTAAAAAAAAGAAAGAAAAGAGAAAAGAAAACAAGGGAGGAAGAGAACAAGGAAGGAAGGAAGGAAAGAAGAAAGGAAGGACAGTAAAAAAGAAAAGAAGGAGAAAAGAAAACAAGGGAGGAAGGGAAAAATGAAGGAAGAAAGGAAGGAAAAGGAGGAAGGAAGGACAGTGAAAAAAGGAAAGAAAAGAGAAAAGAAAACAAGGGAGAAGAGGACAAGGAAGGAAGGAAGGAAGGAAGGAAGGAAGGAAGGAAGGAAGGAAGGAAGGAAGGAAGGATGGAAGGAAGGAAAAGGAGGAAGGACAGTAAAAAAGTAAAGAAAAGAGAAAAGAAAACAAGGGAGATACGGAACTAGCAAGGAAGGAAGGAAGGAAGGAAGGCAGAAAGGAAGGAAGGAAGGAAGGAAGGAAGGAACGAAGGACAGTAAAAAAAAGAAAGAAAAGAGAAAAGAAAACAAGTGAGGAAGAGGACAAGGAAGGAAGGAAGGAAGGAAGGAATGAAGGAAGGAAGGAAGGAAAGAAGGAAGGAAGGAAGAAAAAAAGGAAGGAAGGATGGAGAGGAAAAAAAGAAAGACGGAAGGAAGGAAGGAAGGACAGTAAGAAAAGTAAAGAAAAGGAAAGAAAAGAGAAAAGAAAACAAGGGAGGAACAGGACAAGGAAGGAAGGAAGGGAGGAAGGAAGGAAAGAAGGAAGGAAGGACAGTAAACAAAAGAAAGAAAAAAGGAAACAAGGGACGAAGAAAGGAAGGAAGGAAGGAAGGAATGTAGGAAGGAAGGAAGAAAGGAAGGGCAGTAAAAAAGGAAAGAAAAGAGAAAAGAAAACAAGGTAGCAAGAGGACAAGGAAGGAAGGAAAAGAAAGAAGAAAGGAGGGAAAAGAAGGAAGGAGCGAAGGAAGGAAGGAAATGAGAAAAGAAAACAAGGGAGGAAGAGAACAAGGAAAGTAGGAAGGAAGGATGGAAAGAAGGAAGGAAGGATGGAAGGAAGGAAAAGGAGGAAGGACAGTAAAAAGTAAAGAAAAGAGAAAAGAAAATAAGGGAGATACAGAACTAGCAAGGAAAGAAGGAAGGAAGGAAGGACAGTAAAAAAAGAAAGAAAAGAGAAAAGAGAAAAGAAAACAAGGGAGGAACAGGACAAGGAAGGAAGGAAGGAAGGATAAAAGGATGGAAGGAAGGTAGGAAGGAAAAAAAGGAGGAAGGAAGGAAAGGAAAAAAAGAAAGACGGGAGGAAGAGAACAAGGAAGGAAGGGAGGAAGGAAGGAAGGAAGAAAGGAAGGAAGGAAAGAAGGAAGGAAGAAGGAAGGTCAGTAAGAAAAGGAAAGAAAAGAGAAAAGAAAACAAGGGAGGAACTGGACAAGGAAGGAAGGAAGGAAGGAAGGAAGGAAGGAAGGAATGAAGGAAGGAAAGGGAAAAGAAAACAAGGTAGGAAAGGAAAAAGGAAGGAAGATAGAAAGAAAAAGAAGGAAGGAAGGAAGAAAGAAAGGAAGGAAGGGAGGAAGGAAGGAAGGAAGGACAGTAAAAAAGTAAAGAAAAGAGAAAAGAAAACCAGGGAGATACAGAACTAGCAAGGAAGGATGAAGGAAGGAAGAAAAGGAAGGAAGGAAGGAAGGAAGGAAGGAAGAACAGTAAAAAAAAGAAACAAATGAGAAAAGAAAACAAGGGAGGAAGAGGATAAGGAAGGAAGGAAGGAAGGTAGGAAGGAAGGAAGGAAGGAAGGAAGGATGGACAGTGAAAAAGGATGGAATGAAGGAAGGAAGGAACAAAGGAAGGAAGGAGAGTAAAAAAAGAAAGACGGGAGGAAGAGAACAAGGAAGGAAGGAAGGAAGGAAAAAAGAGAAAGTAAAGAGAAAAGAAAACAAGGGAGGAAGAGGACAAGGAAGGAAGGAAGGAAGGAAGGAAGGAAGGTAGGAAAGAAGGACAGTAAAAAAAAAGAAAGAAAAAAACAAAAGAAAACAAGGGAGGAAGAGAACAAGGAAGGAAGGAAGGAAGGAAGGAAGGGACGAACGAACGACAGTAAAAAAAAGAAAGAAAAGAGAAAAGAAACCAAGGGAGGAAGAGAACAAGGAAGGAAGGAAGGAAGGAAGGAAGGAAGGAAGGAAGGAAGGACAGTAAAAAAAAGAAAGAAAAAACAAAAGAAAACAAGGGAGGAAGAGAACAAGGAAGGAAGGAAGGAAAGAAGAAAGGAAGGACAGTAAAAAAGAAAAGAAGGAGAAAAGAAAACAAGGGAGGAAGTGAAAAATGAAGGAAGAAAGGTAGGAAAAGGAGGAAGGAAGGACAGTGAAAAAAGGAAAGTAAAGAGAAAAGAAAACAAGGGAGAAGAGGACAAGGAAGGAAAGAAGGAAGGAAGGAAGCAAGGAAAGAAGGAAAGAATGACAGTGAACAAAAGAAAGAAAAAAGGAAACAAGGGAGTAAGAAAGGAAGGAAGGAAGGAAGGAATGTAGGAAGGAAGGAAGAAAGGAAGGGCAGTAAAATGGAAAGAAAAGAGAAAAGAAAACAAGGGAGCAAGAGGACAAGGAAGGAAGGAAAAGAAAGAAGAAAGGAGGGAAAAGAAGGAAGGAGCGAAGGAAGGAAGGAAGGAAATGAGAAAAGAAAACAAGGGAGGAAGAGAACAAGGAAAGTAGGAAGGAAGGATGGAAAGAAGGAAGGAAGGATGGAAGGAAGGAAAAGGAGGAAGGACAGTAAAAAAGTAAAGAAAAGAGAAAAGAAAACAAGGGAGATACAGAACTAGCAAGGAAGGAAGGAAGGAAGGAAGGACAGTAAAAAAAAGAAAGAAAAGAGAAAAGAAAACAAGGGAGGAAGAGAACAAGGAAGGAAGGAAGGAAAGAAGAAAGGAAGGACAGTAAAAAAGAAAAGAAGGAGAAAAGAAAACAAGGGAGGAAGGGAAAAATGAAGGAAGAAAGGAAGGAAAAGGAGGAAGGAAGGACAGTGAAAAAAGGAAAGAAAAGAGAAAAGAAAACAAGGGAGCAAGAGGACAAGGAAGGAAGGAAGGAAGGATGGAAGGAAGGAAAAGGAGGAAGGACAGTAAAAAAGTAAAGAAAAGAGAAAAGAAAACAAGGGAGATACAGAGCTAGCAAGGAAGGAAGGAAGGAAGGAAGGAAGGACAGTAAAAAAAAGAAAGAAAAGAGAAAAGAAAACAAGGGAGGAAGAGGACAAGGAAGGAAGGAAGGAAGGAAGGAAGGAAGGAAGGAAGGAAGGAAGAAAAAAGGAAGGAAGGATGGAGAGGAAAAAAAGAAAGACGGAAGGAAAGAAGGAAGGACAGTAAGAAAAGTAAAGAAAAGGAAAGAAAAGAGAAAAGAAAACGGGAGGAACAGGACAAGGAAGGAAGGAAGGGAGGAAGGAAGGAAGGAAGGAAGGACAGTAAACAAAAGAAAGAAAAAAGGAAACAAGGGAGGAAGAAAAGAAGGAAGGAAGGAAGGAATGTAGGAAGGAAGGAAGAAAGGAAGGGCAGTAAAAAAGGAAAGAAAAGAGAAAAGAAAACAAGGGAGCAAGAGGACAAGGAAGGAAGGAAAAGAAAGAAGAAAGGAGGGAAAAGAAGGAAGGAGCGAAGGAAGGAAGGAAGGAAATGAGAAAAGAAAACAAGGGAGGAAGAGAACAAGGAAAGTAGGAAGGAAGGATGGAAAGAAGGAAGGAAGGATGGAAGGAAGGAAAAGGAGGAAGGACAGTAAAAATTAAAGAAAAGAGAAAAGAAAATAAGGGAGATACAGAACTAGCAAGGAAGGAAGGAAGGAAGGAAGGACAGTAAAAAAAGAAAGAAAAGAGAAAAGAAAACAAGGGAGGAAGAGGACAAGGAAGGAAGGAAGGAAGGAAGGAAGGAAGGAAGGAAAAAAGGATGGAATGAAGGAAGGAAAGAAGGAAGGAAGAAAGGAAGGAAGGAAGGAAGGAAGGAAGGAAAGAAAGAAGGAAGGAAGGAAGAAAAAAAGGAAGGAAGGAAGGAGAGGAAAAAAGAAAGACGGAAGGAAGGAAGGAAGGAAGGAAGGAAGGAAGGAAGGAAGGACAGTAAGAAAAGTAAAGAAAAGGAAAGAAAAGAGAAAAGAAAACAAGGGAGGAACAGGACAAGGAAGGAAGGAAGGAAGGAAGGAAGGAAGGAAAGGGAAAAGAAAACAAGGTAGGAAGGGAAAAAGGAAGGAAGGAAGGAAGGATGGAAGGAAGGAAGGAAGGAAGGAAGGACAGTAAAAAAAGGAATGAAAAGAGAAAAGAAAACAACGGAGAAAGAGAACAAGTAAGGAAGAAAGGAAGGACAGTAAAAATCAAAGAAAAGAGAAAAGAAAAGTAAACAAGGAAGGAAGGAACTAAGGAAAATATCAAAGAAGGAATTAAGACAAAGAAGAAAAGAAAATAAGAAAGAATGAAAACTAAGAAGGAAGGAAGGAAAGAAGGGAGGGAGGAAGTAAGGAAGGAAGGTAGGGACGGAGGGAGGAAGGATGGAAAGGAGGAAGTAAGGAAAGAAGGAAGGAAAATTAGGTAGGAAGGAAGGAAGTAAGTGGGAAGGAGGGAAGGAAGGTAGTGAGCAAGGAAGGTAGTGAGGAAGGAAGGAAAAGTAGGAAGGAAGGAAGGAAGGAATGGAGGGTGGGAGGGATGGAGGAAGGAAGGAAGGAAGGAAGGAAGGAAGGAAGGGATGGAGGGAGGAAGGAAGGAAGGAAGTACTAGAGTATTTAAATGTTCCATAAAATTTAGTCGTTAAATAAGGATTATCGGAAAAATACAAAAACAATTCAAATTTATTCACTAATGTCCCCAAGGACACATGGCTCCGTGGACAAAATCGTTGGTCAGTGACTTGACCCAAAGAGTTGCGTGTTCAATTCCTGACCACAGCAGAAGTGAACAAAAACTTCAAAAGTTCATTTATTAAAGGGAAATAACTGAAACTGACACATCCAAAAACAGACAATCTACCCCCCCCTTCCATGGACTCAACTTCAACAAATATCACCTGAAGAAGACCGGAGTGTACAACAATTGTCATGCATATGGCATTAAAGATAGTCCAAACAATGCCAATAGTTACAGTACCTCATTTCAGAAATATAGACAGAAGTTTATTTTCATTAAATTAGTTTTACTTCAAAATGTACTATTTCTATAATACAATTTCTAAACTTATCTATTACTAAAAAAAACAAAATAAGCTTTGGTTTCATCGAATTGTTATGGGGGCCCACCAAAAAAATCAAGAATAAAAGTGGTCCATGGGTAAAATAATTTTAAGAACCACTAGTTTAGAAAAATCGCTGCATTCATGGCTGGATTATCCACGAGGCTAGTACAGGCTGCAGCCTAGAGCCCATGGCTGGATTATCCTCGAGGCTGGTACAGGCTGCAGCCTAGAGCCCATGATCGGATTATCCTCGAGGTTAGTACAGGTTTCAGCCTAGAGCCCAGGACTAGATTATCCTTGAGACTAGTATAACACCGCCTACTAATAAAGAGTAGAATAGTGGTATTTCTTAATATTTTTATTGACAAACAAAAGATTGCTATTCTAGTTTATAAATATATCACGAGTAAAAGAATATACA
This sequence comes from Acanthosepion lycidas, assembly GCA_963932145.1. Classification (NCBI taxonomy): domain Eukaryota; kingdom Metazoa; phylum Mollusca; class Cephalopoda; order Sepiida; family Sepiidae; genus Acanthosepion; species Acanthosepion lycidas. The sequence continues at coordinate 50,286,902 of OZ010614.1, forward strand.
CAATGGGCGCGGGCGAGTTAGAGTGTGGTTCCGTCTGAGGCGTGGGGGTATAATTTCATTAATCTAGGTGCGCCAAAAGGTCATAATCGGACCCTGCTTACTGTGGTTGATATTGTACTGCGTCACCTTCCGATAACTACATGTCCATAGCGATCTACGTTACATGATCGTCTGCCAATATATATATATATATATATATATATATATATATATATGAATGTTACGCAAGACATGCTACTGCGTGTTTAGCAGGAGCTGGACTACCGACTTAACGTTCGTTGTGCGCATATTGAACTTTTTCGAAGCTTCGTGAAATTGCTTGTAATATCTACACCCCTTTGCATATGTTTGCATTTCATTTCATTTCAGCCTAATTAATTTATTTTGCCTGGGACATGTAGTTACGCAGATATTCCCAAAACTTATGAGATTTCAGAACTGGTCGTAAATTCAAGTTACGTTAATCATGTCAGTCGTTAAGTGAGGTGCGTCTACATGGAAGAAAATGACGCACTTCAGATAGCTTTAATGTCTCTTTTGCACTATTTGGAAAATTACTAATTTATTTCTATATGTTTATACAATACAGAAGTCCGCTGAACATTAAACGCAATAAACAAATTCGAAAACCATTCTTTACTCTAGAACTTTTTTTGTAACCCGCGTCAATTTTCACAGCATTTCGTATTGTTGACTACGTTTCGTTCAATTTCGCAAACCAATCACTGAAATTTGAATAAGCCGATTTGTTCGGAAAAAATATTTTGACAAAACCCCTACTTTGCAGTTTACTTGTTTAATTTAATTTTATAGGAATTCATGGTCAACAATATTTTTTAGGAAAATTTCTTTTTTTCCTTTTTAATAGCGAAGAATAAATACTTAGGATTTCTTACTCTGGAGCATTCAACATACAACGAACATAAAAAAAAAATTAGATTAAAATCTTGTTCTTCCTTAATCTTTAACGTTAACGTAAGAAATTAAAATTGTAAACTGCGTTTTTCTTTACTAGATTTTTTTCAGAACACGCTGATTTGTTTGAAACTAAACGTTTCGTTCCAATTCGCAAACCAATCAATGAAATTTGAATAAGCTGATTTCTTTGAAATCCTCACAGTATTTAGTATTCTTGAAGTTATCGCTAATATTTTTTGTCGAGATCTACAAACTCAACGTTTCGTTCCAATTTGCAAACCAATCAATGAAATTTGAATAAGCTGATTTGTTTGAAATCCTCACAGTATTTAGTATTCTTGAAGTTATCGCTAATATTTTTTGTCGAGACCTACAAACTCAACGTTTCGTTCCAATTCGCAAACCAATCAATGAAATTTGAATAAGCTGATTTGCTTGAAATCCTCACGATATTTAGTATTCTTGAATTTATCGCTAATATTTTTCGTCGAGATCTACAAACTCAACGTTTCGTTCCAATTCGCAAACCAATCAATGAAATTTGAATAAGCTGATTTGTTTGAAATCCTCACAGTATTTAGTATTCTTGAAGTCATCGCTAACATTTTTTGTCGAGATCTACAAACTCAACGTTTCGTTCCAATTCGCAAACAAATCAATGAAATTTGAATAAACTGATTTGTTTGGAAAAATACTTTGAGAAAAACCTACTTGACGGTTTAATAATTTCTTTAATGGACTTTCATAGTAAACAATATTTTTAAGAAACTTCATTTTTTTTTCCTTTGTAAATCGTTTGTGTCAACCAACTCCCAAAATATTTAATATTACTCATGTAATAGCATGATTGTCCATCCCACAAAATGTTTAATATCTAAAATTATCTATAATATTTTTTTTATCTTATGATATTTCAGAACTGGTCGTTAGTTCGAGTTGCGTTCACTATATAAGTCGTTAAGTGAGGTGAGTCTAACAATGGAAGAAAAAGAAAAGCAACGATCTTTAGATAGCTTTAATGTCTCTTTTGCCCCATTTGTAACATTAATATTTTTTTCTAAACGTTTATACAATACAGAAGTGTGCTAACCATTATACGCAATAAACAAATTCGAAATCCAGCTCTATATTATGTAAATTGTTTCAGCTTGCAGACCGTAAATGCGGTAGAAGTAATTTTTATTGTTCATTTATTTTATTTTAATTCGTTTTGAAGCCACGATCAAAGTTTTAGTACAATTTAGAATATTGTCTGGTTTGATTTTTTGTGATATTGCTTTATCTGGTCCAAAGTCAGGGATCGTTGAACAGGTAAATAGTTAAATGGGGTATATATTAAAGGTAGGAACCTGTTTATCTCGCGAGGTAATGGTACCGTCCTGTTTGTTAAAAAAATGACCCTTTTATTGTGAGCAGCGCGCGTCTGGGGTCGTCATATGCTTGTCTGCCGTGTTTTTCTCTTATGCCGATCTATATCGCACAAACATACATACATACATACACAAATACAAATCACATACAACGCCAAGCATTCATTGGTTAATAAATCACTAATACATTATTATAGACAATTTACAAATCCCAATAATGCGACAATTTTGTAATCGCTCTATTTTCATGTAGTCAATTTTGTGCACTTTTGGGAGAAACGGATCCCAGCAGCTTTCTTAAGTCTCCCCAAAACTCGCTCGCTGATTGGTCAATGCCAACCAATCAGATCGTCTGCACGTGAAGAATAACTCTTCCCGCGCAGCGATTTGGAGCCTATAAGCTCTTAGTCTTATATAAGCAAGAATTTTTCTTAGCTAATTAGTGAGAATTCAGCTGCCAAACGAATCCACGACAGTTGAAACCATGCGCTAACCTTCTCACTCACGCACACCACTGACATGCTGAACATTTCTATACACTCACATAATCTTTTCTTACACGGCAAAAATCTTCTAAGAACTGTCATTAACTTTGAAATACAAAAATAATGGTTATGTGTAACGATGTCTGTTGCTTATCCTTTTCCACGTCAGTTTTGTTTCCTAATCTAAAGTTAATGTGAAGTCCGCTACATTTCATTGGTGACCCCGACGTGATCTGGCAGGGCCACACTTCATTAGTGCGTCCCATGTGATTAGGAAAAGCCGACGTGATCACCGTCTACTATTTTATCGAAGTCCATATAAAGTTTAGTTGGCTTGTATTTGTCCTGCAAACAGAAGGCACCAATAATTCACTGCTACTGCATTGTGAAACACAAAATTGACTATATGAAAATAAAGCGATTACAAATTTGTCGCATTGCTGCGATTTTTAAATTGTCTATAATAACGTAGTGGTGATTTATTAACCAATGAATGCTTTTCGTTGTATGTAATTTGTATTTGTGTATGTATGTATGTGTGTGCTATATAGATCGGCATACTCTCACTGGGTAGTGAGACTAGAGATTGTAAAAACTTTCCAGCACGCAGGCCTGGGCGATTGTATATGGAGGCCTTGCCATGCCCAGACCGCATGAACTCAACAACCATACCGTCAAGATCCGAAAATACAGAGCATTACATTTGAATTGGAATCGGCAGCTTATCGGAAGGTTGCTAGTTTTGTTGACAGCCAACAATCTTCGGGACCCGTCTCCGTATTTCCCGTCTGAATTTATTTCCATAGCTATTCTGTGATGGATATGGCCGGAAAGCAGCAGAGGTTTAAAACCAGGTTTTTCCTTTCCCGGGATTGACTGCCATCAAGGGATGTCCAGTAGGTGCCTATAAAAAAAAAAAAAAAAAAAAAGAAAAGTAACTAACAAACAAAAATAAATAAATATTCAAGGGAAGTCATTCTCGCGTTTTATGGTAGAGTTATCTCCCCTGAAAAAAAATTTTTTTTTTCTACATCTAATCATAATGTTTTTTTATGGTGGGAGAATGTCGATTTTCCTAGCGACAAAAGCAAAAACATTAAAAATAGTTGCAAGAGCATGCTGGTTGTGTTTCATTCGGAAAACACGTGTCTCCTGGGGTATTTATCCCACAGCAAAAATAGAAGACTCGGAATCCCAGTAAATAATGAACAAAGTAACAACAAAAAAACTATATACCGGGTGTAAGTGCAAAATTGTTCAAGTCGTATACATTATTGTCCATCTCACAAAATGTATAATATCTTAAAAAACACTAAACTAATTGTGTTTCTTTTTTTCCAGGTTTTCAGATGAGATATTTAGCCATCTTTACACGATTTATTGTAAGAATCGCTGTAAAACACTTTGAATTATTCAGCTAGAAAAAAAAAAAACAGGTTAAAATCGTTTTGTGTGACTCAGTCAGACCCACTGTCTTCTCATCTGAACAATGGTAAAAGGAAAAAATCATTCAGGCCTTCAGTAATAGTATCAAAATTCATACTATGTCTTCCATCATCAAAGTCCATTTGAGAACCATTAAGAGAATGGTGAATAAGTTTTAAAAAGCAGGAACAGTAGAGAGGAAAACTGGATCAATAGGTCATAACAGGAAGAGAGATCATCTTTGACTTTGATATATATATATATATATATATATATATATATATATATATATATATATATATATCAAAGGAAATATATTGTTCCGTATACAATACATTGAGATCTCTTCATGGATCTTTTTAATATTCTATATTAAAAAGACCTACTTGGATTGTCCTTTCCACTTACGGATATGATATTTTACATACATACATACATATATATATATATATATATATATATATATATATATATATATATATTGAACAATAAAAAAAATTAAAAAATTAAAATCATCAGACACACTGGGTTGTAGATTAATATTCTTTCGTTTTTTTTTATTATTATTCCATTTAGATTCCTCGACTAGTTTCGGCCGAAATGGCCATCATCGGAAGGAGAAATATTTCTGCTTGCTGCTAGCTCTAAACTACAGAAATGAATGTCTTGATGGAGAAAATGAACTTTTGTCTGTAGTTTTCATTTGTTTTTTTATTTTTTTATCTTTTTAACATGAATCTTTTAACATTCCTTGTGTTGGTCAAACAGTCTCTTTTAAATTGTTATTTGAGATAAAAGCTGGATGCTGCTATGAATTCTCTGGTCAGTTTGACAGTTTTATTGGACTTGGTGAGGGGATGTGTCTCTGTTTAGTGTTTGTGTGTGTGTTATTTGGTTCTTAGGGAGTGAGTGAGTATGATATGTGTAAGCGTGTGTATTGCTGTGGGTGGGTGTTATCATTTGGCACATTAGGGAGTGAGTGCGTATATATATATATAGCGTTGCGCCGGTCAGCATTCCTCTCCATCTCAAAATTATTGTTCATGGTGACATTCAAAGCAGAATAGTGCAATGGTTTGCCGATTCCTTCAGCACTAGGAATGTTAAGTTCAGACCCGTCTCTCCTCTCAAAGAAGTGTTTGTTTTTGAAGTTACCTTTTCCCAACCTGTATCTAAAAAGCAGAACCTACAACTGCAGTAGGTGGTTTGAATTCAGAATTTCCTTCTCCTAGACTGGTTGACACCCAAGGCTCTAGGACCCATTCTGTCCTGCTATTTTACTCATAGGAGAAGAGATGGATTCATACCTTCCCCAAGAGTATTAACACGTAAGTGAATGCTATATATATATATATATATATATATATATATATATATATATATATGAAAATATAATTATTTATTTAAAAATATGATTCCAACTCGCTACATAAGAGGTCTCATGTTTCAAAACAAGAGCCGAAAACTTCAAAATAATATTTGAATTAACTTGAGTTAAAGTAGGCTCTGTTCCATCTTCAAGCGAAATTTTTTTAGGAATGACTTATTTCTGAAATTTACGAGTTTTAATAGTATGGTCAGAATTGAAATCAAAAATTTCCATGGTAACATCAAGGGCGGATTGTTTAGAATTGGCAGGGGAGGGGTGTTAATAATTTGTATCAGTATAGAGTTATTTTCATAGATGCCGGGTCAGGGCAAGGTGGGAGTGGCTAAATTTACGACGGAGGAAGTTTTTGCATAGTCTGGCTTGAGCGTCTACGGAGATTTATTTATTTATTTTTATTTTATTCTTTTATTATATCTCTTTATGAAAGGGATTTGTGTATATAAAAAAGCCGTAACGTTTGTTATTTGACGACTTCATAAAGGGTTATCAGTTTTTGTAGGGTATTAAAACTATGTATATGGGCTATGGATTTTAAAATTTATTTTATTGTATGCGTGTTTTTAGCTAGTTATTCAGAGCGTAAGTTCGGTTGTGTCGGCAGAAAACCGTTAATTCTTGCCTGTTGTTTAATAGGTTTTTATTGTTTAGAAGCTTAATAATGTGTAGTTTCTCATGGAGGCACGAAGGGCATGGGTCATCCCAAGTTTTGCAAGTTCTAGTCCTATTAATGATTTTCCATTTTACTTTAGGTGTCCTATTTTTTCTTTCAGGTGCCAAAAATATTTAGATAGAGAGGTCAGATGTCTTAAATTTATGTTGTTGAAGGAGCATTTATGCTGCCTCCATCTGGTTTTAAAGGTATTTTTCGTGGACCCAATGTATATCATATTATTGTTAGGGTTCTCCGTGGATGATATAGTGCATTGGTATACCACAGATTTGATGCAGCACTTATTTTCTAATGGGCAGTCTACCGGGTTTCTACAATCGCATAATTTTTCCCTATCATTATCTGATTTAAGTGTAGAGTTATTAAAACTATTCAGGTAAGGGGGTTTGTTCAGGATATTATTATTGTGTCTTCTTATTATACCTTCTAGATTTTCAGTGCAGCAATAACTCAATTTTAGTGTGTTCTTATTGAATATATTACTAAGCCTAATTTAGGTGGGGAAGTGTTTATCGATTAGAGCTAAGAACTTCTGTCCTAGTTTAATACTAACCATTTATATGCTCTACTAATACTAACCATATATTTATGCTCTACTTTCGTATCGAGCACTATTTTTTAAAAATAACAAAAATACTAAGGAACTTTGGATTATTTACCAAACCAGTTTCTTTCCTATTTTCTACAATATTTTCACACACACACACATATATATATGTGTGTGTGTGGGGGGGTCATTCTCAAACAGTATTGTTTCGCTGTATCACAGCTCCTCAGTGAGACTAGATGTCTGAAAGCCTCAATCCAGAACCGAA
>OZ010614.1:50298974-50303974 GCA_963932145.1 Acanthosepion lycidas
TCCGTTTTCGGGAACCAGTTGTACTGGCGTATGTATCATTATACCTGTTCTTTAAATATATCATAAGAGGTGATGAATAATGGGTTACATACAACAATGTTTAGCACAAAAAGCAATGAATTAACAAGGATAAATCTCCATTACCGACACCAAAAGCTCGAATAGAAAAAGGCAATGTAGTAGGACCATCGGTGTATAGTTCATTTCTTCTCTTGCCGTGTACCGTGTCCCTTTAGGACGTAAGCGATCATGGCTCTCCACAATTCCCTGTCCTTTGTTGCTTTAAAATTTTTTTACCTTTTTTCTTATTTCTCCTAAACCCTGTTCTGCCATCAATTTACTCAAGTTTGTTCTCTTATTTCCCGTGTCACTTCAGGGTGTTGGTGATAATGGCTCTCCACAATTTCTTCTCCTCTGTCGCTCTTAATAAATTTTGTCTTTTTCGTTATTTCTCCTAAAATCTGTTCTGCCATCCATTTACTCTAGTTTGCCCTCTTACATGAAGTGTCCCTTCAGAGTGTTGGCGATCATGGCTCTCCACAATTTCCTGTCTTTTGTTGCTTTTAATAAATTTTGTCTTTTTTGTTATCTCTCCTAAACCTTGTTCCACCATCCATTTACCAAAGCTCGCTAGGTATGTTATGCGTTGTTTTCCTATGTCCTTCTTGCTTTCAATCTGTTCTGTGAGTATCAGATTTTCCAAGCCCTTTCCACATTATGTGCCCTAGAATTTTCAACTGTCTTCCTGATGTTTTGTATAAATTTCCTTTTTGTTTTCATTCGTATCTAAAGCATCGTCATTACTCACATGTTCGGTCTCCTCAGCATCCTCCTGTAGAACCATATTTCTGCTGCCTCAAGTCTCATTTTCCTCTATAAGAAGATTGTCCAGCATTCACTGCCATATAGGAGGACTGATATTACATAACAGTTCAGTACACTTTTCTTTGTTTCTGTTGCTTCAAGTCTCTTCTTCATCTGTAAGGAGCATTTACTGTCAAAAGGAGGACTGATATTACATAACAGTTCAGTACTCTTTTCTTTCTTTCTGTTGCTTCAAATCTCTTCTTCATCTGTGAGGAGATTGTCCAGCATTCACTGCCATATAGGAGGACTGATATTACGTAACAATTCAGTACTCTTTTTTTTTGTTTCTTTTGCTTCAAGTCTCTTCTTCATCTGTGAGGAGATTGTCCAGCATTCACTGCCATATAGGAGGACTGATATTACGTAACAGTTCAGTACTCTTTTCTTTCTTTCTGTTGCTTCAAATCTCTTCTTCATCTGTGAGGAGATTGTCCAGCATTCACTGCCATATAGGAGGACTGATATTACGTAACAGTTCAGTACTCTTTTCTTTGTTTCTAACGAATTTTTTTCTATTTCTTTATAATATCCGTTTTTGGAAGGCATCTTTGGATATCCTAACGCACCAACATTAAATGCACACTTATTCATCCAGAAGCTGTAACGTGTCCATAAAGGTTTGGTCAAAACGCTCCCTGCCCTATTCAGTAGGGAAAGTGATGTCCTTCTTGCGGTGGTGAGGGATTTATAACTCTGGGTAAAAATAAGAAACAGAATGAATATGGAAACAACAAAACCAGTATTATTTATTATCTGGTTATTATGTGGTATTGAAGACAGTAATACTGAGTAAAATTTTGATTCTGGGGTCAAGTGTAGATCAAATATGGATCGGAATCCGACAGAATGATGACAATGAATAAGTAAAATGTATATAGCCTTTCTCGTCTTTTTTTTTGTTTATTTTATTGTCTTGTATAATTAGTGTCGAGATAATTTAGTTGGAAAAATACAAGTAGTGCCTGGGGTTTTCTTACTTCGAACTTTTGTTGAGTTCTAAAAGATAAATGTTACTATTATGGCCTGAAAAATGAAAAAGAGATGAAATTTTCGGTGACGCATGCGTTTACGACCTGTCCGTGTGAATTGCTTGTCCAATAATGAGAATATCACGTGTCTGCGTGTATATAGCAGAAACGTGGGATCGAATCTCATTGGTTTAGAATGAGTAAACTAATGATAATCATAATTGTTATAATTATTTTATTATTTTGACACTATAATTAATTTTCATTTATTTACTTTTTATAGTGACATACATAATATACAGTGACAGTATAATTTTTTTATTTATGTATTTCTTGATGGACACGACATTCTCCATGTTAACGCAGAGCTGCATACAACAAGAATAAGATAGGAAAAAAATCTTGGAACTCATTTGGTGTGTTCTACCCTCCATATTCACTGACCTTCCACAGATTGTTACCTGACTCGGTGGTTGCAAATCGCTCTGGTTTCGCTCCAAGAAGTACCTGATTTCTTCTGTCATACTCTGTTTTTGTAAAGCGGCAGAACAAACCAAAAATGAGGCGTAGGTGCCATATCAGGATCTGCCGAATCCTCACTTTCCAGGCCTGACAGGGTGCAAAATCGTTTACGCAGCTTTATTTTCAACCCTAGGTCCCATTTCACACTGACGGAAAGTTGATAGCCTATCACAACCCGATCGCTATCTGGGACCTGACTCTCTCCCTTTGTATTCAATTGGTAAGTAGACAGTCCCATTCAGGCAGCTTCTTCGTCACGACAGTGCTTTGTGGAACAGACATCCGAGTGGGTCAGCCGTTAACTTGCCTACCTATTCTGTACACTTTACCTCCTCGTCTTACATTCATACAATCACTACTCCCGAGATGATGCTTACCTGATAGCGACAATCTTAACCAATTCAAGTCTAGAGTCAACTGTTATCTTTCCTTCATATTCTGGACTTCTTACCTCTTCCTCACACGTTCATATACCCGCTACTCCCGAGATGATGCTTCCCTGATAGCTACAATCTTAACCTATCCAAATCTAGTCTCAACCGCTTTCTTTACTACATATTCTGTACTTCTTACCTCATCCTCTTACGGCCATACAATCGCTACTTCGTGGGACAGACTCCCGAGAGAATGCTTCCTGGATCACTACAATCTTATTCAAGTCTAGAGTCAACCGTTATCTTTCCTCCATATTCTGCATTTCTGACCTTCTCCTCTTACATTTATACAATTGTTAATTTGTTAAACAGACTCCCGACAACTTAGGCGCTCAGAGAAATGTTTTCAGCAAGCCTTTACAAGGACGCTTTCTCTTCTTTGAAAGCATTTGACAGAATTGACATTCTGGTCTTCTTCACAATTTGAAAGGTTATGCCATTTTTGGACGTCTTTTGAACTGATTCATTTGTCTGGAACGGTCACTCTTCTATATTCTTTTTCTTTAAAGTCGGTGTCCTACATCCGACGTTGTTCCAAATTTTCATCAACGACCTTCCTGATGTCATCAGTTCTCAACAATTAGAATCTAATTTGAGAACCACTACTACAACGTTTTACAAGTTCAACTTCTAGCCTCTTTTCTGATCTTTATTCCGGCTTTCACCCCTGCTTCCAAAACCGGCTCCCAAAGTCTTGATTCTTATCAGAGATAAGAATATATTTTATGATGGACGACAGAACTGGAAAATTTAAAAAGGAATTTGACCACCCCTGAGTTGACCATGGTGTTATAAATTGGAGGGTAATTCTTACAACCTGTCGAGCCCTTGCTTCCAAAAGTAGTTCCCAAACCTTATATTATTATCAGAGATAAGAATATATTTTTCTGGCGAATGAAAGGGTCGGGGAAAGTGAAAAGCAATTTTGGAGGGGAAAAGTTCCCAATATTTCTTAGCCTTCTAATCTCAATAAATGTGGAGAATATGCGCCTCTTTGGCAGTGAATACTTGACATCATCTATGATAACATCAGGTCGGCGACAGAAACACCCGTCATCTTCGGAACCTGTTTAAAGGAAGAAATCTACATGCTGGGTTCTGAACACTTTATTTTTATTTGAATACTTTTATTTGAACACTTTTAATTCTTTTATTTGAACACTTTTTCTTCCTTTTTTGAATTTTCTTCTTTCTTTTTCTCATATTTTCTGTATATCCTCTTACCTTTTTCTTTCGTGTTTGTAAATAACCATTTTCTTTTTCTATTGTTACTCTCCGAGCAGGTGTCTGAGTCTTTATTCTTCCGCCTAAAAGAGAGAATTGTCCGCTCTAAACGTTCAAGCCGTTGTTCCTTAATATCGATTCTGTCACCTTTAACCTTAACCTTTTCATGGGGGAAAATCGGGACAAATCCAAAAGGATTCAAGTGTGAAGTAGTCCAAACAGAATCTAATTTGGATTATTATGTACTGATGACAAATAAGGGACACAAATCTGTCAGTGTTAACCCCTCAAGAAAAATTTACACTATTTACATTATTCGGACTATTGTCCTCATCTTTGTCGCTATATTTATTACAACGTTGTACGCTCCAGCCTTCTTCAGGTGGTTGGAATGTTGAACTGAACCCTTTATTTCGCTTACTGGGGTAGACTGTTCTAGTTCCACGTGCCATGTTTAATGAATGTCAGTTATCAGTTATCTCCCGTTAATTCCCATCTAAGTTCTCCACCGTCTTAACCAAGTATTGAACTCACATTCTTTTGAGTCCTGCCACTGGATCTAACTAACGCCTTTATCCACTGTGCCGTCTGTGTGTGAATTTCTGGGTATTATAAACCTAATGTCTACAGCAACAATTTTTTACCAGAACTCATATTGCAATTTTTGTTGTTATTATCGCTTTTCTCTGGCACTCCTTATTACTGGTTCCCATATTGTATTCATTTCTATGCTTGGTCGGCTCAGGAGATTTTTGTGGCCTAGCATATGTGCTGATTCCTTAAGTTTACGAATTTTCCAATGGTGTTCCTTGTCTATGATCTCAACCTGATCCCACAGAGGGCGGTGATCTCCCTTCTCTGTCCATATGTGGTCAGCCACGCCCGATTTTTCCACTTCTCCTCGTGTTACAGCTTTTCTGGTGTTCTTGAAGGCTTACCTTTCTCCCCTTTATATCTGCTTAAAGAACTTTTAGGCGCTCAGAGA
>OZ010614.1:50318974-50496474 GCA_963932145.1 Acanthosepion lycidas
TGCTGCCATATCTGGTCTGGTAATCCTGCTATACATCTTGAGATTCTCAACAAAATCCAAAGAGGGGTCTGTAATGTAGCTGGTCCTGTTCTGGTATCATGATATCAGTCACTCTCCCACCACTGTGAAGTTGCTTCCCACTGTCTTTTCTATAAATATTTTTATCACAGTTGTTCTGAGGTTTCCTTCTTGGTATATCGAATTTAAGCGTACTACTAGAGTGGCAATTAGGTCTCATCAATGTACTGTTCAACTAGCTAGATGTAACCACATTTTCTTATGGCATCTTTTTTCACACTTCTCAAATGTGGAACTTTCTTCTGGTTTCCTGCCACCTATAATATTCAAAATTTTAAATGCAATGCCAGTTGTCATGTAGGCACGCATATAATTACTTGATATATAAGCACTCATAGAAATACCTGATAAATGCATATACACTGCAGGCAAATAGTTTGAGGCCACCCTGCATTTATTTAAAGAAACACCTTAAAATATTTTTTAGGTTTTTTTATGTAAAAGATAAAATTTCAGTAACTACAGTGCATTGCTTTAATTTTGATAAAAAAAGGCACTAATTATATATATTTTTATAACTATAAAAAATTATCAAACAACAGCATCATATTTTGTTTCTGCCAATAAAACCACCACCTGTCTTAATTATTGCTTTACAAATTCTTTGTATTCTTTCCAGCAGTTTTTGCAATAAAGTAGTTGGCAGATCTTACCAAGCATTCTTCAAGCACTCAAAAAACTCACTCTCACTCTTTGGGTATTCTCTTCAGACTCTCCTTTACAATTCATCCCATACTAATTCAATTGGAGAAAGTTCAGGAGATTGAGGCAGCCATGTCAAAATCTATAAAATTATTTCATTTTTTTGACTCAAGGTAATTTTCACATAACTTAGAAGAGTGTTTTGGATCATTGTCTTGATGAAAGGTTGCTTTTTTCCAATTATGCATAAATCAGATGGTATATCCTTGCAAAATTGAATGATGTTCTTTTTTCATGATTCTCTTGACCTAAATCAAATCTCCAACCCTCAAACTTCCAACCCATAACAGACCCACAAACATGCTGAACTGTCAGAATCACATTCATCATTCAGTTTTTGTCCTAGTTTTCTTCTCACATTCTCCTCTTACAACTAAAAAGTTCAAATTTGGATTTGTCTGTCCCTTATGCATTTTGCCAGTCTTTCAATGTTCAGTTCTCATACTTTTTTGCCCATAACAGTCTTTTCTGCTTATTCACCTTCCATATCAGTGGTTTCTTGATGGCTATGCACCCCCGATCTAAAATGATGTTTCACAGTTGGAAGCAATGCCAGTTGCTGTTGCGAAGAAATTAAGTTCATCAGTCCAGCTCTAGAGTAGTTTTCCTTCTATTTCTCTTGCTCTTGCTAGAGTAGTTTTCCTTTGCTCTCAAAAATCAAGTGTTTATCTTCAGCAGCAGTTGTAACTTTTGGTGCTCCAGCTCTTTTTCTATCAAAATTTTGCGCCAGTTTCTAACTTTGTAAGGAAGATTGCACCTGATGTCTAGAAAACTTCAACTTTTTGGCAAATTGTCTTTGAAAGTTGCCTTCTTTAAACAAAATATCAATTTATGCCCTCACCTCAATGCTTATCTGCTTTGATATTGCCCTTTTAACTTCAAAATTAAAAATAAATTTTTAAAAAAATATGAAAATATGCTCAATCATTTTTTCTTCAGAGACAACTACATGTGTTTTGTTTACAAAATTAGTCAGTACCAAGCTAACATTTAGATCCTGGATTAACATTTAACTTTGTTGAAAATTTTGGCAATCTCTACTGAGTGATTAATAGTGAAAACAAATCATATTTCTAATACAAAATATGAATTATTTAGCAAAATGTATTGGGAACAAAGGATAAACATTTTCATTATAAGAGGAACCTGGAGGGAGACTGAAAACTAAAAGCAAATACACTGTTGTTATTGTAATTTTATCATTTACTTCAAAAATAAAATACAGAGCTTACAGCCATATCACATTGGAACAATGATTTTCATCCAATCACTGAAGTTAAATAATGTCAAGCCTGGTCAGTAACTATATGGGTGACTGTTTTGGAATGCCAGGTGCTGTAAGCTTGGATGAGCAAGTGGTAAAAATCGGAGAGCCAAGTTCAAATTGTTTTAACATTTGAAATTCATTTGTTGTAGCTAAGGAATATTTTGTAAAACAAGAGTTTCACTATAAGGGAGCTAACTGGAAATTGGTAGAAATGCAAAATGGCTTTAAATGTTTGTTATATGCACTTCAACACATTGCCACTACAATAAATTTTGTTGAGTGTTGGTTGGTTGATTTTGGTAGAGAAGCGCCTCAAGAAACTGATTAGAGAACTGGAAAGAACCAGTATAAAAATATACATATGTCTATATTATTCAATGAAATTATATATATAATTATTTACCCACTGCCCCATGCAGCAAGATGTGTCACAAGGCCAAGTTTAAAGTGGGGTATCCAAGCCAATAGGCTCGGGCAAAAATTAACTATAAACCACATAAAAACGGAGTCAGTTTCCTGAGACGAGACTCTGCCCTTCAGCAGAGCTTTATCAGGGGAATACCCTCTGACATAAGCTAGATATACACACACACACACACACAGAGGGTGTATGGGCAAAATCTCAACATCTTTTATATTTTTAATTTCACACATGTGCATTTTTTGTCGACTGCACAGTATAGTAGAGTTAGTTGGGTACTGTCTGTGAGAAAAAGAGCACTATGACACAATTCAGTCTGCCAGAAATTTGGAAACGGTGTGCTGTACTGCTTAGCATTCATGCCAGAAGCTCCAGTACAAACATGTTAGAGTGTTTGGGTGTCAATCTGAAGACAATGCAGAGTATTTGGAAAGTGTTGGAGGTGTCTAATGGTAATTACGAACGTTTGGAGTGATCACTAGTAATGGCAACGTTATACCTCTGTTCCCACAGACTCAACATGGAGGCCTACATCAAGTGCCTTGAGGAGGTAATGCTACCCTGGGTCAAGAGTTTGGCTGCTGTAAGACCCTATATCTAACAACATGACTCTGCACCATGTCACACAAGCAGGAGAACCCAGTCATGGCTGTCAGATAATTTCCGCGACCATATAACCCCTTATGTCTGGCCACCTAACTCCTCAGACTGCAATCTCTTTGATTATTGTGTGGGGCACAGTTGAGCAAAACTCCTTGTGACACCAAAGATGCACTGAAGGAAATGATTACCAATTACCAACTTAAACAAGGAGACCATCCAGAAGAGTTCCAAGAGATTCTGAAGTCATCTGGAGGCCATAGTTGAAGCCAATGGAGACTTTATTGAATAAATTTACTCTTTAGTACTTCAAGAGATTTTTGTGTAATTTTGGTAATATCTGTTAAAATGTGTTATCTTCAGTGTTATTTTCATTCTTGCATAATTTAAACAACTTATCCATTGCACTCTGCATATACATTTTTAATGCATGTATATATGTGTCAGTAAACAGTTTGCAATCCCTTAATTATTTGATGACTAAAAATATTTTTCTCAATGAAAAAATGCTGCAGTGATGTATTTTTCTGTCACCAATTTGTGAATAATCTTTTTCTAAAAAATAAACTTGAAGGCTGAAGAATAGGTCAGTCAAAACATTGCAGTACAATAACAAAATAAAAAAAATAGGAGCTTAATCGTTTAGACAATATTTGAAATATTAACGCATATCAGCTCACCAAGTCCAGTATTATAAAGATAAAAATTTTATATTAATTATGCTTCCCAAAAAATAGTAATTTTTTTTTAATCAATTCACCTCAAGCAAGGCAGTAATGCCACTAAGATGCAAGAGGCTACTAGGAGTGAGTGAAAGAAAAGGATCAGACTTTAGAAGGTTATAAAAAATCAGGTATTAATTTTAAACCTTAATAATGATATTTCTTCTCTCTCACTAACCCCTTGCATCTTAGTGGCTTTAATGCCTTGCTTGGGCTTAATTTTTGGGACAGGGAGTCTTAATAGTTTAATGAATCTTCACAACAGTTATATAAAATATATTTTAGCTATACTTTCCAAAAATGAGTCTTGCAAAAGTATGCCCTACCACCAGCATCAAATAATACTTTTAAGTCATAACTGATTGCATGATTTGTTTTCTACGGCTTATCAACCCTTTTCAGGATATTTAAAGCCAGAAAATATTTTTAGATTGTAAGAATTTTTTTTGAAGATAATAATGATTTAGTGATACAAGTGTTACTCATTAACCCATAGATGGGGGGGAAGTGAATGTAAGTGAATATAACAAACCCAACTGGAATTGAAATCCAGCTCTCCGATTAACAATTCTCAGTCATTATCCATTACACCACCTGCACATCCAAGCCTACAGCAGCTAGTATTCCCAAGCAGTCATCCATCTAGAGAGTGACCAGGGTTTTAAGTCACCTGTTGATAGTTTTCCATACAATTCACAGCATTTTTTAATGATAATCTCTTTCTTCCTCATGCCCTACCAACAGGGCTCCATAATGATCTTCCTAGCAGAGGATTAAGACCTACATCACAAAAGGGCCACATGCTTAGTGAATAGTTCCAGACTCAGATATAGAGCAAACATTTTGAACTTTAGTGCAAGCCAGACCTATGTCTTATTTTTTAGAACTCAAATGAATCCAGATCTATGTCTATACTTTTCTTTTTAATTTTGTGTAAAAAAGATTTCTGGTTACTTTTTCTACACTCTTGCAAGCAGGACCTATGTCTACCCTTTTTAACTGTAGTGTAAACTGGATTTATGTCTACCTTTGTAACTCGAAATGCCATGTATCTCTCATTTGTCCTTTCTCTTAATGCTCATCAATTTGCTACTTTCCTGTTCTGCCTAAACTCAACCTTTTTTTCCCCTTTTCCTTCCTTTACTTTAATTCAGGTGACCTTCAAGAAGCACCACTCTTTCGATTTAGTGGGTTTTTATATTAATGAATTCAAGAGACCTTCAATCAGCACCAATTTTTAGATCCAATCCTTTTTTTTTTAAATACAACGTAAACATTTTAAGGTTAGGACAGAAATGTCTCAACATTTTTATGAAACAAACAATTTCGGATTATTTACAAAATTAATAATTGGTTTTGTCAGCAGAGATTTTCTTGGGATGTTTATTATACCAAATGGATTGAATGGGTTAATGTTCAAAAACTTCAATCGAAGAGTCTGATATTAGAAAGTACAATTTTAGATATTTTGTAAATTTGAACCGGGAATGCCACAGTGAGTAAGTGCATGTCTCCTAAGACTGGAACTATGAGAGAAATGGGCTCCACAAGACTCACAATGAAATGGTTTTTCACCAGTGTGTGTTCGCATGTGTTCTTTCAGGTTAGCATTGGTTGAGAATTTTGCTTCACATATGTCGCAGTGGTAAGGTTTCTCCCCTGTATGTATTCGCATATGGATCTTCAGGTGCTGGTTTCGAGAAAACTTGGAACCACAAACATCACACTCATGCGGCTTTTCCCCAGTGTGATTTTGCATGTGTCGAATCAAGTGAATATTTCGGAGAAAACTTAGCCCACAGATATCACAGCAAAAGGGTTTCTCAGCCGTGTGTATTGTCATGTGTCTCTTGAGATGTTCATTTCGGGAAAATTTTGACCCACAAACATCACAGCTGAAGGGTTTCACACCAGTATGTTTCAGCATATGAGTCCGAAGGTTAGCTCCATAAAAAAACTTGGCCTCACAGATATCACACTGAAATGGCTTCACACCTGTGTGTATTTGCATATGGCTCTTGAGAGAAGTTCTTTGAGAAAATCTTGAATTGCAAATGTGACATTGAAAAGGTTTTTCTCCAGTGTGTGTGCGCATATGTCTCTGAAGTTTTGATTTCTGTGTAAATAATAACTTACAAACCTCACAGTGAAATGGTTTTTGACTGGTGTGTATACTCAGGTGATATTCAAGGTTTGAGCTATCTGAAAAACGGTATTTGCACATCTCACAATAAAAGGATTTTTCCTCAGAGTTTCCTTCAAGTTTCGGGTTGGAACTTTCAGAAAACTTGGTCTTGTTATCTTTACACTTGGAATCTTTCATTCCAATTGTAATTTCAAAACAATCTCTTTCATTGACTTCAAAGTTGGTCTTGGAGATTTCCACAGATCTCTTAGAAAAGTTACCATTATTATCCTTGCAACCAAGGTCTGTCTTTGATAATTCTATGGAATTTTCATTGCAGGATATAATCCTGTCTTTATCTTCTGTGTTTGTACCTGTTGTTTCCATGGTGTGAGATTATATATATATATATATATATATATATATATATATATATATATATTTCTAAAGAATTAATGGATTTATTCTTATTCTGATATTTTTATTACTTTAAAAATTATTATAGTGAACATTTTGTCTTTGAAATGGACACCCTGTTTTTATTTATTAAACAGTGTGTATAACATCTGTGTATTTGAAAAAAACCTAGTAAAGAACATGTGCTCTCCAGCAAGGATTGAACCTGTATTTGGCTTTTTAAGGAAAGCACATCCATTATAATAACATTCAAAAAAAATAAATAAATAAATATATATATCTATATATTAAACATGTAAGTTAACATGTAATTTTTTTTTTTTTTTTCATTCAAGAGTTGGATGGAATCATTCTTCAAAAAAGAAGGCATTTTTGGAAAATTTTGCTAAACTGTCTTCTTCGATGTCTTCTGATAGATTTTTTTGTATATAGAATTGTAATATTTGAATCCATTTCAATGCTGAGAATTGATTATTGAAATCAATATCAGAATCATCCTCAGGTGTATTTGCACAGATAAAAAGGAAAGGAAACTCACTGAAATCAACACCAGTTGAATACATACCTGACTAGAATGGAAAATAAGGTAAGACATGCAATGCCATGTTGTCAAAATATGACTGGCATGCACACAAGGTGAAGAACCAGTTGAATGCAGAATATGAAATTATAACAGTTGAATTTGTTTCAGTATTTGTAATTGATTATTGAAATCAATATCCCAATCATCTTCAAATGAATCTGTATGGATAAAACTGTTGCTTTTTTAAGTCTATTTTGTTTTTACAATGATGTTCACCCTGTACCGAGAGCCACTCGAGATAGAGAGTTACAGAGTATAAAGCACAGTTTATACGGATATGTGAGAAAGATAATGATTAATCCTAGACTTGAACAGGTTAAGAGTGTAATGATCAGGAAAGCATCATCTTGGGTGTCAGTTCCATAAAGCAGTGGTCCATGGGAAGAATCTGCTTGAGTAGAATTTATATCTCACCAATGGAATACAAAGGGAAGGAGGGTGGTTTGCTGCAATGTGTGTAGCATGGTGGGTCTTAACTGTGAAGGCTAGAACTGGTGAGACTAAGGAATGTAGTCCTCCCGAACACTTTCCATGGAAATAGCAACAGAGCAGCAAGAGGCTGTTATTATAACCTGAAAATAAACCAGAAATATAGTGAGAAATATTTGGACAGGTTTTAAACCAATAACAGAAAATAGACGGAAAGGTTATATGTTAGGAAACTGATTATTCTATGTATGGTGAGTACAACTAGTTAGAGAAGTCAAACTAATACTGTTTGATACAAACTGGTTCATAAAAATGACCTTACATTATTAATAAACATCCCACTATAAATATAAGTCTAAATTAGCACAATTTACATTTGGACTATTGGCCTCATCTTTGTTTTTGCTTTCACAACATTTCGACCATTGTGCCATCCAGGCTTCATCAGGTGTATATTGATCTGATTAACCTAAAGAGAATTTTGAAGTGAACTGTTTCTTTAATCTATGGGGGGTAAATGGTTCTCATTTCACTGCCAATGTTTAGGGATATCTTGTCTAGTTCTTATTTTTAGTACTGCTCAGTTATTGCTTGCCCATTACCACTGAGTTCATGTACACACTGCCCAGCCCAGGAATTGAACTCGCAATTACTATGTCATCAAATTCATAAACCAATGCTATAATCCACTAGAATAGCCTAGAGGATTAAATTCAGACAGTATCAGAAAGTATTTTCTTTTTTTACTGACCTTTACTCCAAAGCTGACTACATCTTCACATCTAAGGACTGTTTCCACAATATTATATAGTATTATATAATCATCTGTATGAAAAGAATGTTATTTTTTTAATGATCTTTACTGTAAAGATGACTTCATCTCCACATCTAAAGACTATAATATTCATTATTATATCAAGTTAATATATATAATTTTTTTACAGCACCATACTTCCATAAACTTTACGGAATGGATTTACAGAATCACAAACAAAAAATTTCAAAATAACAGAAACCGCATCACTTGAGGACTACCAACAGCAGCAACAACTAAAATGGATAGCACATGTAACTTGAAAACAGAATAATGAAATAATCATGATGCTGACATTCCACAGTATTAATATCTTTGCCATGTCAGAGTGTGTGTATATATATATATATATATATATATATATATATATATATATATATGTATGTGTGTGTGTGTGTGTGTGTGTGTTTTGAACAATAAAAAACATTAAAAAATTTAAATTTTCAGACACACTGGATTGTATATTAATATTTTTTCTTTTATTATTTCATTTAGGTTCCTTGACTAGTTTTGGCCAGCATGGCCATCATCAGGATAAAAAAAATCTTGCTTGTTAGTAGCAGTGAACTACAGGAATCAATGATTTTCTGAAGAAAATGAACTTCATCTGTAGTTTTCATTTGATTTTTTTTATCGTTAATTTTGGTCAGTACTTGTGTTGGTCAAACAGCCTCTTAAGTTGTTTTTAAGCTAGATGCTGTGGAGATTCATGCGACTCAAAATTCCCTTGGTCATTTTGACAGTTTTATTGGTTGCTGGGAAGGAGAGATGTGTGTTAAGTGTATGTTATCATTTAGTTCTTTGGGAGTGTGTGTAAGTGCATATATTAGTATGGGTGTGTGTATAACCATAAGACCTCAACACCTCTACAAGCATGTCTGTTTTGTGTGGGTGACAAATGTGGGTAGGGCTTGATTTATGTGCTTATATATTAATTCTATCTATGTTGTTAGATTTGTGTTTAAGCCTGTCTGGACAAAGTGTTTTGAGGTGCAAAATCCATTTGTCTTCATGTTCCTTTAGAATTTTTCTGTTATCTTTTCTGTCTAATTTTATTTTTTCAATTATACTGAATTTGGGATGGCTTTTAAAATCATGTATGTATATATATATATATATATGTGTGTGTGTGTGTGTGTCATACATCCTCATCCTCATTGGTAGCACAATTTTCATTGCTTCAATCATTAGTATACAAAGTATCCACTATAATAATGTTAGAAGTAATATATATAAATTTTTTTTTTACATTTATATTTGTAATTTTTTATTTTTTCATTCTTCCCTTTTTAAAATTTTTTTTCTTTTTCCGTTTCCTCTTTTTTCCCCCCTTTCTCCTTTTTATCATGGTATATCTGGATTGATTTCATTTCTAAAAAAGACTTTCGGTAGGAAGAGATGAATATATCAATATTCATGTAATAAATTATAACCAATATGTATTTTTAAGGTGTTTTTTGATTTATCACCATATATATATATATATATATATATATGTGTGTGTGTGTGTGTGTGTGTGTGTGTGTGTGAGAAAGAACAGATGGAGTAAAATTCCACTGTTCATAGAATTTACTTTTTTTTTAAAAAGTGCTCAATACAAAGTAGAGCAATATATTATTATTCTTTTTTATTATAAGACATTCTAATAAAAACATGTTGAAATCGCTACACAAAAGCTTTCATGTTTCAATACTATGATTATACTTCTTTGGGCGATGGTAAGTAACTGATGATAAAATGATTAAGAAAATTTGAGAACAAAGTGTTACCTCTTTTCTGAAAGTTAAATGAGAGGATACATAAGGTCAGAATTAAAATTACAGAAAAGAGGTAACTCTGTTTTTAAATTCTAACAATAAACTTAATTACAAATCTAACCACCTACAATTAATACTTATAATATCATCAAACCAAATTAAAAAACAAAATAACCCATTAAACATCTACAAATATGCGTGTGTGTGTGTTTATACGTATGGCTGTGAGCATGTGTATGCATAGGTATTTACCATTTAAACATTAATAACATTGGTATTATATATATATATATATATATATATATATATATATATATATATATATATTAATAAAAAGAAAGAACAGTAAGATATATAATCCGGTGTTCTTATAGATATTTTTATTTTTACAAAATAGTGCTCAATGTAAATTTACAGAGCATTAATATTATAAGTTAATAGACTTAAAATATGGTTTTTCGCTACACAGTTCCAACCATGTTTCAAAAATGGAAGCTAAAAGCCCCAAATGTCTTTAAGTACAAAATTAAATTCGGGGCTTTTAGCTTCCATTTTTGAAACATGGTTGGAACTGTGTAGCGAAAAACCATATTTTAAGCCTATTAACTTATAATATTATATATATATATATATATATATAATATTTATTGACTAAGTATTAATAACAATTATTTATATAAAAACATGAATAAAATACAATTCCTAGCAAAAAAACTAAAATGGCCATAAATAAAAATATATAAATAAAAATAGATCACATGTCTAGGGTCAGATCAAAACCAGACTAAGTTTGCTACAGATAAAAAAAAAGAAAAAGGACAACATGATCATGGTGCACACAAGCATGGACATGCACACACACAAACACAGAGAATACAGAAGAAAAATTACACTAGTGCTAAAAGTGTATAAAAAGAAAAAAATTGAATAAATATAAGCAGTAAATGGCTTATATTCCCTGAAGAGTGAATGGACAGGTTCGTCTTCTAAACTCTGTAGTTTTTAAATTTTACTCACATTAATCCTACATATATCTCCAAATAAAGATGAAGAACGAACAGATTAACAATTCACATTTCGTTACCATTTATTTTTTAAAAAGAGTTCGATACAATGTAGAGCATAATATTATAATATTTGTATTAGTATTTAAAATATTTTATCATCGCAACACTGAAATTGCTATGTTTCAAAACTGAAGGTTAAAAATTATTGTTCCATTTTTCAAGCGATCTTGAATAAAGTCAGAAAAAATGAGTTTAAATGGGAGCGGGGAATGAGATTTCAAACTTTTATTATTGGTGTTGTCTTTTTTTTTGATGAATCTATATACAAGTTAAATTGGAAAATTGGAATCTATATACAAGTTAAATTGGAAAAGTGAAAAATGTAGGTTACAGGTTAAGTGTGAGTTTGTAATTCATGGTTGTCTAGAATTGTCTGTAGTGTATTAAACATGTCATCCAACTGTTTAAAGGGAGGTAACTAAGTATGGTTTGGAGAGTTTTTTTACGACATGAGTAGTAAAAAGAGAACCTATTATTGGCATTTTATCCTATCTATTATACACATTTTAAAATATTTTTGGAGTAGCCATAATTCATTTTATTGAGATTTGGTTGCAATTTTTTAATATAGATAGCGTCAAGAATATTTTGTTTATGTTTCTTTTCGTGAAAAAGTATACAGTTATTTTCAACAAGGATTTTTCTGTAAATTTTTAGAAATGTTAGACATATTATTCAAATGAAAACTTAGCTGTCGAGACAATGTCATTGTAGCGTGTCCAACATAAATATTATTTTTACCATGAGAGATACAATCTCCCAAATGACATTTAAATTTATAAACGATGTCGGTTTTCTGCAACACATTAGTGGGCGCAGAAGAGTCATTACAAATGATTGTAATAGATATAGTAGATTTAGTGTAGTATATAATTAGTTTTATTTTTTTTCTAAAGATCTGTGGTGGATATATTAGTTTTAATTAAATTTTTTAGGATATTTTCATCTTGTTTATAATTAGAATGCATTTGGTTACGATATAAAGAATTGATATGTTTAGGGTTAGTATTATATTCTGTTTGTTTAGTATAGAGATCTCTAATCAACAATCTATCAACAATATCGTTAGGGAAGTTATTATTGACAAGAGTTTGTTTTATATTTTTTAGTTCACTGTAGAAAATCTGTTTTGTGGATGAATTAATTTTTGCATTGCTTATATTTCATTTTATAGTAATTTGGATATTCACTCTTATAAGGGTACAAGAATTTAAGCTGGTAGGTTTTTTATACGGGGAGATAGTGAACTTATTGTTATTAGTATTTGTCAGTATATCTAGAAAAGGAATTTTGTTACTATTATTAAGTTCATATGTAAACATAAGGACAAAGTTGTCCTGGAATTGTTTTTGGCGTTAATGTATTTCACCCGTATTCTTAACTAATATAAGGATATCGTCGACGTATCTTAGGTAGATGGGAGGTTTTTTTTAAATTGTTAAAGATGTTATTTTCAAAATTAGACATATAGAAATTGGTAAAAGTCAGACCAAAAACTGAACCCATGGAGACACCATCATTTTGTGTATATATATATATATATATATATGTTATTTTTGTGATCATAGAATGGGACTTCGGTAGTACAGGTTAGAAGTAGTTATCATAATATACTAGGTATAATTTTAAGTGGAGGGACAGATGAATTATTGCATATGTTTCTTATAATAATAGCAATAGTTTCATAAACAGGGCCATTAGTGAATAAGTTTATAACATCAAGTGAGGCTATAGTTTCATTGTTAGGTTTTCATTTTTTAGAATTTGAATTAACTTGAGAGTTGATTTTATGCTGTATTTGTTTGGAAGATATGGTGTGATAAGTTGGTTAATGTTATTTTTGTTAATTGTTATACAAGAGCGGGATTTTGCCTATAATAGGGCAGAAATGGTAGTTTTGTTTGTGTGTTTTTAAAGTGTAAATAACAGATATGTAACTGGGCATATAATCACCAACAATTTTAGGAAGTTTTAAACAATCCTGTTCAGCATTATTAGCGGTGATAAGTTTGTTAATTTTTAATTTTAGTTTAGGTTTCTGTTAATTTTTTTAATTTTCTGTGGTCATTAAGTATTTTATCATGTTTTTCATTGTCGTCCAATTTGTTTAAGACAACAAAGATGTGTGTTTTGTCTGCTTTTTTGACAATTATGTCCAGGTGATTACGTAGTTCCTTAGCAGCAATTTGCAGTTGTTTTGTGAAAATTTTTGAAGTTTTTACCAATGATGCGCCTATCTTTAACTACCTCAGCCTTGAGTAATTCACAGAATTCTGGTGTTGTTGAAATTAGTCGTTCTTCTTGGCATTTTTCCATACTTTGATACAGTGTCTCAATTTCGTCTTTTTTAATGAGACGATTATACTTTCAGTATATGTGTCAGGTGGGTACCAGGCTAAGCAATTCTTTTTGGTGTTTAGTCAGTGTGTGGTTAGAAATATTAATGAAATTATTAACAATTTGTCTCTGACAATAATGGATACTATAATATTCATTTAATTATAAACAATACCCTGATGAAAATACTTGGTAATAAAACAAATATGTATAAACACATCGATTTTCTCTTGTTTTTCAGTAATGACATAAAAAATATCTGGGAGTATGAAAGGATCTTAACAAAAATGAGCAGGCAGAATATGTCTAAACTGTACAACGAAACATGTCTTAATGAAAACATGCTGTCAATATATATATATATGTATGTATATATATTTATGGATGTCTATTTGTATGGTTGAGACTAGAGGGTAGGTTTAAGAAAAAGGTGTTTGTTTTTAGGTGAAGGGGAATTTTTTTTTTCTTACAAAAGTTTTTATATGGTAACTCTATATAATGTATATATAATCTATTTTTATCATGAATCAGTGAGTTAAAAATCAGCAAATATGGACAACCGTACTCGCAATAAAACAGAGTGTCAAAAGGATGGTTTTTCTCATGACGATGCTTCTATTTTTTTTATCTTCACTCTTCAGCAATATTTATTATTATAAAAAGCAATGATTAGAATTGTAAAAAAAGAAAAGAAAAATTTGAAAGTGAATTTATACTTTTTCTTTGTTGTTGAGAATTTTCAACAAAAATAATAAGCACTATTTATTCATTAGATAAATCTATCTAATAAATTTCTTAGATTATTTATTTATTATTTACACTATTTATTAGATTGTTCATTGGAATGGTTGGCAAAACATCGGCCAATTGCCAATCAATTCGAACTTTATAAAATGGTAAATAATAAGAATTTCCTTATAGTTGGCTCTGTCAAGAAAATGAGGGTGCAGGCCAGGGAAATGAGCAAAAGTACTTACCTTAAGTTGCAAAAAAAAATATCTACTTCTGTGACGTAGCTTCTCCGTCAGATAACTTGGGTAGCATAACAAAGGGGGTAAAAACAAGAGGCCAAAACATTTCCTTTATATAACCACTTGATTAATCATGTGATAACAAGTCATGAGACCTTGTAACTATAAAAAAAAATTGGAAAAAGAAGGTAACAGCTTTTAGTCAACTAGGACAACAACCCAGGTAAGTACCTTTACTCATCCCACCTGAACCATCAATTTTTCCACAGTTCACATAGTTTAATAATTTAGGAAATGTTTATAAATAAAAAATTGTTTTCATATTTCTTTACAATTGTTTTTATTTCTTTACAAATTAGGAAATGATAAATATTGCATTGCTTTATTAAATCTAATTGTACTATTATAGTTTTTACTTTTTAGAAAGTTGTAAACATAAAATTATTCTTGTAAATAAAAAATTTAATAAATACTGTTTAATATTTTTGTTGTAAATCCCAAGAAAAAATGATAAATTCAATCTCACCATATGTTTAGGTTTTATTACAATTCTAACCATCTAAAAAAAAAAACACATTGCCGAGAGGTGAAGGTAGTTAAAAAGCGGTGTCGTGAGAAAAACCGTCCTTTTATTTGACACTATCTTACTTGCACATTTATCCATGTTTGCCTTTAAAAAAATTTTTTACACATAGCAAAATCATTAATTTAAAAATCATTAATTCTCTCATAAAACAAAAGAAAAGTAACCATTTTTAAATCCAAAATCAAATCCTGAACGGATGGATCGCCAATTTTCATGCAAAAAAAAAAAAAAAAATTAAAACACACGTGTATATTCTGATTCATATGTGTTGTTCACAAACTAGACATTTTTTTAAGTTAACATTATTAAAATTTTAATTAAATTATATATATTCCTAAAAAAAAAAAAAAATATTATTCCTTGCACCGGGTGTAATACTGAGAAAAACTAGCTGTAGGGTAAATAAATAGTTAGTATAATTTGAAATTGGGCGATAATATTTTAGGTGCTTGCAAACTGAAGGAATAATCAAATATTCTTCTAAATTTTAACCAATTTAATTATTAATGTATATAAAAAGACAGGGAGGCTACAGCGTAACAAAAATTCAAAATTGTGGCCCTTTTATGCATCCGTAGACATTCTCTACTTCCGACTAAACACGTTTTAAAACATGTAATTTTTGTTTTCTTTTAAATTTAATAGATTTATATATTTGATTTTATTTTTATTCATACGTTGCAACGGAAAAAAATATGTTTTGTTAGGAAATAAAGTATTTAAAAACAATTCACTTCTCATTTTATCTCCCTCTGATTCTAAAAATGTGTGTGTACAGAGCAAATAAACAAGTTGGATTTTTTAAAATGATATATAAACTTACATTTTCACATCAATTCTTGTCTTTTGGTTTGCCTTTTCATCTTCGTAAAGAGATCGAAGAACCTTGATAAAAAAAAAAAAAAAATGAATAAATCGGCGAGGCATTAACAGAACTTAAAGATCTAGTCAAATTTTCTTTCTTCGAAAAGTCCGAACTAGTCTTTTTCTTCGAGCAAAATAAATACGGTACAAATGTCGTCTGGAAAAAAAAAAAATGAAGATAGAAAAAGAACAAGGGAAATAATCGATATTTTTAGCCGATAATTCTTTTTAAAATTTAGTTATTTAACTAAATAACTAAATATTTAATTATTTTTAAAGTTTATTTATTTTTAAATATTTAGTTATTTCTAAAATTTAATTATTTAAAAAATTTAGTTATTTTTTTAAAAAAATTTAGTTATTTTTTTAAAATTTAGTTACTTTTCCAATATTTAATTATTTTTTAAATTTAATTATTTTAAATTTAGTCATTTTTAAAATTTAGTTATTTTTAAATATTTAGTTATTTTTAAAGTTAGTTGTTTTTAAAGATTAGTTATTTGTAAATATTTAGTTATTTTTAAAGTTTAGTTTTAGTTATTTTTAAAATTTAATTAATTTTTTTAATATTTTGTTATTTTTAAAGTCTAGTTATTTTTAAATATTTAGTTATTTCTAAAATTTAATTATTTTTAAAATTTAGTTATTTCTAAAAATTAATTATTTTTAAAATTTAGTTATTTTTAAAAAATTTAGTTATTTTTTAAAATTTTGTTAGTTTTTAAATATTTAGTTATTTTTAAAGTTTAGTTTTAGTTATTTTTAAAATTTAATTATTTTTTTAAATATTTACTTATTTTTAAAATCTAGTTATTTTTAAATATTTAGTTATTTTTAGCGTTTACTTATTTATAAATATTTAGTTATTTTTAATGTTTAGTTAATTTTAAATTTTTAATATTTTAAAAATTTAATCATTTTTAAAGTTTAGTTATTTTTAAATATTTAGTTATTTTTAATTATTTAGTTATTTTAAAAATTTAATCATTTTTAAACTTTAGTTATTTTTAAATATTTAGTTATTTTTAATTATTTAGTTATTTTTAAATATTTAGTCATTTTTAAAGTGTACTTATTTTTAGATATTTAGTTAGTTTTTTAAATTTAATTATTTTTAAATATTTAGTTATTTTAAAATTTACTTACTTTTAGTTTTAAAGTTTAGTTATTTTAGACATTTTTTTTTTAATTTAATTATTTTTAAATATTTAGTTATTTTTAAAATTTAGTTATTTTTAAATATTTAAGCAGTTATTTTACAATTTAAAGTAGGTATGGTTTACTTATATGCTGCTTATTTTAAGAACTGGATAACCTATATAGATGAAATAGAAAGAGAGAAAAAACAATTCAAACTACAATTACTTAAAGATAAAATTATAGCCGAGTACTCATTTTTAGGTTTTAAAAATTAATTTTTTTTTACAGTATTAAATTATAATTATATTCAATTGTTAATCACAGAAAAAACAGCAGAAACTGTGTTAAAATTATTTCGCTTAAAAAAAAAATATATTGCAAAAACTTTTTCATAAAACATAGTCTCATAATTTGATATAAAAGTGGAAATAATCACAAAATTAAAGTTAAATCTTTAAATATTTCATTGAAAGTTAAAAAGGACTGATTGTGTCGATTACCTCCCTTGTTTTTTTAACGGGGGTCGTTAATTTTTAAAATCGATTTTTTTCCTGAAATTTTAACTTCACCTAATAATTTTTCTTTCAGATACTGCAGTTTTGTCAGATCTACTTCTTTATATGCCATATCCTCTCAGGACGTAGTCGATCATGGCTCTCCACAACTTCCTGTCCTTTGCACGTCTTAATAAATTTCGTCTTTTTGTTATTTCTCCATAACTCTGTCTGCCATTCATTTACATAACATAAATGAGCTTAAGTAAGTTACTTAAGCTCATTTATGTTATACATTGTTTTCTTCTGTCTTGTGAGTGTCAAATTTTCCAAGCCCTCATTAGGTGCCCCAGAAATTTCAGGTCTCTCATCCTGATGTTAAATATAAGTTTCCTTTTCATTTCCATTTTCTCTAATACTTCATCATTACTCACATGTTCGGTCTATGGTATCCTCAGCATGTAGAAGCACATTTCTGTTGCTTCAAATGTCATTTACATCTCTGAGACTGTCTAGCATTCGTTGCCATATAGAACAGACATCGCCTAACAGTTCAGTACTCTTTTCTTTGTTTCTAACAAAGTTTTTTTTTCCTGTCTCTTAATACTCTGCTTAGCTTTCGAAATGCAACTTTGGCTATCTCAATATGGCTTGTCGGAGTTAGCTCCTCCTTTAGTTCGTTAACTCTTTCACCAGGGTTTCTCTCTTCCCTGGATATAAATATTCGCTGACCCTTCGCCTCTTCCTCTTTTTGTCTCAGGCTTTCAGTCTGACCACTTCGCAGATGTGAACGCTCACAGATACAGCGTTTCCCAAATGCTGGGAACATGCTAACGTACGTACGAACACTCACCACAACACAACACACACATATAATATTCACCACACACACTCTGTCCATGTAACTTATAACCTTTCTTTTTATTAATACATATATTTGTTTACATATATTGGTCTTGTGTTTGTTTTTCTGTGGGGAAAATAGAAATGGCTTACCTCCCAAACGCCCTCGCGTCTGTCTGGCCTGTGGGTTGAGAAAAGAAAGGGTCCAAGATGGCGTCCGTGACTTTTAATATTTACGGTCTCGTGCAGTCACGCAAAGTCGCATTACACGCATGGTAATGAGGTGTGTCTGGACTCCATAAAAGCAGGTCGCTTGGAGAAATTGGCAGAACGGCATTACACCCGTGTTCGGTGTACATTGCTTTGCGTTGCGGTGTGTCAGACATTTTCCGACGGAAAGAGTTGCGTCCCTTTCACCCTTGAATTTGATACCTTTGCTACAAGCTATTTCGGTCTGGGGAGAGGATGACGTTCTGTATTGGAAACGGGGAAACGAAGTCCCAGATATGCCCACCGTTGTCACGCGGCGAAGCATATTTTCCTTGTGCGGCAAGTTAGTTGGGCACCTTCCTGTAGGTGGCTGGCTGTGTGTTGCGGTGGCGTTCATCAAGCGGAGAGCATCTGATGTCACCACTGGATGGGATGACGAAGTTCACGACGCCCCTCTCAACACCATGATGAGGGAGGTCATTGCTAGAGTACGCAAGGAAGACCCAGCCCGGGGTAGATGGTGCGTCGACAGCCAAGACTTCGGTGTGTGGGTTGACGCAAGCTCTCTTGCAACCGGTGTATCGATAGTTCACGATGGAGCTGTGGTGGAAGTTGCTTGCTTGTTACGTCCAGAAAAGGACTCCCAGCACATAAACCTAGCAGAGCTCGATGCTGTCATCAAGGGAATCAACTTGGCGATCCTCTGGAAGTCGACCACCCTGCGTCTGTTCACGGATTCCGCTTGCGTCTTTAAGTGGATCTCGGATACCCTTACCGGGAGGGCCAGGGTGCGGACTAAAGCCGCCAGCGAGATGCTTATCCGACGACGGCTCGACACGATCGTGAAGCTGGTGCAAGAGTACGCACTGACAATGGAGGTGTCCCTGGTCAAATCTAGCCTCAACAAGGCAGATTGTTTAACGAGGGTGCCCCAAAGGTGGCTTGACGCCACTGAGAAAGCTATTGAGCCCGTGTAACCCGCCTGCGCTGCGTCCGTGAGTCCTGTTCGATCTAATCGAATCAAAGAAGTCCACCAACAAAGCGGGCCCCCTGGAATCAAGCGGACCCTGTATTTCGCCAAGTTGGTTGACCCAGGAGTACAAAAGACAGACGTCGGAAGAGTGGTCAGAAACTGCGTGGCGTGCCAGTCTATAGACCCAGCACCCGTCCGCTGGAAGAAAGGGCAGCTGAGCGTGAGGAACCACTGGAGCCGGCTGGTGATAGACGTTACTCACCACAACGGTGAGGATTTCCTGACGCTCATTGATTGCGGTCCATCCAGGTTTGCGATATGGCGGCTGCTGCGTCGGCAAGATTCAGCCACCATCACCCGTCAGTTAAACAGTATCTTCCTTGAACGTGGCCCCCCAACGGAGATATTAACCGACAATGGCACCGCATTCACCAGTGAGCAGTTCAGGAGGTTTGCGGATGGCTGGGGAGTGCACCTACGGTTCCGGTACGCCCACGTACCGAGTGGAAATGGGATCATCGAGCGGAACCACAGGACCGTCAAGACCATCGCAGCCATGACGGGTTGCACGGTGTCTGAGGCGGTCTACTTGTACAACGTGACCCCGAAGGATGATGTCTCACCCTCTACGACGCCAGCCGACACATTGCATAGGTACCACGTCAGAGTGAAGGGCATAGAGACCAACCCGCTGACGGAACTGAAAGTAACGGGAGAGAGGCTGAAGAAAGGCGATGTCGTCTGGATTAAAAACCCGCGGAGCAAGTGCACGACGAAATACGGAACCGGACGCGTCACTGAGGTGATCAGCCCACAGACGGTGCGGGTCGACGGTGTGTCCTGTCACGTTAAGGACCTGCGGCCGGCGACGCAGTTGCAACCATCGCTGGACGACGGGAGCGAATCGGAATCTGAGACCAGTGAGGCATCGCTCTGGTTCATGCCAGCTCCATCAGGCAGTGACTCAGATATCAGTAGCCTTCCAAGGGACGCGGTGTTTTTCGACCCTCATACTGCGGATGGGGGCACAAGCGACGATGAGGCTCGCAGCGTCCCTCTTCGAAGAAGCACCCGGTGAAAGCGATCGCCGCCTCCCTGTCAACTCTGTGTTCATGAGATCAGGGGGGAGTGTGGGGAAAATAGAAATGGCTTACCACCCAAACGCCCTCGCGTCTGTCTGGCCTGTGGGTTGAGAAAAGAAAGGGTCCAAGATGGCGTCCGTGACTTTTAATATTTACGGTCTCGTGCAGTCACGCAAAGTCGCGTTACACGCATGGTAATGAGGTGTGTCTGGACTCCATAAAAGCAGGTCGCTTGGAGAAATTGGCAGAACGGCATTACACCCGTGTTTGGTGTACATTGCTTTGCGTTGCAGCGTGTCAGACATTTTCCGACGGAAAGAGTTTGCCTTCTTTGGACTTAATTAAAGTCCAACTTTCTCATGTAGTTGGACCGGCTAGCAGGAAAATCTGTAGCGGAGCCCTCGAGCGCCCCCGTATCACAAAAGGGTGATGAGGTCACGAGAGGTCCACTAACATTTTCGAAGACGTTAAATCTTGACAAGGTGAAACCACATAGACGACAGAACTAGGATATATAAGATATAAGCTAATTTATTCTAGAAAAGTAATAAAAGAAATAAAGGTGGTCGGAACGGTAGAGATGCAGATGTTCCGGTGCAGGCATTGATGGTCGAGGTTGGTTGTTACAGGTGATCGCTGCTGGTCATGCAGATGATCGCTGTTGGTCGTTTCAGTTGATGTTGGTCGTTGCAGATAATTGCTGCTGGTCATTGTAATTTAAGGTTGATGTTGGTCGTTGCAGATAATCGCTGCTGGTCATTGTAGCTTGAGGTTGATGTTGGTCGTTGCCGGGATGCCAAGCTTGACGTGTTGGGAACGAAAGAGGAGCTGGCGTTGCGATGTTGTTCGGGCATGTCAAAAGGTCTAGTGCAGGCGTTGCGTGTCTGCCGGTCGAGTCTGATATTAGTAACCTCCCGTAAAAATTACAAACGTAGTGGACGGGAAAGGTTATGGACGACGTGCAGGCAGCCAGTAGGGACGGAATGCCGAGAATTGGCAAGGAGCCAGAAGTAAGAGGCGAAGTAGAGAGAGAAAGCAAAGTTTCCAACTATCGTCAAGTTGGCAGACAAAAAGAAATGGGAGCGTAACTTAATACACAGCCCGGTGATCGACGTCCTGGCCATGGAGACCAGGGGCCTGCGTAACGACCATTTCAGTCGCCGACCCTAAATTTAGCGAGAAGTCACTGTCTTGTGGTAAGGTAGACTAGCAAGAAAATTGGTAAGTAACACAATAAAGTCTATCTATAAAATGAGGAGAGCTTAGCTAAAAGAAAACCAAGGCCTAAAAA
The DNA here is from genome assembly GCA_963932145.1 of Acanthosepion lycidas. Lineage (NCBI taxonomy): Eukaryota > Metazoa > Mollusca > Cephalopoda > Sepiida > Sepiidae > Acanthosepion > Acanthosepion lycidas. The sequence continues at coordinate 50,340,748 of OZ010614.1, forward strand.
TGCCTAGAAGTATATTATGACTAGGTTCGTAATATAACTAAACTGAAAAGGTAACTTGCTAGTCTCTACCTCGGGTTAACAGCGTGTAGGGAGCACAACCGAAAGGTCAAGGTCGAAATGACCTGATCTCTTCCAGTTTAAGGAGCCAAGGAGGAGATAACTCCGACAAATCTTAATTCACGTGTGTTCTTCTACTCCTACTCATCATCGCCGACACGGTCCCCTACAGGCTTTGGATTTTCAGTATTACATTTTCTGTCCTCTGCTAGAACACTTTCCAGATATTTACATTTTTGTGTTTGTTTAATTTTGGTACTTGTAATTTGCATTTTGGCTTTTTTAGTAACGCTGTTGCGGATGTGTGTTGGAAAGGAATAGAAGGTTTGTATTATCAGAAGGCTTAAAAATTGTGTGTGTTCAATAATCTTCCATCCACAACAATTAATACAAGACATAGAATAATGATTCATAAACATCTTGTTTCAAAACGTAACAATTGAATTTATTAAATATTTGATATACATGCATGTGAACTGAAAAGGTTAAACAGATTTGTGTCTCTTAGATTAGGTAATATTTGTACCTAAGCTCATAAAGTGAAAGTAATTATTAAACTGATAGTTTAGAAGAATAAAGTTTCTTTAGCATGTTTGGAATTGTGTATTGTACAAGTTGGTAAAAGTTCAGAAGAGATTTCAGAGTTCGTACTTGCGTGAATGTTCGTAATGGTCTTTAACATCTGACTGCATTAGTTAAGACAGGAGTTCTTGAAGATTACATCTTGGCAAATGAGACGCGAGAGAGAGATGAATGAAAATGTAGTGATTACTACTATGCTTGCCACGCCTACATTTTTCTCAACTGTGATTGGTCAAATGATAAATACTAAATATCACAGGACAATTTACTGATCGCATTCACCACACTGAATTTTTCCTACCGTTAACTCACAAACATGCTTTTGTTATAAAATCACCGATTGGTTAATTTTTCATCCAATCAGATATTTTTCGTGTTCTTTCAAAATTTATGCCGCATTCGTGCTGGGAGCCTACAGATAGTAATATAAGTCCGGATTCATTCCCAAATTAAACAGTAGAGTGGAAGACAGTTGAAGACAGTATAACTCAACTACTCACGCGCGTCTACACAGATTATTCATTCTACTCACTCCGCACGCACACAGACACAGAACTTGAATATCATTCACCATCAGTTCTTTGTGAACAAGCCAAGTTGCAACACCTCTGTTAGTTATACAAAATATACAATTGAACTTACTGTATGTTCTTCTGAATACACATTTTATTTCAAAACAGAACTCTGAACATTCTATTCAGAAAACTTGCTTATTTAAATATCACCATATTCAACTAACAGGTAAAGGGAAACTACTGCTTTCTCCTTATTCGCACATTACAAAAATTACCTTGTATTTGTTGTTGATTTTAATATATATGTTTTATCGTTGAAACACAAATCGGTTTTCCATTGTTTTTCCTTGATTTTAAAAAATGTATAAATGTTAAAAATGCTCTTCAACACGCAGCTATATTAATCTTTCCAACAAAACACCATTTACACTGGTAACCCCAACACTTAAGAAAATAGCATTTACTAAAAGAAACACAACGGAGTTTACACGTGTTCTGTTTATATATGATCATGAATCACGTGACTGGCTCAGATGGAAAACGCGGTAAAACAGATTTGTCGTATGCAGGCGGTTTGATTGGTCGGAACTGACCAATCAGCGAGCTACATTGAAGGTGATTAACCAATGAACGCTTGTTATATATTTTGTAAGATTGTGATGGTGAAAATTACAACAGGAATAGTGAATTTCCTAGCAGGGGTTAACTGGCTTGTTGTGGAAGATTCCACAACGCCATCTACTAGCGTAGAAGTTCCATCTAGAAATCCTTAAAGGTTCCAACACAACTTAAATGGACTGATCTGCTTTTGGTGAGAATAATTTTTGTAGATTAGCATTCCTTAATTCATCTCCCCACCAACATTTGTCAGAATTTAAAAATATTGATTTTTTTTTTATCAATTTAGAAATGGGGTCCTGTTTATAATATTGATACAGTCTCAACTCTGTATCTATGCCGATGACACAACTATTTACTCCTGTCTTAATAGTAAATCTGATCAGTTCAATAAGGTCAAAGCTGATCTAAAAAATGATCTATATTCTGTTGTTAACTGGGGCAAGGAATGGCTTGTTAATTTTAAGTCTTCAAAACAAAACTGCTCTCTTTTATTTGTCAGAGAGAAACGTTTCTGGCAGCTATTCTAAAAAATTTCTTTGTTTTGTTTGTTTAATGGTACTCCTCTATGGGTCATTTAATGCCAAAATTTAATTTTCTTGGGAGCTTTGAAGTAATAAAAATATGACATATGTTATTCTGCTTTCACAATTGAATACATGGTAGATAATACTCAGCTTTGGGGTATATATATATATGTTTGCGTGGATATGATTTGTAGTTTTGTTGAAGTTATATTTTGGAATATAGTTTGAATTTTTTTTAAAGAACTTGTAGGACTTTATATGGACTAATGTCATGAAAGAGTTCTTTCAGGTTGGTTGGTTGGTTGGTTGGCATATCAACTCCTTATGGGTCATTTATTGCCGAAATTCAATTTTCTTGGGAGCTTGAAAATAATAAAAATATATGTTATTCTACTTTCACAATTGAATACATGGTAGATGATACTCAGCTTTTATGCATATACGTGTTTGTATGGACATAATTACTAGAGGCAATGATATGTGTATTTTATGTTGCAGCTTTGTTGAAGTTATATTTTTGAATACAGTTTGATTTCTTTAAAGAAATTGTAGGATATTATATGGATGAATGTCATGAAAGAGATCTTTCGTGTTGGTCGGTTGATGTTGTTTAGGGCTATATAAACTTCTATGGGTTATTTAATACCGAAATCTAAATATTTTGAACAGAATTTTGTGGCTTCAACTGCAGATAAAATGCATTGTTGGACTTTTTACTATAAAATGTATTCTTGGGAATCTACCATAAAATATGCACTGTTGGTAATTGGTAAAAATGTATTACTTGTATTATCACAATAAAAATGTAGTTTTATTTTTTCATAGTGTTTCGTTTTTGTTTACGGGTCCACTATTTGGCCACAACTGGGACTAACAGGTACTACCACCCCACGTCACGGTGGGCCTGGGAACAACAGCAGATAAGAGATGGGTCCACACTTCTCAAAACCTCCAATTTCCCAATAGGAGGCCTTGCTTTTGGATGTAATCTATCATCATACCCAGGACTAGTGCTAAAAAATGATCTACATTCTGTTATTAACTGGGGCAAGGAATAGCTTGTTAAATGTAAGTCTCTAAAAAAAAAAAAAAACTTCTCTCTTTTATTCATCTGAGAGAACCCTTTTTACCTTCCAGCAGCATATGGCTAACCGCCAGGAGAGTGACTCATTGTGCCTTTTTGTACTAACGTTTGTTTGATGACATGAGGTGGAAAAATTATATTGAATCAACTGCTAGATCTGCTGCAAGGAAAGTTGGTTCCCTGTGTTGTGCTAGACAAATTTTCTTGCCAGAATCTATCTTAAATATTTATAAGCCTACCATCCGTCTATACTTTGAATATTGCTGTCACACCCGGTTTGGCATTCTGCTACACATTTAGAGATTCTTGATAAAATCCAAAGAAGAATCTGCAATGTTATTGGTCCTGACCTGGCATCTCAGCTTCAGTATTTCCTACTGCTGTAATGTCGCTTCCCTGTGCCTTTTCTATAAATACTTTCATAGTAATTGCTCTGATGAACCCTCCTCGATGGTACCTAAATTTGATGAATTTAAGCACAATACTAGATTGATGCAAGGTCTCATTTTACGGTTGAAATGACTAGATCGAACCGGAAGTTCTATGCTAATAGTTTCTTCTATCGCACTTCTTGCTCGTGGAACTCTCTTCCGGCTTCTTGCCTTCTTCTCGTTCTTTTATTGTCCTCTCTTCTTAATTGTATTTTTTCTCATATTCTCTAACATTCAGTAACCCACTTGCATCTTAGTGGCTTTATTGCCTTGCTTGGGATGAAAGGATTTTAAAAATTCAATTTTTAAAGAGTTTCCTGTACTTCATTGTTGTTTATAAATGTCAAATTTGAAACTTTGATTACATCGCATGCTACAGATGATGTCCTTTTTTCTTAATTTATTGTTTTACCCAGTTATCAATGACGTAAGCACAGTTTCAAATTTGACATCTGTAAATAATAACTAAGTACAGGTAACTCTTCAAGAATTCAAAAAAATTGCAGATATCAGTGATGTCAGCAGAGTTGCAAACTTCACATTTGTAAATAATAGATAAATCAAATATCTCTGTAAAAAATAAGGGATCAATTTTACATGGAGAGAACACAATAAAATTTCACCTTTTAAAATATGTACACGACAGTTCAAAAGTTTGAGGCAACACCTGGTAATTTTTTAAATTCGCCCAAATGTAGTTGTTTTGTATTTTAAAAAAGAGAAAATTAATATACATAGTTAAAAAAAAAGTGAGACATGATTTTTTTATTAGAAATTTTATTATGACAAAAAGATAAAAAGCATTTTATGATTAAATTTTGCTCTTGTCAAAATATTGTTTTAACCTAGAAAAGGTTACTGAATGAGGAATAACCAAAACGGGGTTTGGAAATGAAATGGTAATCTTTATAACATCAACAAAATATAATACTCGCCAGCGGCGTGAAGTAGGTAAACCACTGCTAGTGGTGGACTACTTAGCATATTACAATATTTATTTCTGAAAAATTACAGAAAATGTGGCACAAGGCCTACAAAGGGGGATGGGGAAAAGGGCGGTCTTCATCTGTCTTAATTTTAAACTTAGCTATCCACAAGCACTGGCCCAAGCATACAAACAATATTCCTAACACCAAAAATGTACATTCTAAATAGCCTTTCTTACTACAGCCACCATAATACCACATTGTCTCAATGAAAATCCTAAATAGTCCCCATATGTACAAATCGTCGTATGTGTGTGGGGGATAAAACAACAAATTAAAAGGATCCCCAATGAGTATATACAATATGAATTAATCTATTTACAAGAAGCTAAACAAAATCATTGTTAGTAATAAAAAAAAAACCCCACAATACTTAAATGTGGCAGAAACAATGCGGGCCTATAAAATATAAAAAAACATTCATTTATCCCTAGCATTCACACAGACACGCACTCAAACAAACACAACAGAAAACGAAAAACACACACAGGCGAAAAAACGAAAATTGACCCGAATCCACCAGAAAAGTGACATCACTGACCACTTAACGAGGTAGGGGATGGGGAATTTAACTAAAGAAAAAATAGGGACAGAAATAAAAGGGGCCAATGAGCAGACACGCCCTAGCTAAGTTAACTGGAAAAAAGGAAAAAATTAAAGTTTCAAAAAACAAAACCTACACTAACCTAATTTCGGGATGGGTTGCCCAAGTTCAACCCAGGAAGAACAATATCCGGATGCCTAACCGGCATCAAAATGCCACTCTAGGTCAGTGCCTTTTACTCGACACAACCGCGCAAGAGTAATCGACCTTTTGTCAAATTCTGATGAGGTGAGCCGCCGCTTTTCCGTCCTAATCATGACTTTAAACTGATGCTTAAAGAACAAGATCAGTTGGGAAAAGTGACCTTCTCGCCCTCATAGAATTCCTTCTTACGCGTCGTCCAAATCACGATTCTCATAACCTCTAGTAAGCAAAAGAACACATATTGTTCAGCCTTCGTCATCTGCGGCACCACATTGCTACAAACAGAACTGGCTTCAAGGACAAAGAACTTTCCTTGCAGCATGCGGACCATGAGACCTTCAACATACCTGCACAACGGCGCTACCACCCTGCAATGAAAGAAGGCGTGACCAATTGTCTCGACTTCCCCACTACAGCGACGGCAGTTTGGAGATTTCTCCAAACCCGCTGAGCAGTCTTTTGGCGACCCAGAGAGCCCCACGAATCATCATCCAGGTGAGTGATGTCTCATTGTTATTGAGGCATTTCAACCCGGGCGCCCAAGGCCATATTGAGCGAGCCTCCTGCTTCGTAAGACTGAGCTCGTCAATCAGCTCATCACGCACGGCCCCACTTGATATAATGCCTTACAAGACAACGCCTGGACGTTGGAGAGGCCATCCGACGCCCATAAGAGGCGTTTCAGAGCAATACCACATTCACGATAGAAGGAGCATTCGGCTCGGGACAAAAAATGGGCCTCCTCCTCGCTTGAGTGCACACTTCTCAGGGATGGGAAAGATTTACGGGCGTCTTCCTTCCAGAAGGCGCCCTCCTCATCCGATTCGCGACACACTGGATCTAGGAACCCGATGCGAAGCATATATTGACGTACATCAATGCTAGGCATACCCAGACCGCCGATGGATGAAGGCGACAGATCTCCCGAGATACCATTGCGATTTCGGCCTTCCCTCGTACCTCCGACCAATTCATTTTCAACTAGATATCAGGACCGAACCAGACGCCGAGTATCTTGATCGGCCCATCCGTCCAGAGGAAAGGTCCGGGAAGAGAAACTCCCTTCCACGCACCCAACAGCAAGGCAACAGACTTATCGCGGTTGATCTTGGCCCCTGTCACCATCTCATAACCACTGATTTCTTTGCTGACTTCGTCAATCTCGGCTCTGCTCGACACAAGAACCGAAACGTCATCAGAATAGGCAGAATACCTGGCCGAGGCGGTAGCCCCAGGCAGGGAAATTCCGCGCAGGACCGGATTCGCCTTTAACTAGCGAAAAAAAGGTTCCAACGCAAGAACGTAAAGCAAAGGCGAAAGCAGACAACCTTGACGAATGGAGCGAGACAATACGAAAGGCTCCAATCGTACCCCATTCACCTCCACCAGCGCACCGGGAATCGCATGCAAATGTCCGATCCAAGTGCGAAAGTACGGACTGAAACCGGCCGCCGAAATAACAGCCTCCACAAATCGATGGTCAACCCTATCGAAGGCCTTGGACTGATCTAAATTGATCAGCGCGACTTCACTGTCGACTTTCTCAAAGATCAAACGTACCATATGAAGGTTGTCCTGAATAGTCCTACCCTTCACAGTTTATTCGGAGCCAATCAGACTAGACAGAACAGCCTGCAAATCTTTGCCAAAATCTTTAACTCTGTATTTAACATTAAAGTTAAAGGGCGAAAATTACATATCCCATCCCCACCGTTCTTGTCCTTGATCACACCACTGGTGAAGCGCTGAGGTATAGACCCCTGCTTCATCCAGTTGTTGAAAATCAGTTCCAGCAAAGGAACAAAAACGGGCGACTGCCTCAAGTAGACTTCGTAGAGAAGACCATCTAAATCCCGGAGATTTATCCAGACCAACTTGTTTCAACGCTTCCTAGATTTCCAACTCTGTGATGGGTCCCTCGCACCCAACCGCTTCAGCTGTCGGATAAATAGTTGTCGAACTGAGCAGGGTTCAGACCGGGCTCCCTGGTGAAAAGTTCCTGAAAGTAATCACGAAGAACCTCACATATTCCCGCGTTTGAAGTCACGGTCCGCTTATCCGGCATGGTGACGCACGCGATATGTCGCCGAGATGCATTCCGAGACTCCTCTGCGCGCAAGTCAGCGGTCATATTCGTCGCCTCAGAAGACATTCTTTTTAACCTATCCCTAACTACCAGAGCTTGATTCTTCTTGATAAGCAAGGAGGACAACTCTGCCTTAGCTAAGCCTATTTCCCCACTATCACGGGATTTCACTGCCCAATCTAATTTTTGCTCTAAAGCCATTTGCGCCGCTAATCTATCGAGATTGAGTCAACGGCTAAAATCAGCAGCGAACGTTCTAATTTTCGATTTTAAATTGTCCCACCAGGCATTCCCAACAACCGCCCCCGTCAATTCCCTTTGTATCATTAGTAGCAGCTGGTCCCGGAAATCCTGCTCACCAAATAGTGAGCAGTTCAATTTCCAGTATCCAGCCAACCTAACCTTAGGCTTATCTAAGTTTACACGGACCCGTATAAACTTTATAATGAAAACTTGGACACCCTAAGAGCCCTACATCGACTCTCCTAAGACTCGGTCGAGGTAGCTAGAAACAGTACCAGCATCCGAGCCGCTACTATTTGTCCAAAAGTGCTCATTCCGGTACTTATCGACAAGATCAAACCTGTCGATAAAGTCCCGAAATGGTTTCACGTCCCGGTTGTTAGTACCCGAATTTGGCCCTATACGAGGTCAAGGACGGCATTCCAATCCCCCGATAAAACTTCCCGACGAGATGTCGTCAAAAACGGCTCGATCTGCCGAAACAAAGCAGGCCACTCAGAATGGACATTGGGCGCATAAATCCCAATCCCAAGAGCCTTATCCTTTATGGTAACATCCAGCACGCAAAGTCTGCCCGCCGGATCTGCGAAGACAAGAGACACCTTTCGAACGACCATCAAAACATGCTGAATAGAGGGAGAACCCCCTAGACAGAATTTCCTCATAGTCATGAGTAGAAAAACGGGTTTCTTTTCTTGTACACAACAAACATTCACTCCAAGACGCTGATGGTCACGAAGGAGCCTCGCTCTGCGAGACTCCGCCCTCAGGCCTCGGACATTCAGACCAGCAAACCAGAGAGCCATAATGAAACCGATCAGTATTGCTCTCCTGCATTAAACATGGACGGGGAAAGGACACCAACGGCCTTCCCATCGAGCCTGTTCCCATCTCAGTTTTGATGGACAGACCGCCAATGTCCAGAGGGAAAGTTAATTTCAAAGCTCTATACAGGAAGGGGTGAACAAAAAGAGGGAACCTCCCTGAACAAAATTGTTGCAAAATTTTTTACAGTGACGTTATCAAAGCAGGCCATGGGCGGAAACATGCCAAAGACTTCATTTGCCTCCGCAACCATGGCCCAAATTTGTTGACCGGCTTCACCCCCTCTGATGAGAGTTAATACCCTTTTGGCATTGGGGAAGTTTCTGGGGTCTTCAACGTCTAACTTATTTATTTTTCTGAAATTTACTAGCGATTTAATATTCTTCATTTTTTTGGAGTATCGCAGGGCTTTGTCCTCTAGTTGTTTTGAGACCCGGCACACATCTTCCCCTGTGTTAAATATGGGTTTCGATTTTTTATGGGATGTAAGGTCTAAATTTTCAGGGGAAGGGCTTCTTTGCCTTTTAGGATTTTCAAACTTTTTTGGAGTTGCTGCAGGAGTTTTGACAGGGGATGGTTTGGGGCTAATAGCAGAAATTTGGACTTTGGCAGGTGAAACTCTGATGGGGGCCTCTTTTAATGTAGTCATTTTTGTGGGAGATGGAGATGAGAATCTTAGGACTGGAGGAGGGGTCATGATGTGTTGTTTGGCTGACGGGGAAGACGGTGACGAAGAGTTGGTGCTAGATTTTTTTTTTCTTATTTTGTTCCAGCGAATCTCTTAGCTGGTGCAATTTTTCGGCTTTCTCGAAAGATGGTTCTTTGTTTTTGTTACTTTAATTTTTTTTTGCCATATTTCAAGTGATACAGGTGCTTCAAAAGTGGAAGAACATCCCTGGATGATAACAAGTGATCAGGAAGTCCTGCCACAAGAACACCCCCAGAAACGTAGAGAAAGCTTGTGCATGAGGAGGACAATCAATGATATTGCTGATGTTTGCCGTACAGGATCCATGCAGGCAATCCTAATGTCCGAATTAACCATGCTGCGTGTCACTGCCAAGTTTCTCCTCCGTCTGCTGATCACTGAGCAGAAAGAACATTGCATCAAAGTCTGTCAAGATCTCCATCAATGTGCCGCTGATGACCCATCCTTCATCTCTGTTGATGAAATTTTGGTCTAGAGGTACAACCCTGAGATGAAGCAACAGTCGATACAGTATAACAGCCTTTCATCTCCACGGCTGAAGAAGGCACATCATTTTTTTCTGACATTCATGGTATTGTGCCTCAAGATGTCATCCGCCCCCCCACACCAATCAAGTGTTATACTGTTATGTTTTGAAGCATACAAGAGAGGATGTTTGGCAAAAGTGATCGGATCTGTGGAGCACGAAGAATTGGATAAGGTATATGTAAATATATAAAGGGAACACTGGGGGTACATATTTTTTATAATCTTGTAAATATAAAAATTATTCTCAGAAGTAAAAACTTTAATAAATAAATGTTTATTATCTCGGTTATCAATTCTCCAGAATAAATTTATTTTATTTGCTCAAGTTAGCTTGGACATTTGTGAGTCTCTCATGCCAACCATCACGGTCCCGCATCAAGGTCGGAAGGTCATTAGGTTGACATTCTGTGTCATAACATAGCAGGTCAATGTAGGTGGTTTCTGGGCAACCAAAAAGCAGATGTCCTCCAGGGTGACACCCTTGCACCTTTTCTCTTTCTTATCCCCCTTGACTATGTACTGATAACTTCCCTTTACAAACATCATCATCTAGGTTTTACTTTATCACCAATACTCTCAAGTTGATATCCTGCAAAAAAGTTGATAGATATTGACTAAGCAGATGACTTAGCTATCATTGTAGACACCCTTACCAATGACACAGTTCTCCTACATCATCTAGAAAATGCAGCAAATGATGCTGGACTCTATATCACTGACCCTAAAACTGAATTCAGAGGCTTCAACCAGCAAAGCTCAATACAAACTGTCTCAGGTAAATCAATAAAATTTGTTGAATCTTTTACATACCTAAGAAGTGAGATAAATTCTACTGGAAAGGATGTGAAAATTCACCTTGAATTTTTATTATGTATTTATGGATGTAATCTGATCTACCAGACAACCTCAAATGGAGATTCTTTTGCGACACTGTAGAGATGGTGCTAATGTATGGTACTACTGACTGGACAATCTGCATTATTAATATTACTTCCCTTCCCACTGCATTTCAAGGTCTCTCAATTGCAGTAGCTTTATTGTTAATTTCACTCAAAGTTGTTTTCTGTTGCCATAACAGGATGTGACAACACAACTATGAAATTCAATCACAGTATTGTTCAGGGATCAGAGTCACCTTCAGTGGCAGGATAGACTTTTTGTACATCAAATGGGGTCATATACAGAGTGATAAAGGTTAACTAAAACCTTAGAGTCTAATCTTGATGGAACGTATAGTAAGATGCTGATAGCTATATTTAACATCTCCTGGAGCCGACATCCAACTAAATCACAGCTCTATAGACCAATACCCAATAAGAATCATATGTAATGTAGAATGCACTTTGCAGGACACTGCTGGTGAGCAAAACAAGAATACAGAAAATGTATAAATTCACTTTTATGTTTGGGTTTTATTAAAATTCTAATCATTACTTTTTAAAACAATAAGCATTACTGGCAGAATCAAAAGTGTATACAATAAGAGAGGTGTCAAAGGAATAACCGTCATTTTGACACACTGTTTTTTTGTGGACACAAAGGTTAAACATTACCCTTTAATTATTTCAAACTAGTATCCCCATCTTTGTTGTTAAAGATGTTCAGAGATGCTGACAGGTGCACGTCCCTGATGCGTAAAAATTTTAAAGGATACAATAACTTTCATATGGATGCAACTAAAGTTTGCTATGAAAACAAAATAAAATGTAACTAATATATTCTTTCGGTAATTAAACGCGAGTCATTTATCAAATGAACGAGATAATGATGGTACATAAATATTTTATTTTTTTTTAAACATTTTATATTTTTGTTGTTAACATACTTTTAAAACTATGAGTACAAAACATTTTAACTAACAAGCAGAGACATTTGTATGTAACAATAAGCAATCTGATAAATAAATAGTGTTTAATATCTTTGTTGTCATTCTGAAAAATAAGTAAGTGACATTTCAAATAACATTTAACAGGGCTCAAAAATGTCTTCAGACAAAAGAAATTTTCCTGTCTCAGTTGGTACAGAGTGTAGAGGGGCCAATATATTTTGTAATTTTAAATAATAAACACTGCATTAATCATTTGATGTTATTCTTTCAAATACTTTTTAATAGTCCTTACTTTCTTTCACTGACTCTTTCCTTATTTCATTGGGCAGTGGGATGTGTGAATGACATGGAAACCACTTTCTTGGTTCATTTTTTAAAATTTATGTTTGTACTCAATTTCAAAAAGCTTTTGTTCTGTCAATATAAAAACTTTGTTTTCATAATTCTCGAAAAATGTAGTTTTTAAATTGAACTGTGATTAAATGTGAACACTGTTTTTGTTTTGAATTTATTAATTAAAAAGAACTATAATTCTTAAAAAAATAGTTTCGTAATTGAATTTTGTATTGAAGTTTTGTATTTAATTAAAGAAAATTTTTGTTCCATCAGTTAAGAAAAAACTTTTTCCTGTCAGAATTTTCAAAATATAATGTTTCTTAATTGAATATTGAAAAGTGTAAAAATTGTTTGTTTTGAATTTATTAATTAAAATCTATAATTCTCAAAAAGATAGTTTCTTAATTGAATTGTTTTTGTATTGATATTTTGTATTTAATTAAAAAAAACTTTTGTTCAAACAATTTAAAAAAAAAAATTTTCCTGTCAGAATTCTCAAAATATAGTTTCTTAATTGTATTGTGATTAAGTGTAAAATACTGTTTTTGTTTTGTATTTAATTAAAAAAAATTTTTTGTTCAATTGATTTTTAAAAATACATTTTCCTGTCAGAATTTTCAAAATATAGTTTAATTGTATTGTGATTAAGTGTAAATACTGTTTTTGTTTTGTATTTAATTAAAAAATTTTTTTGTTCAATCGATTTTAAAAAAAAAACATTTTCCTGTCAGAATTCTCAAAATATAGTTTCTTAATTGTATTGTGATTAAGTGTAAATACAGTTTTTTTTTTTAATTTAATTTAAAAAACAAAAACAAATTTGTTCTGTCAATTTTAGGGATTCAGCATGATTGTTTTTTTGGGATGACCGTAATAAAAAAAAAAATTATTAAGAAACTTTAGTTGGAATCTGTTGAAATTCCCAGGGACCCACCCAAATCATCACCTGTGAGTCCCAGAAACTCAGTACATTAAAAAAAAAAAAACTATCAGCATCACTGGATGTTGTTATTTTTTACTGGTTTTTAAATATTTATAGAACAAAGCCAAATGACAAATTCAGTGAAGAATTTTTTTTTATAAAAAAAAATTTGGTATTCGTTATGGTAAATGAATAAAAAGTCAAATTGACAGGTGCAATTATTAAATGATGCATAATTTTAGAAAAAGTGCGACTCAGCTATAAATGTTTTGAATATTCAATGAAGTCAAAATTCGACTTAAGCCCCTTAGGGGAACCAGTTTTTCAGCAAACGAAAGTCACTGTTATGAACCAGACACTTTTTTTATATACATTAATATATAACAGTAGAGTAAGTTATTTACACTATTTATATTTGGGCTCTTGCTTTCATCTTTGGTGTTACTATTATCACAACGTTTCGGCCATTGTGCCCTCTGTCCTTCATCAGGTGTCCTATGGGATAACTTAGTGGATTAAAGCATTAGTTCATAGATTTGGAGACATAGCAATTGTGATTTCAATCCCTGGGCTGGGCAGTGTGTACTTGGACTCAGTGGAAACGGGGCAAGCAGTACTAAAAATAAGAACCAGATGTTAGCACTAAACATGGTCAGTGTTGCTTGATTCATTTTTTACTGCTTATCAACCCTTTAAGAGTTATTTAATGCCAGAAAATATTTTTAGATTATAAGTTTTTTTTTTTTTTGTAGACAATAATGATTTACCAATACAAGCCCTACTAATTAACCCATACCTGGGGGAAGAGAGATGAATTCATACCTAATCAGAATTTGATAAACACACAAGAAATTATAATGTGGTTATAAAATGGGAGATCAATTTTATATTACAACCAAAATATAAACTGACCACTCACTTTGTGGCCACAGTAGTTCCTATACATTTATATTCCAGACAATGTAAATAAATCTATAAGACATGTCTGTGTAGCTAATCCGTATTTGATTGTGTGGTAACTTAAGGAAGATTACTGAATAGAGTAATTACATGAAGGTTGATAATGAACGATAATACTTAGGACAAGAACAACACATATAAGATTCGTCAGCAGCATGTAGAAGAAGTCAACTGCTAGAAGTGAGTCGAGTGAATTCCATAATGAATCTCCACTGCAGACCAACATACAGTATTTACTACTGTATTTATGTGAATGTGGACATACCCATTATCATCCATAGGTATGCTACAACAGATTGATTCATCATTCATTTTCTACAGCTTATCAACCCTTTGCAGGTTATTTAAAGCCAGAAAATATTTTAGATTGTAAGAATGTTTTTTTGAGATAATACTGATACAAGTCTTATTAATTAACCCATAGCTGGGGGGAAAAGAGTTGGATTCATACCGTTCCCAAGGATATTTGCATGTAAGTGAATATAATGAACCCAACTGGAAATGGAAATCGACCCCCAGATTAATAATTCCAAACCATTATCCATTATGCCACATGCATATCCAAGATTATGGTATCTGGAATTTCCAAGCAGCCACCCATCTAGGTACTAACCATGTGTGATGTTGCTTAACTTCAGTGATCATGTGGGAACCAGTGACATGGGCAGTGGAACAAGAACAATCTACTCCCATAGATTAAATAAAGGGTTCAGTTCAGAATTCCCTGTGGGTTACCCAGATCGATATTTGCCCGATGAAGGCTAAAGAGCACAACAGGCAAAGTAATGTGATAACAACAAAGATGAGGACAGAAATCTTGACACTAGAATAAGTTTACACACATGTATATTAAATAAGATTTGTAAAATTTCATAAAAAACGAAAATAATTTTGATACACCTTAACATGGGATTCTTAAATGTCAAACTTTTCATAGAACATTGTATAGTCAGGCATTCCTAAAAGCAAAGATCAACATAATTTTTTTTTTAAATTTGTTCTTAGTGTAGACCCATGTTTGAACATGCTTAGAGTAAGAAGAAATAATTTGAGATTAAAAAAAAATCTATTAGTTGCTTAGATATTTAACATTGGAATAGGTTTGTCTCCAGTGTGTCTTCGTGTATGCTTTCTCAAATTTGAAGTTGCAGTAAATGTTAAACCACAGACATCACACTGGAAGGGTTTTTCTCCAGTGTGTGTTCGCATATGTTCAGTCAGTCTTGAATTAACAGAAAATTTTGCTCCACAAACATCACAGTGGAAGGGTTTTTCTCCTGTGTGTATCCGTATATGCTTTTTCAGAATTGAATTATCTGCAAATTTTGACCCACAAATATCACAGCCAAAAGGTCTCTCTCCAGTGTGTGACCGCATATGTCGTTTAAGATGGGAACTCAGTGCAAAATTTGACCCACAAACATCACAGTGGAAACGCTTTTCACCACTGTGGGATACTTTGTGTCGCTTAAGGTTGGAATTACCAGTAAAATTGGCCCCACAAATGTCACAGTGAAATGGTTTTTCACCTCTGTGTGCTCGCATGTGATTTTTTATACTGGAGCTATGGGAAAATGCGGCCCCACAGATGTCACAGTGGTAGGGTTTTTCTCCAGTGTGGATTAAAAGATGTGTTTTAAGTGTTGTGCTATGAGCAAATTTTGTTTGACAAATCTGACACTGATATGGTTTCTCACCAGTATGTATTCGCATGTGTCGCCGAAGTTGCGATCGATGCTGAAAAAGTAGTTTGCAAATTTCACAATGGAAAGGTTTTTTACTATTGTGTATTGTCAGGTGAAATTGAAGGTTGGAGTCGTCTAAGAAATTACGTCTACATTTTTCACAATAAAAAGTTTTTTCCTCGGTACAGACCTGCTCTTCTTGCTTTGGACTGGAACCCTCAAAGACAGAACTTGCATCTTTGTGTTCAGAGTTTATCTCATCTTGTTTCAAGTCAAAACTCTCAGAAACGTCTGGACTAGTCTCTCGACTTTCAGAATTTGTCTCATTACCAGTTTCCATGCTTTAATAAAAATTTTAAGGAATTTGGTATCAAATTTAAACAGTGTCTCAAATTGCTTTATTTCTTATAAGAATATCAAGAAACTCTTGTAAATATCTGAAACGTGATCATAGAATCCAATTCGTATATTTAGGACAAGACAATTTCTATTGTAATTCTTGTTGTGTGAGCTCTTTGCGTATATAATAACAGAAAAAAATTCAGTTATCCTTGGACCTACTTGTTACAATGTTTAACAAAAACCTATAATTTTCCAACAGTTGAGAATAGTCTTCAAAATTTTTATCTCTGACTTCCTGATGAAATTCTTCAGATTATGGTCACCTCATTTGGCAAAATCTGAAAACAAAAATAACCATTATTATTAATTTTGACTAGTATTCATTTGTATATTACAAATACCATTACAATTCTTGTAATCATGTGGGAACTATCCTAGTTGAGAAAGGATTGCTCTCAACTAGGTCCATGGGGGAGAAAGTGTGATATCATGGAGGCTCAAAACTTTCTATGACCCCAGACTGTGCAAGCATTCTGGTGTGCAAAATGAACATTATCTTGAATTTTATTCTTATTTGATAAAGCATTTTCAACCATTATTCATTCTTGATAGATATTTCTTCTGACTTAATTTCATTCATTTTTTATTACATTATTAGTATTGGTAATAACATTATACTGATTTTTATTATTAGATGAAGCATTGTCTGCCATTATTCATTTTTGACTAGGATTTCTTTCATCTTAATTTCAGTTGCTTTTTATTACATTAGTAGTATTAGTAGTAATATTATCTTGAATTTTATTCTTATTAGATGAAGCCTTGTCAGCCATTATTCATTTTTGACTAGGATTTCTTTCATCTTAATTTCAATTTCTTTTTATTCCATTAGTAGTATTAGTAGTAATATTATCTTGAATTTTATTCTTATTAGATGAAGCCTTGTCAGCCATTATTCATTTTTGATGAGGGTTTCTTTCATCTTAATTTCAATTGCTTTTTATTCCATTAGTAGTATTAGTAGTAATATTATCTTGAATTTTATTCTTATTAGATGAAGCATTGTCAGCCATTATTCATTTTTGACTAGGATTTCTTTCATCTTAATTTCAATTGCTTTTTATTACATTAGTTGTATTAGTAGTAATATTATCTTGAATTTTATTCTTATTAGATGAAGCCTTGTCAGCCATTATTCATTTTTGACTAGGATTTCTTTCATCTTAATTTCAATTTCTTTTTATTCCATTAGTAGTATTAGTAGTAATATTATCTTGAATTTTATTCTTATTAGATGAAGCCTTGTCAGCCATTATTCATTTTTGATGAGGGTTTCTTTCATCTTAATTTCAATTGCTTTTTATTCCATTAGTAGTATTAGTAGTAATATTATCTTGAATTTTATTCTTATTAGATGAAGCATTGTCAGCCATTATTCATTTTTGACTAGGATTTCTTTCATCTTAATTTCAATTGCTTTTTATTACATTAGTAGTATTTGTAGTAATATTATCTTGAATTTTATTCTTATTAGATGAAGCATTGTCAGCCATTATTCATTTTTGACTAGGATTTCTTTCATCTTAATTTCAATTGCTTTTTATTACATTAGCAGTATTTGTAGTAATATTATCTTGAATTTTATTCTTATTAGATGAAGCATTTTCAGCCATTATTCATTTTTGACTAGGATTTCTTTCATCTTAATTTCAATTGCTTTTTATTCCATTAGTAGTATTAGTAGTAATATTATCTTGAATTTTATTCTTATTAGATGAAGCCTTGTCAGCCATTATTCATTTTTGACTAGGATTTCTTTCATCTTAATTTCAATTGCTTTTTATTACATTAGTAGTATTAGTAGTAATATTATCTTGAATTTTATTCTTATTAGATGAAGCATTGTCAGCCATTATTCATTTTTGACTAGGATTTCTTTCATCTTAATTTCAATTGCTTTTTATTACATTAGTAGTATTTGTAGTAATATTATCTTGAATTTTATTCTTATTAGATGAAGCATTTTCAGCCATTATTCATTTTTGACTAGGATTTCTTTCATCTTAATTTCAGTTGCTTTTTATTCCATTAGTAGTATTAGTAGTAATATTATCTTGAATTTTATTCTTATTAGATGAAGCCTTGTCAGCCATTATTCATTTTTGACTAGGATTTCTTTCATCTTAATTTCAATTGCTTTTTATTACATTAGTAGTATTAGTAGTAATATTATCTTGAATTTTATTCTTATTAGATGAAGCATTGTCAGCCATTATTCATTTTTGACTAGGATTTCTTTCATCTTAATTTCAATTTCTTTTTATTCCATTAGTAGTATTAGTAGTAATATTATCTTGAATTTTATTCTTATTAGATGAAGCCTTGTCAGCCATTATTCATTTTTGATGAGGGTTTCTTTCATCTTAATTTCAATTGCTTTTTATTCCATTAGTAGTATTAGTAGTAATATTATCTTGAATTTTATTCTTATTAGATGAAGCCTTGTCAGCCATTATTCATTTTTGATGAGGGTTTCTTTCATCTTAATTTCAATTGCTTTTTATTCCATTAGTAGTATTAGTAGTAATATTATCTTGAATTTTATTCTTATTAGATGAAGCATTGTCAGCCATTATTCATTTTTGACTAGGATTTCTTTCATCTTAATTTCAATTGCTTTTTATTCCATTAGTAGTATTAGTAGTAATATTATCTTGAATTTTATTCTTATTAGATGAAGCATTGTCAGCCATTATTCATTTTTGACTAGGATTTCTTTCATCTTAATTTCAATTGCTTTTTATTCCATTAGTAGTATTAGTAGTAATATTATCTTGAATTTTATTCTTATTAGATGAAGCATTGTCAGCCATTATTCATTTTTGACTAGGATTTCTTTCATCTTAATTTCAATTGCTTTTTATTCCATTAGTAGTATTAGTAGTAATATTATCTTGAATTTTATTCTTATTAGATGAAGCATTGTCAGCCATTATTCATTTTTGACTAGGATTTCTTTCATCTTAATTTCAATTGCTTTTTATTACATTAGTAGTATTAGTAGTAATATTATCTTGAATTTTATTCTTATTAGATGAAGCATTGTCAGCCATTATTCATTTTTGACTAGGATTTCTTTCATCTTAATTTCAATTGCTTTTTATTCCATTAGTAGTATTAGTAGTAATATTATCTTGAATTTTATTCTTATTAGATGAAGCCTTGTCAGCCATTATTCATTTTTGATGAGGGTTTCTTTCATCTTAATTTCAATTGCTTTTTATTCCATTAGTAGTATTAGTAGTAATATTATCTTGAATTTTATTCTTATTAGATGAAGCATTGTCAGCCATTATTCATTTTTGACTAGGATTTCTTTCATCTTAATTTCAATTGCTTTTTATTCCATTAGTAGTGTTAGTAGTAATATTATCTTGAATTTTATTCTTATTAGATGAAGCATTGTCAGCCATTATTCATTTTTGACTAGGATTTCTTTCATCTTATTTTCAATTGCTTTTTATTACATTAGTAGTATTAGTAGTAATATTATCTTGAATTTTATTCTTATTAGATGAAGCATTGTCAGCCATTATTCATTTTTGACTAGGATTTCTTTCATCTTAATTTCAATTGCTTTTTATTCCATTAGTAGTATTAGTAGTAATATTATCTTGAATTTTATTCTTATTAGATGAAGCATTGTCAGCCATTATTCATTTTTGACTAGGATTTCTTTCATCTTAATTTCAATTGCTTTTTATTACATTAGTAGTATTAGTAGTAATATTATCTTGAATTTTATTCTTATTAGATGAAGCATTGTCAGCCATTATTCATTTTTGACTAGGATTTCTTTCATCTTAATTTCAATTGCTTTTTATTCCATTAGTAGTATTAGTAGTAATATTATCTTGAATTTTATTCTTATTAGATGAAGCATTGTCAGCCATTATTCATTTTTGACTAGGATTTCTTTCATCTTAATTTCAATTGCTTTTTATTACATTAGTAGTATTAGTAGTAATATTATCTTGAATTTTATTCTTATTAGATGAAGCATTGTCAGCCATTATTCATTTTTGACTAGGATTTCTTTCATCTTAATTTCAATTGCTTTTTATTACATTAGTAGTATTTGTAGTAATATTATCTTGAATTTTATTCTTATTAGATGAAGCATTTTCAACCATTATTCATTTTTGACTAGGATTTCTTTCATCTTAATTTCAATTGCTTTTTATTACATTAGTAGTATTAGTAGTAATATTATCTTGAATTTTATTCTTATTAGATGAAGCATTGTCAGCCATTATTCATTTTTGACTAGGATTTCTTTCATCTTAATTTCAATTGCTTTTTATTCCATTAGTAGTATTAGTAGTAATATTATCTTGAATTTTATTCTTATTAGATGAAGCATTGTCAGCCATTATTCATTTTTGACTAGGATTTCTTTCATCTTAATTTCAATTGCTTTTTATTACATTAGTAGTATTAGTAGTAATATTATCTTGAATTTTATTCTTATTAGATGAAGCATTGTCAGCCATTATTCATTTTTGACTAGGATTTCTTTCATCTTAATTTCAATTGCTTTTTATTACATTAGTAGTATTTGTAGTAATATTATCTTGAATTTTATTCTTATTAGATGAAGCATTTTCAACCATTATTCATTTTTGACTAGGATTTCTTTCATCTTAATTTCAATTGCTTTTTATTACATTAGTAGTATTAGTAGTAATATTATCTTGAATTTTATTCTTATTAGATGAAGCATTGTCAGCCATTATTCATTTTTGACTAGGATTTCTTTCATCTTAATTTCAATTGATTTTATTACATTACAGTAGTCCACTGCTATTATTAGGTTGGTGCAAAAATAATGACATAATGTCGTTTTTTGATGTTAAAAAATACGTCAAAAAACAACGTTATTACGTCATTATTTTTGCACCAACCTAATAGGTGAACCAGTTTACCACAGTACCCATTGTACTGCGGATGGGTGGTGGACCTCAAGATTTTGCTTTCATTATTGCTCACTTTTTTTTAGAAATTCCACCCTATTTTACCAATTTCTGGGCCATCTTCTTCAGGATAGACAGAACAAACAGTGATCATTAGATGGGTCCTAATCTTTTTTAATAATTACACCTCTTTTTCACATGTTTTACCTTGATTTTGATGATCAAACAGCTCAAATTTTGCAAAACTTTAACACTTTGGCCATTTCGCGCCTAATCCAATTGTATTGGTAAGAATTCCACATGATTATTTTATATTTTTATTTTATGCACAACCAAAGAGTTCCTATAACATCAGACTAATTAACAGGAATTCAATCACTGCAATCAGATACCACAGATTGGGTATAAATAGGTTGATCATATTCAATTTGACTCTCCAACAATAGACATCAAGAATCTCTCATAAATAAACAAATATAAATAGCACATAGTAATTAGGGGTCAGAATTCCCAGGAAACTGTGACCCTTAGTAGTAATACAAAATGTCTAAACATAAAGTTTATGCAGAAAAGGAAAAAAAAGCATTTGATATATAGGATATGGAACAGTGAAACGAAGGCAAAGATCAGCAGGGATACCGAGGTACCTGAATCCACCCTCAGAGGTTGGGTGAAGGAGGAGACCAAGCTGTGAGAGTTCACAGAGACTGTCCAGAAAGAAAGCCTGGACAGCCAATGATGAACAGCTGGACGAGGCTATGCTCACCTGGTTTGTGAAAGAGCAGAGCCAGGGGACTCCTCTGTCAGGTCCCATCATGAGACACCAGGCAGAGAAGTTTCACCACCAGCTTCATGGAGCTGAGGGTAAGGGAGACTTCATTGCCAGCAAGGGGTGGCTCCAGCATTTCCAGACGAGGCAAGAAGGAGCATTGAAGATCCAGTGGGAGCAGAGGTCAGCCAACACATAAGCAGCAGACTCCTTCCCAGGGCAGCTGAAGGAGTTCCTGGAGGAGGAGACCCTGACCAAGGAGCAGCTCTACAAGATGCACCGTGACAGAACCCTGGCCATGAAGGATGACATCCATAAGACCGAGCGCTTCAAGCGGGCAAAGAACCACATCACCATTCTGTTCACCTGCAATGCTGCTGGGACCTACAAGCTGAAGCTCTTTGTTTAGGAAGTTCTGGTCCCCTAGGTGCATCCACCACTTGAATATGGCCACCCTCTCAGTGCTGTATTCTGACTCTGCAAGAAGCTAGATGAATGCTGAAATCTTCAACAACTGATTCTTCAAGGACTTTGTCCCCAGTGTGAGGAGGCATCTGTGCTCGTGGAACCTATCAGAGAAGGCAGTCCTGCTGTTGGACATCTGTAGCACCCACCTAGCAGCCAGCACCCTGAGGATTCCAGATGGGCAGATCTTTGTGAAGTATCTGCCCAAGAAACTGGTGATGGAAGTACCATCACAGACTACCTGAAGAAGCTGACTCTGAAGGACTCCTCCTACCTGATAGCCAAGGCCTGGGAGGCAGTCTCTGAGGCTACAATGTGGAACTGTTGGAGGAAGGTCTTGGGTGCATCCTTTGTCAAGGAGGATGCTGAGGAAGAGGTGGTACCATTTGATGGCTTCATTGCTGCAGAGATCCAGACAGCCTAGAACCAGCTGGAGAAACACTTGGATGCAGACTTCACCCTTCAGGCCTGGGTCAACATGTGATCCCAGGTGGAGGAGAGGGATGACACCCCTGTGACAGAGACTCTGACTGACCAGGAGATCCTAGATGAGGTGGAGGAGGAAGAAGAAGCAGTTGCACCCCCAGCAGCAGCCAAGATCCACACTGACGCAGTAAACCACCTCCACTGGCTCATTGTGTAGGAGGAAGAACAGCAGGACAAGGAGCTCATCACCACCCTACACCTGAGAAACCTTCTCAGGAGGACACAGCTGAGAGTTAGGAAGGGCAGGGTGCAGAAGAAGCTCACTGACTTTTTTATTAAACACTAGCAGTAGAGCCCGGCGTTGCCTGGGGATGTAACAGTAAGAGATAGATCAAGTATCAACCATCATAAAGACTGAAAAATAAAATTAACAAAGATTATTGTTTAAGGTTGAGGGACACACATGTCTTAATTAGTTTTTTTTTTTCTTACGAATTGGTCAAACCCAAACTCAAACAAAAACATTGTTTTCAATTGTTATGAGTCTACCGATTGAATAGAATTTTATTATAAACAATTGTCTT
Source organism: Acanthosepion lycidas (assembly GCA_963932145.1). NCBI lineage: Eukaryota > Metazoa > Mollusca > Cephalopoda > Sepiida > Sepiidae > Acanthosepion > Acanthosepion lycidas. Next base: position 50,363,977 of record OZ010614.1, read on the forward strand.
GTAAATGGAATTTTAAAAGCATTCTGAATGTAAAAATAAAGAAAAAAGTGTGCAAGACAATAAGAAACACTACCTGCCAAAAAAAAAAAAAAAAAAAAAAAAAAAAAAAAAAAAAAAAAAGTGATATTTTGTTGAAATCGGTTGAAAAATGTAGGAAATCCGATCCCATATATAAACGAACACAGACACACACACAAACAATCTGGGTTTTATAATAAGTATAACTCGATATGAGTAGTCCCCCTTTCATTCTCGCGACAGTGATGCCTCTTAATCGTGTTTTCAAATTGATTTCGTGCAAAAACAATTGTGTTTTTCCAATTTTGGGCGCTGTCAGAACCACCACAAGGTAATTTTACATAGTCCTGTGAAGTTTTGTTGAAATCGGTTGAAAAATGTAATATGAAATATATAAACAAACAGACACACACAGACACACACACAACCTCGGTTTTTATAATAAGTATGATTATTAATATGAATGTATTAGTTTATTTATTTAACTATTGTGCTTATTGTCTGATTTTATTATATGTACAGCAAACATGATATTTGTGGAAATAAATTTAATTTCTTGCACTTCACACTTTCCGTGTTTGTCTTCCTTTTACAACATGGGACTACTTTACAAACTAGACCATAATGCATTGCAAGAGGAAGTACTTTTGAGAATAGTTAAAATTTATTATTTTAAAAACTGTTGTAAAACACTGAAATAAGATGAAATTTTGGAATTTTTGCTTATTAAGCCCCCGCGCTAAGTATCTAATGAAAATTTTCCAAATAGTCATATATACATGTAAATTTGCATGCTTAATTAAAAAATAAGGAAATTTTGATAAAATCTACTTTTTTGGAGTTATCAACAATAAAAGTTTGGACTTATATCATAGCTGCTATTACTGGCATTGTTTGCATATATATTTGCTGCAGAATAGACATTCATTTGTCTTGATTATTGTGCACACAGTGATGCAAACACCACTAATAATGGCTGCTTTGCCATAGCCAACAACTAACATCAGGGGAATTTATCAGATGAAAGGACACAAGTGACAATATTTTCGAATTTCAGCTTATTTAACTATACAGTAATTTTTAAAAATTAAATAGTTTCAAAAGTCCATGTTATTGATTTTTTTTTTTAGATACTTTAGATTTATAAAATTTTACATTTAAAGAGAATTTTTGGAAAAATAAAATTAAATACTTTCAAAAACCTAATATTTTATTGATTTTTTTAGACAGTTTTATTTTTTAACAATGATATTTCCAAAGCCTAAACTAAAAAAGAAAATAAGTGCAGTATGTCTCTCACCGAAAAACAATAAGCTTATTATATTTAAAAAATGAAATTAAAATATTTAACAAAATAGGATGTAAAAAAGAAAATTAAAAATTTTGAAAATGTGATGATGGTCAAACAAAGAGAGTCAGTCAAGCAGAGAATTCAACACATGCTCACAGGACAAAAACACAAAATTTTCTGATGTCAGTTTCTTGCTGTCAGAGGAAATAACTTTTAAAACTCTTGACATTATGTCAAGCACGTCCATCCATATATTTGGAAAAACGATTTTATGAAACAGTGTAAAATTCTTTTTAAAATACATGTCTTGCAGATTGTAATAAGCTTTTAAATTTTATGATCTGTAAAAATAGCTACTTAATAATAGCATTCCCTACAGGGCACTAATTGAAATTTAATTTTAAAATATTCATCATATTTTGTATTTAATATTGAAAAAAAAGAAGAAAACAATTGTAAAAATTCATAGTATTTTGACTTCAGACAATTGTCCTTAAACCATGAAAAGCTTTTCTAAACAAATAATGTCTTAGTTTTATTCGTTTTTTTGTATTTTACAATTCAGAGCTGAATTTTGTGTAGTTGTGTATTTCGATTTTACAAATAAATCAATGTCTTCTGCTTTTAATCATTTCTCAAGTTTTCATAAAATTAAGTAACGGAGTGTGGAGGGGTCATGTAACATGCAAAAAAATATTTTCACCATGACTTTCTAAAAAAAAAAAAAAAAAAAAGTTATAAAATAATTTCATTCATTTGTGAATAAGTTGTGAAAGTTTCATTAAAATCCGACAATTATTTGATTTTTGCAAGAATTTCCAAAACTAATGGTAAATATTACGTCGACTGCTGATGTAGTTAAAAAAAAAAATTAACAAAAATTTCGAAAAACGCTAGAAAAGATGAAAAAAATTGGTAAATTTTCATTTTAACACCCGAGCGTCATTTACTGCTGAACTTTCAGAAATTAGTACGCGCTTCCGTAAAGCGATTTTTTTGTATTAGGTCGGTGCAAAAATAATGTCGTTTTTTCACATATGTGAAAAAACGACATTATTTTTGCACCAACCTAATACTTAATTTAAGAATAAAGTTAACTTTCAAATATATGTAAACATCGACAAATAAAAGAATAACAAAAGAAAAAAAAAACACCTAACCCTAATTTGAAAGTTAACTTTCTTCTTTAAAAAAATTTAAAAAATAAAAGAATAACCACAAAAAAAAAACATCTAACCTTAATTAGAAAGTTAACTTTCATCTTAAAAAAAATAAAAATTAAAAGAATACCCCCCCCCCCACCAAAAAAAAAAAAACAACTAACCCTAATTTGAAAGTTAACTACACGGAATTACTGTGAAGGGAGTAAATAAGCCCAAATTGTATACGTCCACCGACAGAATTCAGCACTTCATTACTTAACAATAAAGCCGTTATGGCTGACGAAAGTCCGATTTTTTTCGGGTCGTTAACATCCAAAAAGGTAGGTTTCTTTAATATCTAATTGTTGATTTGAGTTCAGCATATACATTTGCACGGAAATAAGACTATTTGGGAAAAATTTGAAGGGATATTATATTAGCGCTCGGGTGTTAAAATGAAAATTTAACAAAAAATTTAACATAATCGAAAAATACTTTGGTCTTCTTAAGTAATAATAACATAAACATTTTGACGATAAAACTTCGTTTTTATTAAGTTTAGGGCCTTTTTTTTTTGTCATGCTATGTTTTCTCGACGAATTATTCACCCCAAATAATGTAAAGTTACTTAACTTATCGCAAAATTAATTCACCTCAAGAAATTATAAATTTTAAAATCAAAATGTTTTTTTTGTTGTTTTTTTTATCAAATATTTGGCACTCTTTTTGAGATTATAAATTTTAAATCAAAGTTGTAATTTTTTTATTAAATTTTTGACACTCTTTTAAAATTTTAAATCAAAATTTGTTTACCTTGCTCTTGCATCACAACAATTCCAACTGTCAGAATGAAAAATTACCAAAAGTCAGAGTTATTCACATTTTGTAAGTGCGGATACTATTCGCGGTACTTACAAAGAATTTATTTACAATTAAAAAAACATAAAAAATAAAATAAAAAATCTGATTTTCGCTTGTTTATCGGGGTGAAACTACTTTATTTAGAAATAGCGCACCCGAGTTGCCCACATTTGGGGCGATGGCAAAGATCAATCAAACCGGAGTGCAATGATAGGTCCTCGCTCTGGGAGAAGTTGGTGCGAATTTTTTTGGTAAATAAAGTAAATTCTTTTTATTTTGGAGTGAATTAATTTTTTTACTAATGTTCCTATGCGATGGAAACTATTGATATTTTTTTAAATTTTAGTCCGTTTACCCACTCTGAACTTTAAACACGCTACACTTCGCAAAAATAAATCTTTTCGCACTTTCACTTTAAATCACCTTGATAACAGAACGACATCAGAAGGCTTCCTCCTCTTGAGCCGATGATTTCTAGTAATTTAATTTATATCATCTTTCATGCTGAATGTTTTTATGTTTACACAACAGTGAGCCCCAGCCTATTCGCGTTTCAGCATTCGCGGCTTCACACATTCGCGGATTTTTCTTTAGAACATGTATTGTACTTGTTATTCGCGGAAACCCCGAATATTCACAACATATGTACGAATTATTCGCTCAGAACTTCTTCGATTCGCGTATTTTTTCGATAGACCATATTTGAAATATTCTTGTATTATTTTCCTGTTATTTAAATGACTTAGTTAAAACATATAACAGTCCATTTTTATGGTAAAAATTGGCAGAATTGTACATCTTCATTGTAAAACACGAAAGCAACGTAGTTCTTGGGCTTTGTTCTGTGAGAATTTCTTCGCACACAGTTCAACCCTGGCAGAGACAAGAAAGACATACAATGAAGAAGGCTTACCTTAAAAATTACAACAATTTTTATTGAATCCTTGCAAAAAAGGATTTGTCCTCTCTTACCCCTGGGAACAGGGTGGGGTAGTTCTCTGTGAGTAGGTAGTCTTTTACTTCAGTGGGACTCTATAGGTCTCTGCGAAGTAGAAGTTCGACTGTCGTCGAGATCACTGGTAAAGTTCTTCGTTGAGAGACAAGACAACGTCTGTAAAGCATTACCACATTGGGTTGCTGAAAGAGTCATAGCCTAATTATTTAGGCTTGATTTTTAGGGCGCCAAAGGCCCTGCAAAAATATTAAAAAATGCGTCCGGACATTTCCATGAAAATTGCAACTAAAGTGAAAAGGCGCGAACCGTCAAAAATGCCCGCGAAAAAACCCAAATCAAAATTCGACCAATGAAACTGGTCGTTACAATCCAGCCATTAGTAGCCTAAATTGCAGAATTTCTCAGTTCTTTGTTAGGGGCAGCGGCCTTAAAAGTGGCTTATGCTAAATCTGGGAGCATCATCACAGTTCTCTTTTAGAAAACATTTTAAACTTTATATTTTGTCTCGTTACACATACAGTATTTTTTTGGTTGTATCGATCAATGCGTAATTAAAAACGGTTATTGTACGGATGAAAGAAAATTTACGCTAAGTCGGCTAAATGAAGTGTATATGGTCATGCACCAATACTATTTTCTATCTATTCGCAGCCGATTCTAGTCCGTAACCCCCGCGAATACGGGGGACTCACTAGTGTACTAACATTCACCCAATACAACCCCCCTCCAAAAAAAAACAAGAGTAAATGCACTTAGAGTGTAACACGGTTACAACTGTGACGGATGTAACAAGTCACGTTTGGGCGGCCATGCACAGCTATCAATTCAGGGAACGAAGGCCGCCTCGAAAATACACAACCAATAGTGGTGACAATGTGGGAATGGCTGCGTTTTGTAGCGGAAAACTTACCCTAGGTGCTATATTGTGACCCCTGTATTTGTCGTAGTCTCCGTGGAAATAAACGGGAGGCATTTCTTTCGGAGCATCATGTGTATTGGTGTGTGTGTGTGTGTGTGCGCACCGGCATACAAAAAAATTTCATGTTTGTGCCACAAACGCCCAAAATTTGATTAATATTTATACCATATATACAGATACTCGCGTATCATGCGACTTTTGAAGACCTAATTTGAAAGCTAATTTTAAGGGGGTCGTATACACGAGATATAGACTAAGAGACTGTATGTACTGCTAGCCTTGACTACACCATTGACCAAAAAAAACTATATATATCCATTTACACTGTATGACTCCACCTCTTCTTCCTCAGCTATGCTTCCTTCCATCAGTGGAAACGACGCTGAATAAACTGTGTAGCTTCAGAAGTGGATTACTTCAAAGGAGATTAAATACCAAATTGATGTGTGTTGTAGTCTTCTTTTTACTTTTGTTTTGAGCTAGCACCAGTCATGTTACTTTTGATCCGTGTGTGTATTGTATATACTTGCCGACTTGCGTATCATGCAACATTTTCGAAGCTTAAGGGGTCACATCCTACACAAGATATAAAATTAGCCTAGCGTATGTACTGCTGGCCTTGGCTACGCCGTTGACCAAACTATATGTATGTAGTCAAAAAGTACAGCTGTATTTAAAATAAACATGGTTTTAGTAGAAACTAATATCTTACTTTAACTGTATCCAATAATGCATGTAATATTCACATAACAGCGAATATGCATCTTTTCCATTGTTTACGTTTAAGTCTAAGATGTTTTTCAACTGTTCGGTTGTTTATGGCTGTACGCGTTTAAGTCTCTAGCGTTACTAAAGATACTTTTCTCTTTTACTTTTTTTTCAACTTATTTAACTAGAAGATGAGATAAAGAGATAAAGGAAAAGAGGTTATTTATTTATTTTTTAGTCTTGTTGTAATTTGCACTCTCAAAAAAGCAACTCGCATGATACATGAAAATCATTTTTTTTAAGTAAACATTTGGAGACCACGGTTTACACGAGTAAATACGGTAATTTAATTCATATAATAATTGCTTACCTGTGTTTTATTTCTTTTGGTTTCGTTTAAACGACTGCATTGGACGTAAAGTTATCACTCTCGGCCTTTTTAAAAAACTCTTGGCTTGACAGAATAATAAAAAACTATGTTGATGTACACAGTAAACAATACAGACGTTGATATTGTTGGCGGTAAAAACGAGAAAAATCACTCTTTTTTTTCGTCACACCAAAACATGTTACAAAGAGATCTAAATGTAATATTCAAAAAGTACTTGTTCAATGCTAAAAACAAACTTCGAAGATAGAAAAGCGGTGTAATAGTAAAACCCGTTCCTCCGGAAAAAAAAAAACATCGTTACCCAGCGCTACCTTGTTGAAAACTCGAAAAATTGAAGTATGTAATTAGAGATTAATCTCGCCTTCAATAAAATTAATTAATAACTCGTCTGTGTATTTTATCTCTCAGAGCAGCTAGGAAAACCCTACTACGTGTATCCCCCATAATTCCTAACTTTTGAAGAATTTTTAAATTAAATTCAGATAACCAACGTTGATAAATTTCCATATTCCATCTGTCATTCAAGCTGTCAGCTGTCAACACCTTAAACAGTTCTTAAAAAAATGTATTTCTGCGGTATTTTCAACTTAAAGTAAGCAATATTTGTTTCAAATCAGGTAGATTAAACTTTAAATCAGATAATATTTCTCAAATAAAGTTTCAGAATTTTTTAAAAGATTTTTTTTTAACAAAGAGAATTACATTCTGATGAAAGGTGGCTAAAAATGGCGCTAAAAAATAAACAATTTCATTCAACAATCTCAAAACGAAAATCCCTTCCAGCCAGTCTAAATTAGTTTGGGAAATCGAGCAATGTGTTTTTTGCTTATGGCCCATATGGGAATTATTAAATTTAAGATATGAGATTAAAATTAAAACTAAAATAAATGCATCAAGAAATATTTTCACTTTTAAAAATTCATTTAAAAAAAAAAACTTATCAATCGCGAATCTCTGGAGGTAGCTAAATTTAATCTCAGGATGTGCCTAAATTTCATCTCTAGAGGTATCTAAATTTCATCTTTTGAGGTACCTAAATTTCATCTCTGGAGGTACCTAAATTTAATGATAATGCCTGTTTTCTTTCTTTTTTACAGGCGTACTAGTGACGTGTATTTTCTCTCCTTTGTTAATCAGTTATATAAAAACAATGAAAGTTGTTCTGTTAACTTTCACCTCTGCAAGTAATGACAATCTATATAATTTATATGTGTAGTACATTTTGCTTGCCATTGCTTTTAGTCTAACTAGGAGTAAATCTGTAACGTCACAACTAAGTGACATAGTACCCTGAATGGTTACGTAGCGATTTTTCATAATATCTTTAAAAATTTTATTTCCTATCAAATCTAAGTTCTTTAATGCAAACACAAAACTTAACTAGTAGGAATAGCACGTCATAACAGACGTAAAAAATACGAATAAGACTCGAGCCCTGCGTAAAATTTTAAAAGGAAAAACAAATTTATTACACAAGTACAGAAGGTTACAAATACAAAGTTTCCACAAAAATTTTCCTTTTGTACGCCTATTAGGCGTACAAAAGGAAAACAATTTCTGATAAAAAGGATAACAATTTCTGATAAAAAGATTACCATTAAAAAATGGAAAAAATACAGTTTGGGAAAAGACAAAAAAAAAAGACAAAAGACTCAAAAGCGAAAACAATTCAAGAAGGCAGTAATAAAACAAAAGTGCAACCACCTTTGAGAAAAAATGAAAACATCTACTTTTACTTGCCCAACGAGTGTTTCTGGGACATAGTGTAGTGGTATGTTCCCCATTATATAGTGGTGTGTACAGTGTACTACATATATTTATCTTTTGACTAGGAAAAGCTTGATTAAAGAAAGCAAAGATCCTGGAGGTTACTATCCAATGTGGCGTGCACAATGCAATTTATACTTGACATAAAATAGCACATAGTATAAAATACAAAGCAGAATATAATAATTCAAAACATAACATTGAATTTATCAGTGTTTTGGTGTACATACATATAAGCTGAAGGTTTGATAGAGTTATGTCTCTTAGATTTGGAAATATTTGTACCTGAGCTCATAAAGTGAATTAATTATTAAACTGTAGTTTAGAAGAATAAAGTTCCTGTCGGAGTTAGCTCCTCCTCAGTTCCGTAATCCTTCAACAGGGGTCTCTCTCCCCTGGCTATAAATACTGGCTGACCCTTCGCCTCGATCTCTTTTTTCCTCAGGTCTTCGGCCTTATACCACCTCGCAGATGTGAGCTCTCACAGCGTTTCCCATATTCTGGGAACACGCTAAGAACAATATACGTACGTATGAACACTCACCACAACACACACACATAATTTTCAACACACAAACTCTATGTAACTGTCCATTTGTTTTGTAACTTGTTATTAATACATGTATTTGTTTATATATACTTATCGGTATTGTTTGTATTTGGACTTAAAGTCCAATATTCTCATGTGGTTGGACCGGCTAGCAGGAAATTTTAACTCACGTGTGTTTTACATACTCATCACCGCCACGGTCATCTACATTCCTTTAGCATGTTAGGAAATGTGAATTGGATAAAGTTGGTAAGAGTTCAGAAGAGATTTTAGAGTTCGTACTTGCGTGAATGTTGTAATGTTCTTTAACGTCTGACCGCAAGGTTAAGACGAGAGTTCTTGAAGATCACATTTTAGCAGCAAAGGTTTGAGACGCAAGAGTGACAAAAAAGAGAGAGAGTGTTTTGTTTATATAAGATGGTGTATCACGTAACCGGTTCCGATCGAAAACGCTGGAAATTTCATTCCTCGCGTACAGGATATCTGATTGGTCGGAATTGACCAATCAGCAAGCTAGTTTTGAGAAGATCAACCAATGAATACTTGTCGCATGATTTCTATGTACTGTGGGCATGTAATGGTGGTGGTAGTTACCACAATAGTAATCTTTGAAAAGTCCCTTTTTAAAATCACTGTTCGTGCTTGGGAAATTTTCTTTAAATTCTTCTTCGTTTTTTGTTGTCCAACCACAGGAGATTTTTCACTTGAACTTCAAAATTCATTAGTCTCTCTGCAGCTGGCTGGTAACTGTTGCCTTCACGAAGCTCTTTCTTGGTGTCAAAAGTCTTCTTGCCGCTTCATTTGCCTTGTGTCCTTGCTGTCAAAAAGTCTTCTCCTCGCATCTACTGATCTGAGTTCTATATATTTGAGAAAATAGGCTCACAAGCCCCTTTCCCATTCGAATTGTCACGAGAGCCTGAGACCACATCTCTTGTTAGTCAGTATTTACGAAAAAATAATTTCCCATAAACTGATAATGGATCTGTAGAGGACACACGTGGGTTAAAATTTCCTGCTAGTCGGTCCAGCTACATGAGAATGTTGGACTTTAATTAAGTCCGAAGAAGACAAAGAAAACAAACAAGACCGATAATTATATATAAGCAAATATATGTATTAACAACAAGTTACAAGCACATGGACCGTTACATTGAGTTTGTGTGGTGAATATTATGAGTGTGTGTTGTGGTGAGTGTTCGTACGTACGTGTATTGGTATTGTTCTTAGCATGTTACCAGATTTTGGGAAACGCTGTATTGGTGAGAGCTCACATATTGTTATTTAGCTGAAATGAAGAAAGAAGTGAAAAATATTACCTCACCTCCACACGAGGTGGTATACGGTCCAAGGCCTGAGGGTGAAAAGAGAGATCGAGGCAAAAGGTCACCCAGTATTTATAGCCAGGGGAGACAGACCCCTGGTGAATGATTAAGGAACTAAGGAGGAGCTAACTCCAACAGATCCCTCATAAATTTTGGCGGGATTTAACCACTGAACCGAAAAAGATATACAAGTGTAACAATTTTTTGCACAGTCTGGCCTTCGTAAAAATACACTTCTCTCAAATGAACGCGTGATAGAATAAAATAAGATAGACGATTAAATATTTATTTAAGGCTAACATTTTTAAAATAGTAAAAATAATTTTTTTATATATATAACTCAAATAAACCCCAAAATTTGTCTCCGAGCTTTCCATCTCCCAGTGTAGGCTAGATAAACCTCATTAGAGAGGCCTGCTCAATCCAAGAGAACCCACCTATGGTTTACACTGCAACTATCCTGAGCGGACCTTAGTTACTATAAAAGAAATCAGTTAAGAATTGTATGTGAGTCTGTGAAAGTCACTAACATAAAAAATATCCCCAGGCCCGAGAAGATTCCGGTTGGCGCTATCACTACCACTAGAATGAAAAGAGAGAAAAGAGAAAGAGGACAGGAGGTGTCCCATTTTCACAGTTGTTTGACAGCCCCACCTAATGACTTCTTGGTGATACTAGCAAAGCTATGTGGAGGTAACCCACAAAACCTATATATATACAGATATACAGCACCAAAAAATCGATGTTACCGAGGCATTTGCGACCTACTGTAAATGACGATGCACAAATTTTGTTTGGTCGTTCCAATTCAACGCAAGACTGACTTGAGCTCGACCATTATAACTACCGATGAAGTAAGTACAACCTTTGTTTGGTCGTTCCAATTCAACGCAAGACTGACTTGAGCTCGACCATTATAACTATCGATGAAGTAAGTACAACCTTTGTTTGGTCGTTCCAACTCAACGCAACACTGACTTGAGCTCGACCATTATAACTACCGATGAAGTAAGTACAACCTTTGTTTGGTCGTTCCAATTCGACGCAAGACTGACTTGAGCTCGACCATTATAACTACCGATGAAGTAAGTACAACCTTTGTTTGGTCGTTCCAATTCAACGCAAGACTGACTTGAGCTCGACCATTATAACTACCGATGAAGTAAGTACAACCTTTGTTTGGTCGTTCCAACTCAACGCAACACTGACTTGAGCTCGACCATTTTAAACATTCTTATTATTATTTATCCTAACTTCTGGACCAATAAAAAAAAAACGAAAACGGACATACTCAAGAGACATTCAGTATTTTGTTTTAGTACTGTTTTTTTTTTAAAGAAAGAAAATAAATGATCCGTAATAGAAAACCTAGTTTTTGTTCCTTCTTCACTAATTATTTGCATGTGAACACGCACACACCTACAATACCCGCAACATGCAACCTTTTAAATTCTATAGACTTCTGAAAATGTATTTAAATGACTTAGGAGATTGGTTAAAGTATATGTTATTCAATACACTGCAAAAAAAGATGAAAGAAAACAAGTCATTATATTCGTATTGTTGGAATTTTGCACTCAGTCCAAAAACAACCTAAATGCGTCGTGTTCACTAAAATATCAAATAGAATATTTATAAACCAATAACATTCAATAAAGTACTTACATCTTAAAATAACACACCAATAAAACCATAGAATACAAATTAGAGAGGTTGTTTTATTAGTCATCATGATTTAGGTCGATACCTACAAAATATCGTGCGGACGTAGTAGAAGACATTCCTGTGCGAACCTACTTACGCACGAACATATACATGCAAACACAAAATCACGTGTACAATGCCGAAGGATCATTGGCTAATAAATCACAAATACATTTTCTACAGGCAATTTACAAATCGCAGTGACGCGAAAATTTTGGAATCGCTTTATTTTTTTAAGTTGTCAAATTTGTGCACTTTTATGAGAAGTGGCTCACAGAAGCTTCCTTAAGTCTCCCCAAAGCTCGCTCGCTGATTGATTGATGCCAACCAATCAAATCGTTTGCACGTGAAGAATAATTTTCCCCGCGCAACGAATCGGAGCCTATAGTCGCTTATTTAAGCCAAGATTTTTCTCACATCACTTAGTGAGACCTCAACTGCTAAAAGAATCTACGACAGTTGGAACTCCAGTTCTAACCATACGCCAACCTTCTCACTCACACGCACACCCACATGTTGATGATAATTTGTACACCTTCACTAAAAACTTCTTTTGACACAACAATACTTTTCAACAGTAATATCACAAGAACGAGCATATCATGAAACACTCATGAACATTTATCCAGTGAACTTTATACCAAATAATTATCTCTCATTGAACTCTTAAATTGTAATCAAAGGGAGGCAACTCTTGATTAATTCAACCTTTCTTAAATGCATGTTTTCTTTCACATCGTTGTTTGATATTGTACATCTTGTTAATATACATATATTTTATGTGCAACAATGTCTTTTGGTTATTCTTCTTGCGTGAGTCCTGTTTTCTTATCAAAGTTAAATTAATGTGAAGTACGCCACATACCACATGGCTTTTTAGGGCCAATTAGGAAGAAATAAATAATTTAATTCCAGAGCCGATGTTCTTACAAAAAAAAGGGGGGGTATAAAACTTGTAGGGGTTTGAACGGCCTCTATTCAACCAATACATATTTTTTTTTACTTTGTAAATGTGTCAGCAAACAAAAGCAAACAAGAGAAACAACACAAAAACTGTTTTTACAACAAGCAATCTTCATTTACTGTATAACATACAAAGCAATCAGTATCTGTCTATATTTCTGAGATGAGGTATTATGTTCACTATTTATAATATTCGGACTATTGTCCTCATCTTTGTCGCCATATTTATTACAACGTTTCGGCCGTTGTACGCTCCGGCCATCTTCAGGTGATTGGAATGTCGAACTGAACCCTTTATTTTGCTCACTGGGGTAGACTGTTCTAGTTCCGTTCCACGTACCATGTTTAATGGGTGTCAGTTATCAGCTATCTCCTGTTAATTCCCCTCTCCAAGTTTTCCACTATCTTAACCGGGTAATTGAACTCACACTCTTTGGGTCTTGTCACTGGATCTAACCAACGCCTATCTACTGTGCCATTTGTCCTCAAGGACCCGTTTTCGCACAAAATTGAACAAGTTATTTGCAGCTAGTTGAAATGATGCAAAATTAAAATTTTACAAACTTACGAAATCCAGCCTCAACAAAGGGGATATGCACAGATGTCACCAAGGTCCATGTCACTCTAGCTGCTCATATTCACGACCTCATTCACGTCTACACGCAAAAAGCAACAGCGCTGGCGAACTACAAAGAGACCGCGAGACTTCGAATTTTGACGAAAAACCGAATAGAAGGATTCCTAAATGTATTAATAAAATTCATAGTTCAGTTTTATAAATCATTATTTCCATACTTATTGAAATATTGATCAAACACAGCAACATAAAAAGATTTTTTTTTAATTATTCACAAATGTTTCTAAAAATTAATTTAAAATTTTTTTTGTCATCTCTGCGACCCATTGCAAGTGAAAAAAAATGCCAAACATTTTCACATTGAGCAAATGTGTTTTTAGAAAGCAATTTCTAAAAAGTCAGATTTGAAAGCAATCCACAGAATAGGGCGTCGGGAAGGGAATTTATACCGGAAATTTTAGTTCGGCGGTTCATTTTTAAATTAATTAATTGGAAAAAATAAATGTTAGTTAGTGGATATATGGCATTATATGGCATATATCCGCTAACATTTTTCCAATTAATTAAAACTATTTCTATTTTTTTTTATTATTATTATTGTTATTATTATTATTGTTATTATTATTACTGTTGTTGTTGTAGTAGTAGTAGTAGTAGTAGTAGTAGTAACAACAATAACAACAACAATAATAATAATAATATCATCATCATCATCATCATCATCCCAGGTTTGTTACTTCGGAAGTTGCAAACTTGTGGATGTGTAACAGAGTTATCTACCCTTACATGTTAATCTTCAGTGTCGCATTTGAAGTATAAAAACTTTGTAAATTTCGTGTTTGAAGTTTGCTTGAAGTTTTTTGTTAATGTGAATTTGAACGAATGCCCACTAAGGTTTTTAATTTATTTGAAGAGAACAGAAAGCGGATAATTAATTTTTGTTGAATTTAATAACTTTCTGTGAGGAAAGATCTTTACCAGAGAAATTCTCGATGATTACTTTTGATTTTTTTTGTTTTGTTTTAATGCTTCTTTTTTTTTTCTCTTTTTGTTCAATAAGGTAAGTTTTTAAATTTGTTGCTTCTTGATTTAAAAAAAAAAAAATTTATTTAGGTTTAAAAAAAATTAAAAATACAAAAATTAATTCGCTACTTTTTTTAAAATAATTAAAAAAAGACTTTTTTTAAATGAAAAGAAAGGCTAAAAAAGCGTATAAAAATAAAATTAAAAAAAAAATGTGTAATTGCCGGGAAACTTTCAAAATAAGCCTTTTTAAAAAAATATGGCTTATTTTGAAACTTTCCAGGAAAAATTACACAGGTAGTAATTCTCCTTAGGGAGGAGGCTGGGGTTTATTGCCCTAGTTGTCCCTTAAAATAAATTTTTCCACGGTATTGCCGTGAAAAAAAAAACACACTTACTTTTTAAACTGGCCTTGTGTCACATACATTTGGTAGCAACTTGGGTGCACGGAAAAATACATTTTTGTTCCAGATTTTTTTCTTTTTCTTTCTTTTTTTTTTTTTTTTTTTTTTTATCCCCATTCTAGTTTGTTTTTAAAAATCCAATTTCATTTCATTTAAGTAAAAAAAAAAAAAAAAACAAATTGTGCAAATTTTCGCTTTTTTTTTCTGGGAGAAAGAATCTTGTTTTTTGTTAGCATTTTTTTTAAATAAATTTATTTATTTATAACTAAAAACAATCTCGATTGAATCTTTACTTTCCAGTTTTACACAAAACCTAGGAATCTTGTGGTTTAGCCTTCCAAACTATCACGGAAAAGAAGGGCACTTGATCAGATGGAATCCCGTATAAAAGTAGTAAAAAAACAGTCTTACTTAAAAAAAAAAAAATATCTTTTCACCTCGGGAAAGGCGATAATGCCACTAAGACGCAAGAGAGTGAAAAGAAAATTAAAAGAGGTTTTTTTTTTTTTTTTTTAAGAAGGAACTGAAAACCCAAACTTAAACTTTATAGACAGGAAACAAGGTATAAATCAAACAAAAACGAACGGCAGGCGCATCTTATTCCTGAAACCCCCGACCGAGGCGGGGGGCGCGTTTTTTGCGGCCCCGTTGTGGCCTCTGCCATTTTTTTCTGCACTGTCTAAGGCCCTCCACCATTTTGTTAATTATTTTTAAACTGACGTTACATTGCCATATACATTGTGTATCTGTATGACTAGTGTGGTGCATATTACGCAGAACCCCTGATAAGGTTAGAGCCCCCAAAACGAGCCAGTTTTAGCAGTGTTTTTTTTTTTTTTTTTTTTTTTTTTTTTTACCTAAGTTATAATATCAATCATCAACTATCATAATTGACAAGGCAGGTGCTTACTACCCCTGAACCTCTTAACCACATGGGTGCCCCATGCCTACTGGAGAGGGTTGGGGCAGAAATGCCAATTTCAGTGGCGCTTATTTTTCTAAATTGTAATTTTCTATCTGAACAGTTCTTTTATTTAAACTAAGGAGGATCTCTGTTTTTTCTTTCTTTCTTTTTTTTTTTTTTTTTGGTGGTGGGGGTTTTTATAGCCTTAGGTGGCAACTGGTCTACTTACTGCAGAAAGAAATGACAACCTACTGCAGGAAAATGTCTGCCTTGTCTGTCATGTATCAAAAGATACATGATTGCCTAAGTGTGTATCGCACATAGCACATAACTCACTGACTGATCCACTTCTGAATGTTGATGCTTAACATGTGCACAAAAAAAAAAAAAAAAAAAATCTAATTTTTAGAGAATCCAATTACTTTTGGTTTTATTTTTCTACTTCTAAATTTTTAGTTTTGGTTCTTTTTTTTTTATTCTGTCTGCACATTATTTAAATAAAAACACTGTTTTAAAACACACCCTTGGGGTGAGTAGTAGAAAAGAAAAAATATATATGTATATATCTGCTCAAATAAAAACCCAACTTTATTTATTCAGACTGGTAGATATTGGGGTGGGATCAAAACACTGGTGAAACTGGGTGCTGACTCATGTTGATTTAAATCGCTCCAAATCTTTTGTGTGGATTTGAGTCATACTGTTGGGTTCACAGGTGTGACTCTTTGTGCTTAAGGGCTAATTGTTAAGGGCAGGTTGAAGTTCAAGAGAAAGAGAATAACGAAAAGAAAAATAAGAAAAGTTGAGTCAAATTTGAAAGAAAAATATAAAAGGAAATTAGAAGGAAATTATCACAAGAAAAATTTATTGACATAATAACAAAATCTATATATAATGAAAGAAAAAACTGTACTCCCTCCACACACACACACACACACACACTGCATGCATTTGTAATGTATATGCGTATATATGTGCTGTTCAGAAATGACTTAAATACGCTTGTATACTCGAACACATATACACAGGGTGCGATGGATAAATTGTCGTCTAAGTTATGCAAAAATGAAAATAACACTGACATCTCATTTTAGATATATTTACCAAAATTACACACAAATATCTTGAAATACTAAAAAGTAAACTGATTCAATAAATTTGCCATTAGCGTCAACCACGACCACCATACAACTTTGGAATCTCCTGAAACTCTTCTGAATGGTCTCCTTGTTTAAGTTGGTCAATGCTGCCATAATCCTTGCCTTCAGTGGGTCTTTGGTGCTGCAAGGAGTTTTGTTGGTCTCAACCACACCCTGCACATAATAATCAAGGGGTTTTGAAGTCTGGGGAGTTAGTTTGCCAGATGTAATGGGTGATGTGGTTGCAGAAATTGTCTGACAGCCATGACTGGGTTCTCCTGCTTGTGTGGCATGATGCAAAGTCCTCTTGTCAGACATTAAGGCCTTCCAGCACCTACCTTCTTGACCCAGGTCAGCACTATGTCCTCAATGAACTCGATGTAGGGCTCTGTGTTCAGTCTGAGGCCCTGAGGAGGAGATGAATGGAGGCATAATGTTGCCATCACTCATGATCACTGCAAACACCATGATATTGACTGGATATTTGGTTTTTATCACTCTCAGTACATCTTTTGAGGACACAGGAAGCCAACGGTTGTTCAGTGTGTTCACCATCTTATCCTGGCAAAAATGCTTCTCATCTGAGAAAAACCAAAGCGTGTTCGGTTGGAGGGGATGCTTGAGTTTGTTCAAAAGCATTGTAGTGTAGTCTTTCCTCTTGCCCTTCATGGCTTAGGATAAAAATTGGCCATTTCTCATCTTGTATATGAAATACCGAATGTCTTCATGCACTACCTGCCTAATAAGAAACTCAGACACTTCTGGGTCACTGGCTATTGACCTGATTGACTTGGAGGGGTCGTTGTCAATCATGGCCTGGATCTCAAAAAAAAATTTTGAGTTCTTATCAGAATGACCAGAGTGAGTTTTTTCAGCTACCATACCTTCATAATCACCATCAGACTCCTCCAACTCTTTCCAAATCCTCGACACTGTTCTCTGATTGATACCCAAACACTCTGAAATGTTCATATTGGAGCTTCCAGTGCAAATGCCAGTTAGTACAGCATGCAGTTTCTAAATTTCTATCAGAGTAAATTGTGTCATGGTGCTCTTTTTCTCACAGATGGTGTCCAACTGAACCTACTATACTGTGCAGTTGACAAGATCAAAAACAACATGCATGCATGAAATTAAAAATATAAAAGTGCGACAATTTACCCATCGCACCCTGTATATAAAACACAGAGACTTCTTTTAGTCCATCTATCTCACCCTCTAAAATATCCATATATTGACCGATCAAAACCAAATTTTGAGAAGTGCAAACAGGTAAGAGTGTATAAAGTTGGTTTTATTAGGGTGCATAGCTTAATGCAATAAATTTTCATAAATTTGGGCAGGAAAATAAAGTTGTATTATTTAACATATGAAATACGCTACTAATTTAAAAACAATTTAATGGTTAAAATAACAAATACTTAAAAGGCAATATTGTTTTTTGCATATTTTTAAGTTATTATATATACAAGTATCCACTTTCCCGTTCACTCTGCTTTTGCAAGAACTACAAAGAAATCACAAGGGTAAACACTTCAAAGAGTTAAAATTTAGCTCCAGAAAGAAATATTTATGCATGGCCAGTTGTATGTTGCATGCTCAAGAGTAAGAAATCCTTATTCTTCACTGTTAAAAAGGAAAAGATAAATTTTCTTAAAAAATATTGTTTACCAGAGGGTCCTATAAAATTAAAGAAATTATTAAACTTTGAAGTAGGGCTTTTGTTAATGTATTTTTCCAAACAAATCAACTTATTCAAATTTCATTGGTTTGCAAAATTGAATGAAACATAGTTTGTAAATCTCGACAAAAAATGTTGCTGTTTCTCCTTTTCATGTAAATAAGCTTCTGTTAACCAATCATGGTTAATGAGAGAAATCAATTACATAGAAAAATATCCTAATCTATTTCCCTGCTCTGGCGAATTGAGGTGGGGATTTGTTTTGTGTGCCATTCCAAATCTCAGAGCTCCTGCACAGAGAGCAATTTTTTTTTTTTAATTTTGCTTTTGTAGCATTCACTCCAGCCAACAGGTTTTGATATGGAGTAAATCAAAGAAATCTTATTTGAAGCAGAGTATAACATTGACAACAAATATAGAAGGGGGGACAATTCTGAATTCAAAACCATATGTGACCCTTGTAGAGTACATCCTTAAAATATGGTCAAATCCCTGGCATTGGGAAATCACATAAAACAGAGTGAGCCAAGCCAATAAAGAAAGATTATTTACTGGAAATCACCCTTTTCACCTACACATTCTGAAAGTTTAGTATCATCACAAAGTTGTACCAGAGTTTGGAAATGGGCTGAGGTTGGATGCTGAGAAGGTTTGGAGAATGGAGAGAGAGATTAGCGCCACCTATATGGGCATGGCTGAGTGGTTAGATTTGAATTTCACCATGGTCAGTTTGTCAGAAAGATGACTTTTTGATATTATCAGCCTGAGGAATCAATCCCAGCATACAGCACCATTGGAAAATGCCTGAGAAGCATGCCGCAAGTTGACCCAAGTCTTGGGAGCAAAATTAGGTAGATGGAACTATTTAGGTGCCCTCATATGGTTGTGCTAGCATTGTTGACACTGTGGCCTCAGGGAGTTAATCAGCAAAAAAAGGGAGAGGAAAGAGACTACTCACTGGATGATAATTGTTGAAATTCTCAGGAAAGTGGATTGAAAAGTTGAGATGAAAATTAAAAACAAAATGCGTTAAAAATTATGTCTTTAAATAATAAAATGAAATCAAGTACAGTTGTAAGGAGAATCAAACCCAAATTTAACTAGACAGCATTCAGTCAGATTGAGCAAAATCAAGACTACCAACCCTTCCCAACAATGAGAAAGAGACAATGTATTATTGGAGATGTTGGTCCTCGGAAAAAAAAAATACGTTTGTTTACTTACCTTATCAGTAAAGAAAACGTGTGGCCACAGAAATAACATCTAAATTATTCTGGACAAAGAACTAGGAAAATATCTGGTTTGTGTAGGCCACCCAGAAGAAAAATATCCCTACATGAATAAAGATTAGCACCTAAAATTGGGTTCATTTATTTTAATTTCTGTGACATTTGTCAAAAATTCTTTATAGCTGATGTTTGGCATAAGTTAGAAAAGCTGATAAAGATTAATTCCTAACTTGGAGTGGCCATAGGCAAAAAGCTGTGTAGTTTTGTTGACTGAGAAACGCATAAAGAGAGAAAGATAATTATTTTTATTATTATTAAAGATATTGGGAATATTTTTCTTTACCACCCATGACAACTGTGGATAAGCAAAAAAACTCTTGAGATTGGCTGGCAGGGGGCCATGTGGATTGGCTCTGATTATCTTAGAATATGGTCAAATCCCTGGCATTGGGAAATCACATAAAACAGAGTGAGCCAAGCCAATAAAGAAAGATTATTTACTGGAAATCACCTTTTTCACCTACACATTCTAAAAGTTTAGTATCATCACAAAGTTGTACCAGAGTTTGGAAATGGGCTGAGGTTGGATGCTGAGAAGGTTTGGAGAATGGAGAGAGAGATTAGCGCCACCTATATGGAGTGATGGTGTGGGATGAAAAGTGAAGGGAGTTGGAGTTAAGAAGCAGTTTGTTTCCTCTGACCACAAAAGGGGGCTGGACAACCCCTAAATTTGGAAAATTACTCCAGCAAACATATTGTGAAAATATGAAATTTTAGGAAACCATTGATGCTAAGTGTGAGAGATAACTGAACCCCAGATCCTGAATAACCCCACACCTGCTAGATGCAGGACTCCATATAAGCTGGAGGTTTGGACAACTTGGAGTCGTTACACTACTGCTACTAAAATCTGCATTGTTTGCCAAGACCTCCAGACCAAGTCTCTGTACGAGCCCTGAAGACCAGAACTTAGAAATTTATATTATTATTAACACAGGCTGTAAAGTTGAAAAGGGGATCCCAGTATCATTTGATTATAACAATAAGCAGGAAGGGTTTGCACTGTCTTCACTTCAGTTTACTTCATCAGCGCTCTTCTCACCCTCTGAGATCAAAAGCACAATGTAGCAGGGTGAATGGTCGTGAAGGAGACAAACACCAGTTAGATCAAGTGAAACCGTGCTCATCATCACAATATCAGCAACAAACCAGCAATGCATTAACCAACAAGGAGTCAGCTAGATGGTAACCACAGTTGTCTGAAAGAATCTGAAGACCAGTGTGGGACTAAGAGGGATACAGCACAGTCACAATTCGTGACAGATGTTTTAAGCATGTTGACCTTGTTCAGACTGTTGATCCATCAGATTATATGCACTCTCCCAGAAACTAACTACAGCTTGCACAGCTTAGCTGCAGTATAAGCCATAGGTTGGCTCTGTGGGTGTTGAACAAATAAAAATGTGCCTGAGCATGCGTCTGCAACAGGGATTAGCTAGCCCAATTAGTAGTCAGGCATAATCAGAAATGAGGATGTACCAATGGGGAAGTTGAGATTTTTGTCCCCAGTACTGCCAATGAACTCACATTAAACTCAACTTTGTGTCACATTTTGTTGCGTTATGGGCAAGTGTCCAAATACGATGACATGGGCAATATCCTCACTTGTGCTAACATAAATAAAGAGCTTTGTAGTATTGGACTCCTTATTACCACCACGTCAACCATTATGACATTCTGTACGTATTGAAGCAAAACGTATGACCTGAGCAAAGTAACTTGCACAGAAAAGCGCAGTAATTTGATTTGGCATTTATTAAACCCATGTCAAAATTCTTGGCAGAATGTTTATTGAAAGGATTTATGAGGGGAGGCGGAATGTGAAGAGAGAACATCAAATTTCTTGTCCCAATTAATTTGAATGGTGCAAAAGAAAAAAAAAAAACTGGTGTGAAATTTGCAGAGAAACAAAACTAGACATGACAATATGACCAATTGAAAATATGGGTGGTGTTTTAATATTTTAAATTTCAATGTCATGATCATTCGAAGATAATTGGCAAATTAATATTTTAATTTCAGATGCAATCAGGAGAAATTGGAAATAATCAGGAAATTTAACCTTTGAACCCTGCATTTCTGAACAATTTTAACCCTTCTGCCTGAGATCCCGAGTCAAAATCCACAAATAATTGGTATGTAATGTTTCATGGTAGATATAAAAATAGTTACAAGTGTTTACCCACTGTTCAACCTGTAGCTGGACATTAAGACATTTTTCTCTACTACCAGTAAAGCAGTGGTCAAAGATCAAAGGGGTAATATTTTAATTTCCAATCCAATCATGACAAATTGAAAATAAAGTATTTTTTACCTGTAATAAGAATTTTTTTTTGCCTTGAATCAATTTACAAAAAATAATGTACCTCAAAACTCAAAGATTTTCATGTCATTCTAGAGCTATTTTGGCAAAGGCAAATATTTTGTCAGAGGTATGAAAATAAATAAAATTGGTGAAATGAGTTTAACTTCCAACTGAGGTAGTCTGTGTTCACTTTACATGTCAGTATTCAGCATCGGATTAGGGATCACACTTTGCTGTTAGTATTACATACTCCATTACAACTTGTTACTTGGAGATGGAATGAGCAAGGTCAAATACCCTGAGAAACAACTTGATCATGGAACACTTTGATTTGACTGATGATAAAATGCAAATGGTGAAGGCTTCAGCAGTAATATTTCTGGAATTATTATTAAAAAAGCTGTTATCAATTTCAGATAATATTTCTTACATTTCAATTGCTTTTGATAAAATTAATAGTATTAATATCAATCTTGAATTTTATTCTTATTAGATGAAGCATTGTCAGTCATTATACATTTTTGACTAGGATTTCATTCATCTTAATTTCAGTTGCTTTTTATTACATTAGTAGTATTAGTAGTAATATTCTTCTTAATTTTATTCTTATTAGATGAAGCATTGTCAGCCATTATTCATTTTTGACTAGGATTGCTTTCATCTTAATTTCAATTGCTTTTTATTACATTAGTAGTAATATTATCTTGAATTTTATTCTTATTAGATGAAGCATTGTCAGCCATTATTCATTTTTGACTAGGATTGCTTTCATCTTAATTTCAATTGCTTTTTATTACATTAGTAGTATTAGTAGTAATATTATCCTGAATTTTATTCTTATTGGATGAAGCATTGTCAGCCATTATTCATTTTTGACTAGGATTTTTCATCTTTCATCTTAATTTCACAATTTTTATAACAACTATTCAAACAATCATTTTAAAGCTATTACCTAGCAACATGAAATTAAAAAATTAAATTTAAACCTGTAAATTTCTAGATACCCATAGCCTGGTAGCTGATTTCTCCTCTGACTTAACTTTAACAACTCAATGAAGTGAAAAATTGGCTGGTCACATTCAATATTTCAAAAATCAAACTTGTAATGTTCCATCATCATTGAGCCATGTCTGAGTTTCTGTGTATCACAATGAATAAATATACTCTCCTGGAGGCTCCGTGCCCTGAACACCTATTGGAATTTAAACTCTCCTCAGGACTCAAGTGGAACTCGTATATACAATCTATTGCTAGAGAGATTGGAAGAATATATTATTTTAGTTTGATATTAATTTATATATTATATATTTTAAGTAACAGAACATATCAAATTATATATCTGCCCCAGAGTTTTTCAAAAATCTCCCTTTCCTAAGCCAACATACATGACTATAAAAATTTTAAAATCTTAAAAAGAAATTGTTAAATTCAAGTGTAAATGTTATCTAGGCCTTCTCTTCTCATTACATATCCCAGAAATTTAAACTCTTTCTAATTTTATGTATAAATTTTTTTCATTAAAACTATCTTGTTGCTTACATGCTTTGTTCATTGACTTCTAAGCAGCCTTCTGTAGAACTACATCTCTATTGCCTCAAGTCTTCTCTTCATCTGCAAGGAAATATGATCAACATTCAATGCTCTATGATGATATTATATAGCAGTACAGCTTCACTAAAATTTTCCTATTTCTTAATACTTTGTTTAGCTTTTGGCAGGCATCTTTTTCCCATCCACTGCACCTTTGATTTGCAGTGTCACATTTTCCATGATCTGATAAAACATTTTCCAAATATTTAAATTTCTGTACTTGTTTGATTTTGACATTTCAAATTCATTGTTTGTATCTTGGCTTGTTTCTCGTGCTAATGATCATACATTCTGTCTTCTTACAACTGACAGCTCTAGAAGATGTTTTTAAAACTTCATCAGACATAGACTTTGTTTGTTTGTTTGTTTGTTTGTTTGGGTTTTATGGCATATCAACCACTGTGGGGTATTTAATGCCAAAACCAGTTTATATGAATTTTAAATGCCTATTTTGTATGGAATAAAAAATGTATAGCTGGCAACATTATTGTTTCAAAAAAAAAAAAAAAACATATAGCTGGCAACATTACTTCCTTTACAAAAAAACTTAGAGCTGGCAACATTATTGTTTCAAAAACTTAGAGCTGGCAACATTATTTTTCTGAAAACATTATCTGAGACCTTGCTGTTGGATGCAGTTTTTTCGCCATACCCAGGACACAGATGTAGTTTACCATCATACCCAGGACGTGGATGTAGTTTACCGTCATACCCAGGACGTGAGACATAGACTTACATACCTGTAATAAGATGGAGTGTAAAAAGGATGTTTTATTTCCCATGGCATCACTTATTTTTTTTTTTTTTTTTTTTTTTTTTTTAAACTACCTTCAATCTTTGGCAATGTTTATTGTTTTAAAAAGCGATGATTATAATTCTAATAAAATCTAAACATATGATGAAAGTGAATTTATACATTTATTTTGTTCTTGAGAATTTACAACAAAAATATTGACCTTTTACCACACTAATTTCTTTCTAGAGTTGTCTCCACTGCCACTGAAGTTTTTTGAAGGTGCAAAAACATGAACACCTACTGCTTTAAAATTGTTATTGTGCATATGGATTTTAATTTTTGTACACTAATAAAAGAATGCGTACTATTTTGATGTAACGGATTTCGTTTTGCATGCATGTTTCGACGTTGAGAACAAAAGAAATTGAAACACAAAATAAAAACAAATACATTAAAAATATGTAAACAATTCAATATACTTTAACTTTTATTATTCCTTGTGGAGTTCTGGGGGTGTAAAAAGAAGTAAAATCACTAAGAAGGCTTTTATTTTAATAAAAAAAGTGACGTGTTTACAAATGAGAAGAGACTAGCATTTGTTTGCTCTTTCTTTCATCTGACTCGTATTTATTTTTCTCGTTGATGAATAAAGTTAGCATTTCGTCATTTATAGACAAATTAATCCACATTCAGAAAGGCTATCAGGTATATCAATGGTCACCAGTACCTTCCATAAAATTAGTCAGGCATGGATGATAGTAGCTGTTAGTGGTCATCATTGCTTTCCTCTATATCACAAGTGTGGTTATCATCTACAATCACTTCACCGTCAATATCTACTTGTGTAAAGCCTTAAAAATCATTATCGGAGTCCTACTCAAAGAAAAACTCCTGAATAAAGGCTTTGTTGGATATTGATGAAACCATTTTTGTTTACAAAAATCAAAAATAATTAACGTTGATTTAATCAGCGTTACACCTCATGTAGAGTCTAGAAGAAATCAAAATCGCATTGGAAAATGGAACTTTAGCCTTATTCCAAAGCAGTAGTTGGTGATTTCCAGATTAAAATACCAGAAATAACTGTTGACAAGTGTTTATTTATAGCAACCATCTCAAGGTGCCTAGAGTAGCAAAGAGAGAGAATTCTATGGCTACAATTGTTGCTTGCAGCATGGCAAAAGTTAAACACTTTATTAAATTGTTTATTTACAAGAACAATTTTATATTTATAACATTCCAAAACCTAATACAATGCAATCTTTATCATTTACCAATTTATAAGGCAATACAAAATAAAGTTTTTTTATTAATAAATTTATAAACATTTATTAAATTATCAAAATATGTGAACCAACTATTAAGTAATATTCATTATTTAGGATTTTATAAAGTTTGAATCGATTTCAATTACCCAATGTTTTGCCAACCATTCCAGTAAACAATCTAAATAAATAGTGTAAATAAGCAATCTGATAAGTAAGCAGTGTTTTTTATTTTTGTTGCCAATTCTCAAGAACAAAGAAAATGTATAAATTTACTTTCATATCTTTAGGTTTTATTATTAGGTTGGTGCAAAAATAATGATGTAATAATGTCGTTTTTTGACGTTAAAAAATACGCCAAAAAACGACATTATTACGTCATTATTTTTGCACCAACCTAATACAATTCTAATCATCACTTTTTAAAGCAATAAACATTACCAAAGAGTGAAAATAGTTCAAATAAAAGCAGCATCATGTGAAAAACTGTCCGTTTGGCACTTCATTTTTTGTAGATATGACTGTTCTTTTTTGCCAATTGTTCTTTATTAAACAAAATGTATGGAATATTCTGAAATTCATTCATTTTTTTTCCTTCATTAACATTGCCAATATTTACAAAAATAATTGAATGAGGAATTAGAAAATCTTTTGACATTATGTCCTATTGTGGACATGTAAGTCCATGTTTGGAAAAGATTCTGCATCGATATCTGAACTAAACATTTTCTCTATATAATTTAGGTTTCTTTGGTATGTTTGAGCATATGACTTTTCAGATGTGAATTCCATGAAAATTTGGAGCCACATACTTGACATTTGAATGGTTTTTCACCTATGTGTGTCTGCATGTGTTTCTTAAGATTGGAATTCCGTGAAAATTTTGAATCACACGTTTCACAATGGAATGGTTTTTCACCAGTGTGTGTTTTTATATGGTTTTTAAGGTGTGAACTCTGTGAAAATCTTGTGCCACATGTTTCACAATGGAAAGGTTTTTCGCCTGTATGTATCTGTATATGAGTGTTTAAATACGAATTACGAGAAAATTTTGACCCACAAATTTTACATTCAAAAGTCTTTTCTCCAGTATGTGTTTGCATGTGATTTTTAAGATGGGATCTGCGTAAAAATTTAGATCCACAAATCTCACAGCAGAAAGGTTTTTCTCCAGTATGTGTTTGCACATGGCATTTAAGATGTGAACTTGTTGCAAATTTTGCCTCACAAAACTCACAAGAGAATGGTTTTTCTTTAGTATGTATGCGCATGTGAAGTTTAAGATTTGAACTTTGGGAAAATTTTGATTTACAGATCTGACACTGGAATGGTTTTTCTCCTGTATGTGTTCGTATATGCTTTTGAAGAGAGGAATTTTCTGGAAATTTTGATCCACAAGTCTCACAGTTGAAAGGCTTTTCTCCAGTGTGTGTTTTCATATGACCTTTGAGGTGGGATTTCCGTGAAAATTTTGACCCACAAATTTCACAGTGAAAAGGTTTTTCTCCTGTGTGTATTCTCACATGTATTTTAAGATATGAACGTCTTGAAACTTTTAATCCACATATCTTGCAGGGGAAGGATTTTTCACCAGGTGTACTCATGCTGGTGGACAGATCTGAAAGGTAAGAAATTAATCTATAAATATTTACACACATTCATACATATTTATATATAACTTTTATTTCTTCTACTAAAGTACAAAGCTATTTATGATAGAGGGTTACAAGTTGGGTGATATGAACATAAGATGAGCTAGAAAGAAGTGAAGATTATGAGGATAAATAGCAAATGACCATTAACTTGAGCTTGATTGTAGTACTCAGGGAAGCATCAACCAATGCAAGGCTCAATAGTCATTTAAGATAGAGGATTACTGAATTGGTTGGGTGATATGGACATAAGAAGAACTAGAAAGAAGATTATGAGGATAAGGGAGATAGATCATGACTGACCATTAACTTGATGATCTTGATATGATGAAGGGTGAAGATTATGAGGATAAGGAGGATAGATAGCAACTAACCATTAACTTGTAGAGCTTGGTTGTAGTGCCCAAATAGTTATCACCCAATATAAAGCTCAAGAGTCATGATAGAGGGTTACTGAATGGTTTGGGTGATATGAACAAAAGAAGAACTAGAAAGAAGGCTATGAGGATAGTTGGGGATAGATAGCGACTGACCATTAAATCAGGCTGATTGTAGTGCACAGGGAAGCATCCATGTGAGTTTTTTTGGGTTTTTTTTTTTACCCACAAAGAAGCGGTTCTTGGATCAAATGTCTCCTCTTTACAGATGGAATACGGAAGAAATATGGGTGATTTGACTCTGTGAATGCAGCATGGCAAGTCCTAGCTTGGAATGATGCATTTTCAGGTAAGTAGCTGCAGGACAGAAAATAAGTCATCCCCTAAGAGATTGTGTATACAATTTTTCCAACAGTTAAAGTGCCAAAGCCTACCTGAGTGACGGTTTTACTAAATCAACCATACGCATTCTAAGCAAAGTTTAACATTTGTACCCGCAAAAAAACATTGCTTCAAAAAATGTTTTTCCCTTGACTCCACTGTTGCTGTATACTTACTTAGCAATTTTTATTGTTTTATAAAGCTTTTAGAATTTGAATAAATCCGAAACACATGGAACTCGATTTATGTGTTCTCTTTTTTCTTGAAAATTAACAACAAAAGTAGTTCTTGTAATTAAACAGTCTAATAAATAAATAGTGTATAACATTTTTGCTGTCAGTTCTCAGGAAACAAGCAATTTCTAAATCCCTATGCTCTGCCTTGAACACAGTGTTTACTGTGTGTCTTTCCATTTGGTGAGTTAACTTGATGTTTTCATCCTTTTATCTGAAAAGAAATGATAATAAGAACAAGCTGTGTTACTATGCAGATCCACATAGAAGGGGAAAATATAGTTCTTCATCTCAAGTGGGTCCTTTTGAAGTTTGGTCTTCTAAGCAGCATTCACTTTAACTGTAGCGTAGTACACAAGTAAAGGAATATTTACACTATGTCGTTCAAACTGTTGTCCTCATTTTTATTGCCATGTTCACAATGTTTCGGTCATTGCAGGCTCCGACCTTCAGGTTATATACATTGGAATTTCAAACTGGACCCATTATTTAATCCATGGAGGTAGGTTGTTCTAATTCCACATGCCATGCCTTTTTTTTGGATATCTCAGTATCAGTTATTTCCCTTTAGTAACTCAACTCTTTTTGTTCCCTCTACTGTGGCCAAGCATTTAACTCACAAATATCTGTGTCAAGTAACATTTTGGATTACTTCAACCCATGCATTCATCCACTGGGCCATGAAAAAGGCTGAAGTGTACAATGGCTGTTGTATGCTTCAGCCTTTTTCCGGTGATTGGAATTTCGAACACCTGGGTAGATTGTTCTAGTTCCATGTGCCATGCCTCTTCCAGATGTCTCAGCATGAGTTATCTCCCTTTAACTCATCTCTCTATGTTCACCTCAACTGTAGCCAGGTATTGAACACAACTTTTTGGGTTAAGTCACTGGATTCATTGAGGACACATGGCCCAGTGGATGGTTGGATCCAGTAACTGAATCATACAATGGCCAAAACATTGTGAATATGACAACTAAGATGTGGACAACTGTCCAAACAATACAAATATACTCTAGTGCTAGACAATTTTTCTCACCAGAATCTATCTTACAAATTTATAAGTCTATCAGTCCATGCACTGAATATTGCTGCTATGTTTGGTCTGGGGCTTCTCTGTATTTAGAGATTCTTGATAAAATCTAAAGAATATGCAATATTATTAGTTCTGATCTTGCATCTCAGCTTCAGTCACTTTCCTACAGCCATAACATAGCTTACCTGTACCTTTTCTATAAATATTTTCATGGTAAATGTTTTGATGAGCTTTCTCTTTTGGTATTTTGACTTTATGAATTTAAAAAAAGTACCAGATAGGCAGCTAAGTCTCATCATTTTACAGTTGAAATTGCTAGATATAACCATAGGTTTTATGCTATTTCTTCTTGTACACTTCTCACTTGTGGAACTTTCTTATTGCTTCCCAGTCAGGTTTGATCTTCCAAAATTTAAATGCAGCATCAATCATTATGTTCTCTCTTCTTAATTATTTTTATTGCTCTCTTTCCTTAAAACTTTTCTATCTTCCAGTTTCTTGCTTTCCCGTAAACTTTGATATTCAAAAATTGAAATGCAATATCAATCATTATTTTCTGTCTTCTTAATTCCTGTTCTTTTGTTCTCTCTCCTCAATAATGTTTTTCTTTTTCTCATATTCTTTCACAACTTGCATCTTAGTGGATTTATTGCCTTGCTTGGGTTGGAATGATTAAAAAAATTACAGAAATAAGTCTACAGGTCTCATTCCAGAAAATAAGTACAAGCGAAGTGAAAAAGAAATAAATGTATTTAAAAAAAATGTTTTTAGTCAGCTAATAGGCTTAAAAAATATTCATGTTATGAGAGGATCAGAAGAAAAAGAAATAGAATCTTTAAAACTTAATATCTCATTTAGCCTACTACTTTTACCATCTGGCTTAGTCCCTCTTGTGTTTTACCATCTGGCTTAGTCCCTCCCTCCAGTTTTACTATCTGGTTTAGTCCCCTCCTCCACTTTTACCATCTGGTTTAGTCCCCTCCTCCACTTTTACCATCTGGCTCAGTCCCTCCCCGACCACTTTTACCATCTGGCTTACTCCCTCCCCATCCACTTTTACCATCTGGCTTACTCACCCTCCACTTTTAACATATAATTTAGCCCCCTTACTAATATCTAAGCAAGTGTGAATAGAAGTTGGCCTGTTGAGTTGAGGAACATTTCACTGGAATAAAATATAAATTTGGAATTATTTTTAATTTCAATGGAATTTTTTTTCATTCATTTAAATTGAAATAATTTCTAGTTACAGTGTAACCCAGATATAAGAGAGTTGAAATCTCCTATATCCAGGTTTCTCTTATTTGGTCTATTTTGTTTAGGTAAGTATGGCTCTAATTTGGGGCCAGAGAAAATCTCTTTTATATCTGGGTTTCTCTTATATCCGGGTTACATTGTGTGTGTGTGTGTATATATATATATATATATATATATATATATATACAGTGTAACTCAGATATAAGAGAGTTGTCGAGACCAGAGAAGAAGTCTCTTATATCCAGATTTGGTCTATTTTGTTTAGGTAAGTATGGCTCTAATTTGGGACCAGATAAAATCTCTCTTATATCCGGGTTACATTGTAATACAAAATGTGCAAGTTGTCATGTAACAACAGCACATCAAACAAAACATTCACCTTTGTACTGAAAATCTTAAGACAGTTTCATAAATAACTTGATGTTACAGAAGTGATGTGCAAGTCACAAGAAACTACTGGGGTTGTTCTAATTAAAAAAAAAAAAAAAAGTTCTGTCCAAGTTTCCTGTGTGTAGGGTGGACACAACTGCTACTTTTACGTTGCTAACAACAAGAGCTGTAAAAATAACAATCTCAACTTAATGGCGACTGATTTAGCATTATTTAATAATTAAATTTTAATTTAGACCCAACTCTTAAAACATTGTAAATTTTGACAAAGCATCATTATTTTAATGATTAATGCTTTAATATATTTTCTGCTAGTGAGACACAACGCCCATAGCAGAACAAAAAAATGTGATAAGAAGAAAAATACTTACCTGAGTTTTCCTCACCTTGTGACATAAAATATTGTCTTCAGCAGAGGGCACCTATTTGTCTGCCTCCTTTTAAAATGGAAAAAAAATGTTACCCCTTTAAAGCCAAAACTGAAAAACATCTCTTAACTACGGAAACAAACAAAATAACAAACAAGAAAAATGAACAGTAACACATTGACTGGTAACCACAAGATAATTTGTTGGCAGTTTTTGTTATGGTGCCGACCACGAGTTTAACTTGTGTTTGGCATTTTTGATACATTTTTATCTGCAGGAGTCAACGACGAGTTACTGAAACTATAAATGAACTCCTAAAAATGTTCTCATTGCCTAACTTGGCTATTAGTATTATAAAGTGTGAGAATTTCTTCTCGCACAGTTCAACCCGTGGCAGAGACAAGAAAGACATACAATCAACAAGGCCTACCTTAAAACTTAAAACAAATTTTATTGTATCCTTGCAAAAAAATATTTTGCCCCTGGGAACAGGGTGGGGTAGTTCTTCAATGAATAGGTAGTGTCTTTTACTTCAGTAGGACTCTATTGGTCTCTACAAAGTTGGAGAAGCTAGAATTTGCTTGTAGAAGCTGGAATTACCATTCGGTTGCAGAAGTTGAAATTCGGCTGTTGTCGAGATCATTCATAAAGTTCTTCGTGTAAACGTACACATTTGACGACAGTCAATAAATGACTGAATTATACAGCCTTGAAAGAATTAAGCTGAGACATGACGTCGTCTCTGAAGCATTACCATTTCGGTTACTGAAAAGAATCATAGCCAAATTATTTAGGCTTGATCTTGGGCGCTAAAGGCCCTGCAAAGATATTCAAAAATGTATCCGGACATTTCCACGTATTTGCTGCAACTGAGTCAAAAAGGCATTGGCCGTTAAAAAATGCCCGCAAAAAACCCAAGTCAAAATTCAACTAATGAAATTGGTCGTTACAAATCAGCCAATAGGAGCTTAGATTGCAGAATTTCTCACAAAAGTCGGCGTTTGGGGTCAGATTTCGTAATTGACTTCTTGGCAGTCATGTAAAAAACTAACTTACTTAGTTTGGAAATGGTCCTTTATTTTATTTTTCAGTTTATTATTGCAACCCTTCTACAACAATAATAGGGCCCGAACATGCATTATTATTTTGTGTACATATATCCTTCTAAGGAAATCATGTATTTTCTTCTTTCAGTGTGTAATACTTCTGTAGAAATAATTCAATAAAAAGTTGTAACAATAATTAAAATAAAAATAAATGTTTACTTTCAGTTCAGTTGAAACAAAGTTTGTTGTTTTTTTGTTTGTTTGTTTTTTTTTACACATAAATACCTTTTTTTACACATTAAATACATTTTTAAAAAATATATTGGGGAAGGAGCTAGCCCACTAAAGCTCCTCTATCTGCAAGTCCGGCCTTGTTGTTGTAGCGAGTGAGGTTTTATCTGGACCTCACGATTTTCAGTTATTTAATTTAAAAATATAAGGGACGGGACTTAGCCTCCAAGCCAAGCCCCAACTCGAACGGTCCAAAAATCAATTTTCAGCCGACTTTTTTTTTTTTTTATTTCAGAGTTACCGAATTTTCCTGCCTTATAAAAATTACCGAATTTTCCGGGTTCAATGTTAATATCCCTCTTTTTTCATTTTTTTTTTTTTTTTTTTTTTTAGCGTTTAAAAGACATCTTTCGGTACCTGGCATTTCATTTAAACTACTGGCATTTTTGATAAATAAAGTAAAAGAAAAAAAAAGCCTCTTTCAATGTTAGTCACAAGCAAACTTCTGTTTAATAAATCAATTCTAAATTAGATTACAACTTTGTTCGGCAAATACGCGAATGGTTGTGTTGTGGAATTCTACTGTTTCAGTGTTTACTCTTTCATTTCTTTCTTCAACGATGGTCACAGTACTTTGAGTTTCAAATAAAAGAGCCGGGTCGATTATTCTTTTTAAGTTTTGGGGGGAAAAAAATTCTTATTCCAACTACCTATTTTAAAAATATTCAAACGAATTTATCTTTTGAATGCTCGCAGCCTAAGGGGTAGTACCGATCGATTTGAAACTCAAAAAAAGGTAACTTGTGTTTTATTTTTCTAAAAATATTTTTATGTAAAAAAAAAAATCTTTTCTTTTTGTTACGCTCGATAAAAAGAGAAAAGGAAAGAAGCGACAAGTAATCTTACATTGTAAATTCAAAATGTTTGTTTTTCCTCTCTAGGATTTCTTCATTCTGCCTATATATCTTAGGGCATCGTTGTATATTTTTCCTTAAGAATAAAAAAAAAATATGTAAAATAGTGAGTTTATATATATAGATATATGTAATGTTATATATGTATATTTTTTTAATTCATTACTTGTTGTAATTTTTTCTAATTCAGTCTGGATCGGAGCGAATTAAACGGTGACATATCAAAATTGTCCACCATAAATCTTAAGCAGGCAATTTACACATAAATTTTATCTGTTGTTTGTTCTATGTCGTCTGCGATCCGAAATATCTGTTATGGCGAGATTAAAAAAAAAAAAAAATACCGTAAATCCCCATGTATAATACGACTTCATCTATAATACGCACATCTAAAATTGTGCTGAAAGTGTGCGAAAATGCTTCTACTCACGCATAATACGCACCCCTTGTTTGGTAATCAAACCCTAATTGTACCTCTCCAATTTCGTTCCGGTCAGCGTTTCCTACTCTTATTTTTAAAAAATGGTTTTAAACATAGAATAATATTATTCTAATTTAGTTTTATGATAATTCTTATTTTATTTTATGGCATTTTTTTTAAAGATTTTTTGTAGCTGTGCATAATACGCACCCTTATTTTTCCTTTTATTTGTTTAGAAAAATGCGTATTATACATGGGGAATAACGGTAATCATTTCAACACAAGCAAGGCAATAACGCCGCTAAGACGCAAGGAGGTTACTCAGTGTGAAACAATAAGAGACAAAGAAAAACATTGAGTGATAGTGCGCTTTAGACACAGGTAATTTTTTTTTTTTTTTTTTTGAAGTGATTAAAAAAAAATCAGACATTTTCGGTGATCAGTTACACTATACACCTGTAAAGTTTTTCTCTTTTGATAAAATTCATGCCCCAAAATTCGGGGTCATACTATACAAATACGCGGCACCTTTCCTGAGCAGACGGCAATAAATTACAAGTATATACAGTAATCTTTTTACTTCATGTCAGCGGATAAACATTAACCAAAGCAGCCACAATGAGCCGCTCTCCTGGTTGTAAGATAAATTCTATAACACGCTTAAAATATCGGAATTATCCATTTAAATACACCAACTTGATTTTTTTGGGGGGATGGGGGGGAATATAGTTAGGGATTTTTTTTCTCAAATCAATAAGTAACACATACTAAAAACACTTGTGTTTTAACCAGGGATGCCAATGAAGCAATAATGCTACTGATGTCAGTTTAAACTAAAACTTTCTCCCCACACTCATATATTGCACCCATTTACCTTTAAGTGTGTTTTTCTTGATTTCAGAAGAAAACTTGGAAATTTTCTAGCAAATTTCAGTAAAATTTTCTCTATCCAAAATTATTGCTTATGATTAAATGTTAGAGACATGAAGGGGGGGGGGCATCAGTTTAAAAAAAACTGACACCAGGAGGCTATCGTTTAAAACGACATCTTTTGGCACAAAATGTGACCGTTTCGTACTTTCTTGATTTCAAATGAAATCTTGGACATTTTCCAACATATTTCAGTGAAAGTTTCACTTCCCAAACTCACGAGGGGGGGGGGGAAAGAGAGAGGACATGGGGGTAATTTAACTGTTTTTTATTTGATGAAGCAGGAACAATTTTCATTTTTGACAAGTAATTCTGTTATCTTAGTTCCATTTGCTTTACATAAACAAAAATTCAAGTTAATATTACATACTGTTTATGTAAGGAAAAAAACTTACATATTTATTCGTCTTTGCTTTGAAGTCATGAGGTTCATGTGAAAGCCGGTGAGTGGCGTCAGTTTATAGAGTGGTGAGAGGCAGCTGCTATTTTATTCTGTCTAGAAACAAAATGTGTCTTCCAAGGTCAGTTGCTACGTAGCCCACAGAGAAAACAGGCATCACAGGTCCACAGTGGTAGGGCATATAGAGAAAACGACATGGTCTCACCAAAAACATAAAGGACACCACCAGCTTGTCCTCTTTACTATTGGGAAAATTACAACTAAGACCTTCTCTCTGTTTGTCTCTTTCACACTGTGCTTGTTGTATACATATGTTATAATTTCTCCTCGTGGAAAACAATTGAGAAAAATGCATGTTGTTTCTTTCTTTCAGCTATTCTGTTTTGCCAGTGGATTAAGGTGTTACTATATCATGAATATATTAATGCCTATAATAGGGAAATGCAAACTTAGAATATTCCTTCTTGCGTAGTATTCCAATCAGTATGATTAAATTTGATCTTTTCTAGATTTTAAGCTCCCATAGATCATATATTGTAGATATCATGATAAAATAGGTTTCCCAAGACAAAAGAGATGAAAGTTTTAGCCTTACCAAACTTTGAGAAGTTGAAGAAATTGCTCACTTCCATTTTATAACAACCAATCAGTATTTTGTATACCTCACACAGATCGGTGAATTGGTATCTTAACTGAAGAGATGGTAGATTGATTTTGCTTGTAGCTAGGTCGAGGCACCTTTCCTGAGCAGACTGCAATAAGTCAATATCATTTTTTTTTAGTTCAGGTTCCAGATAACAGGCATATATTGGAGTAATGGTTGAATAATAAATTTAATATTATTTTAAATTACACTTCTCTTAACTGTTTTATTATTATTATTATTATTGTCTGATGTAAATAGGCAAATTTTAACTTGCATAGAACAAACTATTTTAAATAGCAACATTAATGGCTGCTATTCATTACAAGCTAAATGCAAAATTTGAATGGTTCGTATCAATAAAAATAAACTTTTGCTTTGAAAGGGAATGATGTAAAATCAATGACTTAATTAATAACAGAGAATTTCTTTTCATATTTGTAACATTTTTGGGGGGGTCTTTTGATCAACATAAATCTGAATATCTGTTCTCGCCTGGTCAGGGAAAATATGTTAAAGTAAAATACTGATTTGAACGCCAAGCTGTTCAAATGTAATCAAAATTATACCTGATCGAATATTTGAATTTCAGAAATATGTGACCTTGAAGATGAATCCTGTGACATTAAAATAGCCAAATCTCTTTGTTCTTGAACTTGATTAAAAACTATCTACAGTGATCAACATTTTTTAAAGAAATTAATTTCAACACTTGAAGAAATTTTATACATAGATATATGTGTGTGTGTGTTTAGCCCTTAGTTATCTCCAGAATCTAGTTAATAAGTGTCCTGGGTAAGATGATAAACAACATCTGACAGTATGTCCTCTTATCAGGAGGTTTGAGGAGCGTGGGACCACCTCTTCATTCCTGGTGTCCCCAGGTCCACCCTGACCCAGGCTGGGGGCACCTGTAAGGGCCCCAGCTATGAGCAAATAGTTAACCCACCAAACTAGGGTCAAAACATGTAAAAATATAAAAATTTCATGAATCATGAAATAAGGTTGGAGGTGATTAACTCAAGAACAGAAATAAAATAAGACAAAACATTCAAACTAAAACATAACAGATGTCAGTAGGACCTGTCCACCCCTCACAAATAATAAGAGTGGTCACTGTATTCTGCCTATAGACAGAATCAAGAATCACATTCACTAATGGATTGAGAAGGGAAAAAATACATGGAGTGAGAAAAATGAGCCAGTGAAGATAAAAAGGTGGGGGCAAAAACAAATTGGGGAGGTTGGGAGTCTTGAGATGGATCATAACAAAAGAGAGTGCTGGGAACAGGAAATCCTTACTGGAATGACTACGGAACACTTTCACTTCCCCAATTTATAGGCAGAAGCACACATGCATGCTGGGATTTCTTCCTAGCCAAAAAAATAGGCAAGTTCTCGGTTTCATATGACTCAGTCCCGATCTGTCTTGCCTTGAAGTCAGAAAGCTATGTTCCCTTATCCAAATTTGCTCTTGTGTGTCAACCCCAATTCTTAGTTTGTGAACTTCTTGCCAGATTACTGTATATTGTTTGTTTTATATATATTTTTCTTTTTCGTGTTTATTGTAAACTTTGTCAGTTCTGTCATTCATTTACATTTAACCATGGCCAATCAGTTTAATCGTTTATTTATATGGATGCGTCACTGTATGTCGAACCAGTTTTCGTCATGTGTCAGCTGTTTACACACTATTCTCAAATTGTAATTTCATGTAACTTTCTTCCTTTCTAAGAACTTGCACTGCAACATTGTAATGTCTCCTTGTAGCAAACTACCTGTTACATTCTTTACCGATTAAGAACCGAGGTTCCAATTATGTTCAGTCTTTGTCCCCCCCCCCGTTTATTTGTCTTTATTTCTTTTTCTAGCTTTACCCTTTTGACCTTCAATAAACCTGCTGATGAATGGGATTCTGTCGTCAGAATTTTAATTGCCCTAGGGCATTTGTCTGGCTGTCTTATCGGGTGGCAGAAAACAGCTGATCTCTCCTCTGAGCTAGCTCTACCAGCTCAATGGAGAAAAAATAACTGGGATGTAATTTTCAATACATCAACAACCAAACTAGTATCATTTCATCAGCACTAATCAGTTCCTGAGTTGTTGTTTTTTTTTATCTCCACTCAAGATGAATGATTGCTTTCTCATTGAGACTTTGAACACCTCTTGGGATTCATGTCCACCCCAAACCTCAAGTGAAACTCTCTCTCTCTCTCTCTCACCCAGAAGACTGCCCATTGGAAAACAAATGCTGCGTCAAATCTGTGGTATACATATGATATACATTGGGTCTACAAAGAATGAATTTAAAGCCAGATGGAGGCAGCATAAGTGCTCTTTCAACAATATAAATAAAAGAAATCAGACATCTCTATTTAAATATTTTTGGAATTTGAAGGAAATGAATAAAACACCAAAAGTAAAATGGAAAATTATAAACAAAACTAGAACTTGTAAAACTTGGGATGACCCATGTCCTTTATGCCTACATGAGAAACTACACATTATTAAGTTTCTAAATAATAAAAATCTATTAAACAATAGACATGAGTTAACGGTTTTTTGCCGACATCATCAAATCTTTGCATTGAATAATTAGCATATAATTTTTTTAAATCCATAGTCCTAATAAATAGCTTAAATACCCTACAATAAAGATAACCCTTTATGAAGTCGTCAAAAAACAAATGTTACATCAGTTTTTTTGTTTTTTTTTATATTAGAAAAAATAAAATAAAAAAATAAATAAATCTCCCTAGACATGTAAACCAGACTAGACTAAATCATCTTCCGTTTTAAATTTAGACACCCCAACCTTACCCTGACTTGACACCTATGAATGTAACTCTATACTGATACAAATTATTAACACCCTGTGCCCCTTTCTATATGAACAATCGCACTGGCCGTTACCATGGAAATTTTGATTTCAATAATGAATATGCTATTAAAACACATAAATTTCAGAAATAAGTTATTCCAAAAAAAATTTCGCTTGAAGATGGAACAGAGCTTACTTTAATTCAATTTAATTCAAATAATTGTATTGAATTTTTCGGCTCTTGTTTTGAAACATGAGAACTCTTATGTAGCGTGTTGGAATCATATTTTTAAATAAATAATTATATATATATATATATATATTAGATGCTGGAAAAACAAAAAAAAAATGAAATTTTCCTTGTTATATTCAATGAAACATGTTTAAAAGAAAGGTTGCTGCCCAAATATGTCTTTGTGTAAAAATTCACATGAGTATATTGGTAAAAGGCTAATATGAGTAAAGACAAAAGGAAAACTTATCTTGCTTGATAGTTCCTCAGAGGTCATAATGATGCATTGGCTAAGTTTTCCATTTGTCTTTCACATATATGGTGTAAAAGTGCTGAATGCAATATAGCAGAGCTATTAAGTATATATATTAATAAATATGCATAATACTCAATGCCGACAATATAACTTGGAGTTTCATACACTAGGCAATCATCAAGTATAAATAAACTGTCCAGTTTATTTATACCTGATGATTTCCTAGTGCATAAAACTCTGAGTTGTACTGTCGTCATGGGGTATTTTATATATATATATATATATATATATATATATATATATATATAGGATTTATCGCCAAAGATGTTAGAAAAACTGTTGCTCCCTTGTATTACCACAGAAAGTACCATACGTCTTTATTTTTACAAGTCAGTTAAGGCCAATGGAGTCATGCGTCTGCAGCTGTTCAATCCTCACTTTCTAACTAGCTTATGGCCATATCATGTTGAAACACCAGTCCATGTACAAACACCGAACTTAAGCAATGTCGAGCGTGGTCAGTACAGATGGATGATAGCTTTTAAATACCAGGTATTATAAGCTTGGATGTGCAGGTAGTGTAATCTATAAAGTCTTGGAATAATTGGAGAGCCGAGTTCCAATTCCAGTTGATAAGCCATAGAAAACAAATCAATCAAATACTGATTAGCTACAGAGGCATTTCTTTTAGATTTATTTACATTCTCTGGAATATAAATGTATAGAAACTATTGTAGCAACAAAGTGAGTGATCAATTTATATATTGATTGTAATATAGAATTTATCCCTAGACCAGATGCCATCCAAGTCTAAAGAACCCAATCTGTCCTGCTATTCACCCATAGCTAGAGGGAGAAGATGATTCACACCTTTCCCAAGGGTAAAGGCATGTAATTGAAAGTAATGGATTTGACTGGAATTCAAACTCAGATCTCCAATTACTCAATCCAAGCTGCTATCCATTACTCCACATATATATATATAAAAGAAAATAAATAAAAAAAATGTTAAAGTGATATTACAAGTTTACTCATAACCTTGTGTTTTTATAATAACTAAGCATTGCTGAACATTATCTCAATCTTGAATTTATAAGCATAGCTTTGATGTAGCACAAGACCGAAAGTGTGGAGCACCTAGTGAGAATCAAACTCACTATTCAGCCATAATTGATCATAGCAAGACAAGCTTGTTAGCCATTACACCATGTCAAAGTCCCCAAAAGGATTTTCTAAGCATAGTTTAAATATGGCATAAGTCTGAAAGTGTGGGGCGCCCAATGAGGATCAAACTATGTAGTTGTAATTGATCTTGCAGGACAAGCTTGCTAATCATTTCACCACATCGAAGTGCTCAAGGATATAATGATTTACTAAGCATAGCTTAGATCTGTCACAAGGCCGAATGTATGGAGCACTCTGTGAGGATTGAACACACTACTCAGTCGTAATTGATCTAGCAAGACAAGTTTGCTAACCATTACATCTTGCTGAAGTGCCCTTATCACAATCTTGAATGACAGGAAAAGAAAACCACTAACAAATATTAAAAAATAATACATTGAAAAGCCTTTTTCTCTTCATTCTATGCTTTATTTATCAAAAAATCTCTTGATAAAAAATTCCATTGAAAAACTTTAATAGTAAACAAAAAAACTGATTTTCAACACATTTTATGGTTGTATAATATATGCCTCACAAAAATATATCTTGCAATGAAAAGGGTTTAGTTTCAGTATGTCTGCGCATATGTTTTCTCATATTGGAAGTTGCTGTGAAGGTTAATCCACAAATGTCACACTGAAAGGGTTTTTCTCCAGTGTGTGTTCTTATATGTTCTATCAATCTTGAATTGACTGAAAATTTGGATCCACAAGTGTCACATTGAAATGGTTTTTCTCCAGTGTGTCCTAACATGTGCTTTTTCAAGCTTGAGTTTTGTGAAAACTTTGATCCACAAGTGTCACAGTGAAAGGGTTTTTCTCCAGTATGAGACTGCATATGCCTTTTAAGATGTGAACTCAGAGAAAATCGTGATCCACACAAATCACAAGGGAAGGGTTTTTCACCCGAATGAAAATGCAAATGTCTCTTGAGATTTGAATTTCCAGCAAATTTGGCCCCACAAATGTCACAATGAAATGGTTTTTCTCCTCGGTGTGAGCGCAGGTGTCTCTTAAAACTTGAACTGTGAGAAAACGTTGACCCACAAATGTCACAGTGGAATGGTTTCTCTCCAGTATGGACTACAAGGTGTGTTTTCAGTGTTGTACTGTGAGCAAATTTTGAATTACAAACATGACACTGGAAGGGTTTTTCACCAGTGTGTGTCCGTGTGTGTCTTTGAAGTTGAGACCTGTGTGCAAACACTAACTTACAAATTTCACAATGGAAAGGTTTTTTACTGGTGTGTATGCTCATGTGGTATTCCAAGTTGGTACTATCAGAAAAATGATATCTGCACATTTCACAATAAAAAGGATTTTCTTCTTTTGGCATTTCATCATTTAGTTCTTGACTAGTAGAGTTAGAAATATCACATTGAGAATTTGTTTCTTGAGTCATTTCCATTTCTCAACATGTGTATTCAAGGTAGTTGGAGCAGCACTTTGTGCTAAAATTGGAACTGTTGGAAATAGATGATGAAAAAAGGTTTACATATGTACGTGTGTAATTCCCATCCAAGAAAACCTTATTACTATGAACCTGTTTCACTGGATACTGTTTTGGAAATAATCATTTTTAAATTAACCAAATTTAAAAGTAGCATCAAATCTCTTGACCACTTTCTCTGAATATAGATTACAAAGTCTTCTTGTATTAAAATCTGAAAGTAAAGAGAAAAAACATTAAGATTTTACAAAAAACAATTGAAAAGAAATAATTTTCAAATTGAAAGAAATTATTAGGTTGGTGCAAAAATAATGTCGTTTTCTCACAAAGTTGAACGTCAAAAAACGACATTATTTTTGCACCAACCTAATACAAAGTTCCCTGCAAAACAAATTCACACAAAAATATTTTTGTTTGCCTTTCTTTACAACTGAATCCATTGTGTTAATATGATAGAAAAACATCGAACACATACATAATGAGAAAGTCATGTATTTATATTGTTTTATGAATGTGTGTAATTTTC
The DNA here is from genome assembly GCA_963932145.1 of Acanthosepion lycidas. Classification (NCBI taxonomy): domain Eukaryota; kingdom Metazoa; phylum Mollusca; class Cephalopoda; order Sepiida; family Sepiidae; genus Acanthosepion; species Acanthosepion lycidas. The sequence continues at coordinate 50,406,206 of OZ010614.1, forward strand.
CAGCAGTAAGCAGTCAGTGAACGATAGCTGTAATATATTAGGTTGGTGCAAAAATAATGACGTAATAATGTTGTTTTTTGACGTTAAAAAATATGTCAAAAACGACATTATTACGTCATTAGGCTTTGTGAAATGTTACATAAATTATACAAAAGGTTTTGAGAATTCAGCTTATCCACCCCAATGAACAACCAATCCTGGTGAAAGATTTAAGGAAAAACTGAAATAACTAGCAATGTTAATGTACACAATTGTATTTATACAGAAAAAATATGCCCCAGAAATCTAAAAGTTAGATTTTACTAAATTCAGAAGTTTTATTGGTTAACAAATATTTTTCCCAATTTTTAAATATCTATTGTGAGGGAAAATGTTGATCATTCTCTGGAGTGATCTATCAAATTTCGTAGCAGACAATAAACATACTTGTTTGGTTTTTCAAAGGCTTCAGCATGTTTGCAATAACATCACTGATTAATATATGCCAATGTGGAAATTCAAACCGGAACCAATTTTTCACACAAAAATGAGTCGATTTTGAGCTTTAGTAATATTACTTAAATCTATTGAATTCTTCTACAATTTTTTATTGGAGAACCAACAAATTTCTAGTATTTAAAACTCGAGTAAATAACTAGAAAAATATTCAACGAAAACCTGCTTTATGCTAGATGCCAACTCCCTAGCTTACACACACTCTTAACAACATCCAGTATACATCATGCACCACCTACCTCACCAAAGGAATGTCACCTGCAATAAACTCTGATGCCAAGTCTGTAGACATATCATCACTGATAGCAGTTTCACACCTTGCGCACACGCAGTATTCAAACCACCAGCTCTGAATTGTGATACTTCAAATCTTATATCTGCTTTTCTGCCACAAATGCAAACAAGGATATTATGACAGGGAATTCCCACTTTGGTTTAATAACCATAAAAAAGCTATCAGAGACTATAACAACAATATCTCAGTTGCAGTAAACTTCAACTAACCATTTCATAGGACCAATGACATCAGATGTGTGCTTTAGCATCTTCACTCAACAGCCAAGAAGGGGCAGATTGGAGTTAAAATTTATTTTCAAAATAAATTCAAACATGAAGGGAGTAAACAGGGATTTGGGTTTACTCAGAGAATATAATTTTCACAGGGAGATCTTCAACCAACAACATTCGTTGGAAGAGTAAGTCCCACTTCTTTGTTTATTCCTGACATCATTAAAAAAAAAACATACATGTGTTTAAAATCCCAAATTTAAAATCTATCTCTTCATGCTTCATTTCAGTTAAAAGGTTAATATCTAATATCAATTTTATTGACAATATTGGATCCATTCTGTAGGCAATTTATTCTTCAAATTTTATTAACCAGCCTATTAAATATATATATATATATATATATATACACACAAACGCAGGAAAAAATCTGTAGGCAAATAATCCAAGTGAATCCTAATAATATAAAATATTAAAACTGATCCACAAAGAGAGCTCAATAACAATATAAGAGAAATTGAAAGATACCTCATATGAATAGCCATTTCACACTGCAAGAATTAACCTTGCAAGGTTTGTCAACAAGGGATTTGGAGCTTTATCTTTGAATTTATATTATTTATATATATATATATATATATATATATATATATATATATATATATATAGTGGACTCTCCTGTCACAAATGACAAATTAGGGCTCAGTAAAATAAAGTGTGGCTCAACTTTTATGGATACTGTTAGGACATAAAAAATACGTTCCAGGGGAAACAACTTTTTTCTGTTTCTAAGAGAGTACCTCCTTTTGCCCCTGTCGAAAACCACGTGAGTCACGTCATTCAACGCGACTTCAGGAGTCGGGACGTGACACAATAAAGCGGGACAGTTTTTGGGAACATGGCTACCAGACGATAAGAACGTTATACCTTCTCCTGTCCCAAAGAGTTGTGACACACAACCCAGTAACTTGGGACCCTTACTTTTACATACCCCAATATGTGTATTATTGTTCTCCTGTTAATAAATGGGATTTAGAGCAAACCATGAGTAGTAAATCACTCTTTTCTGATCGCATCACCCGTATCTCCATGTGCCACACACACACACATGCATCTCATCCTCGGGCCTTTAATCAAAACTCATTCTAGACATTTCATTCTATAGTTATGAGACTGTAACCACCACACGCGTTCATAACAGATACACATGTGCCTCCCAAACCCTGTAGATGTTTTGCAAATTTTTAGACAGATGAAAGATGTAATTGAGCCATTTTGCTTGAGTGGTTAAGGAAAAATTGCCACATATTTCTGCAAGTGGAAAGCAAAGCCTGCTTTATTGCATGCAACAAAGCCATAGTAGCAGGTAAAGCTATCTTTTGGGAGGAGAAGGATGCTGTCAACTTCCCTTAGTATTTGCACACAGTTGATGCCAATGTTCCAGTCGGCTTCACTAAAACCTGAGAACCAGGACATGCACCACATACTTTCCTCTGACATTTTTTTTTCCCCCCAGGTAAAACAGGGGATGTTGCATCATTTTCAGTTGAGTTTGTCCTTGTAATGCAAGAATGGCCTTCCAACTGACCTACTTGTTAGAAAATTTATGGGGGTTGGACAAAATAATGGAAACACCTAGAATCTTAGTATCATAATTTTGAAACTCCTATAAAACCATCAAATGCTTGTTATTTTTATGTTTTTTGATTTTTTCTTGTGTTATTTTACTAAAATTGTTTTTTTTTTTTTACAGATATCGTCATTAAAATGGCAGATCTATCAGATTTAAAAGAGGTCAAATTATTGGTCTGTCCTGGGTATGACAATAAACTATGTCCAACAGCAAGGCCTTTGATCAGGAGGTTTTGAGGAGCGTGGAACCACCTCTTAATTTTTGATGTTCCCAGGTCCACCCTGACCCGGGGTGGTAGCACCTGTTAGGGTCCCAGCTATTGGCAAATAGCTAACACCCAAACTTGTGTAAAAACAGGTTTTAATAGCAGAAATTCTTTGTAATAAAAAAATTATTGCCAGCAATAATTTTTGAAGGAAAAAATATTATCAGCAATACTTTAAAAAAAATCCCAGCAATACAAACAGTTATACATTCTTTGGAAAAAATATGACCAGCTATAGATTCCTTCAAGGAAAAATATTCCCAGAAATAGATTTTTGAAGAAAAACATTAACAGCAATAAAAATTTTGTCCGCATTAAATAATCGATTGAGGTTGATATGCCGTAGAACAAAACAAACCAAATTGTTGGTGCTCATATGGCAAGCGCTAGTGTAGCAAAAACTGCTGAATAATTTGGTGTAGCAAGTAATAACAGCATTTGAGAAACCATTCAAACTTTGTATGAGTCCAATACTCATAGAATTCAAGCTTTAATTACTGCCAAAGGTGTTTCCATTATTTTGTCCAACCTCTGTTTGTTTGTGTGTGTGTGTGTGTGTGTTACTATAGTGATCATAAAATGGTACTTGTGTTGTGCAAGACAGAGTTTATATAAAATATTTGGTCTAATAATTAGGTGTAAGCTTAAGGTGATTGTGTAAGGTTTGTATTACTATTTCTATGGTTTTTTTTAATGGGAATATTAGTAAACAGACTTCCAACATCTAACCTATAAACCATACTTGCTGCATACATTGTATAATCTCTCAAATTCCTACTCTCATATATAACTTTGAATAACTTAAAAACTCTGAATAATAATGATCCAACTTATCTAATAAATATAATGTTAGTTCAACCAACAATTACCTTGATATGTCACATTCTAATAGACCTAACAATGGTATCCTAGCCTCATTAGATGTTGAAAGTTTGTTTACTAATGTTCCTGTTAAAGAAACCATAGAAATAGTAATATAACAAACATGTATACTATACTCTCATCTTTTATGGAGCCCAATGGATAAGAGTCTTGAGTGAGGAAAGAGGAACATGCTAAAAGCTACATATTTACAGATATACACACAAATAAGGGTAGATTGATAAGTAAGGTTTCCAAGTTTTTAGACCAGATAGAATAAAGAAACTGCTATCAAAATGAACTAAATTTATTTCTCTTCAAAATTATGAGAGTTGAGCGATAAATAAGGTCTCTAATCATATAAAACTAGTTTTAGACTTGATGGAATAATGAAACGGTATCAAAATCAAGTAAATTTTCTGGTGTTTCTACAGAAATCCACTTCTCCCAGAAATAATTTTTCAAGTTTTTTTTTTTTTTTGGTGTTTCTATTGAATAAGATCTCCATCCTGATAGAAAAAAAACAAACAACAAATTCTTAAGTTTTAAGAGTGGGTTCTACTACCTTGGGTTAGGGTGGATCTGGGAACAACAGCAGTTAAGAGGTGGTTCCACACTCCTCAAAACTCCCGATCTGGCTGCCAGATATAATTTATCATCATACCCAGGACGCCTAATAAAATCTTAAGCCATAAAAAAGGTGGCATTATAGTGATTTACTAAGCATAGCTTAGACTTTGTAAAAGGTAGAAAGTAGGGAGCACCCAGTGAGGATCGAACTCAATATTCACTCATAATTGATATAGCGAGACAAGCTTACTATTAGGTTGGTGCAAAAATAATGTCGTTTTCTCGCATAGTAACATATGTGAGAAGACGACATTATTTTTGCACCAACCTAATATATTTATCTATCTATTAGGTTGGTGCAAAAATAATGTCGTTTTCTCACATAGTAACATATGTGATGAAAACGACATTATTTTTGCACCAACCTAATATTATATTACATTATGTTGAAATGTCCAAAAAATGTAAAATTTATAATAATCGTAAGTGGCATAAAGCATTGGTTTATGAATTTGGTGACAGTAATTGTGAGTTTAATCCCTGGGTTGGGCAGTGTGTACTTGAACTCAGATGATATACCTAAAGGAGCAGTGGCATGAAAACAGTCAACCCCCATAGATTAAATAAAGGTTATCCAGATCAATATACATTTGAAGACGGCTGAAGGGCACAATGGTCGAAACGTTGTGATAACAACAAAGATGAGGACAATAGTTTGAATAATTAATGATAAACTCTTCATTCATGAAATTCAAACAGAAATTATAATATGTGGTTAGATAGATACTTTAGTTTCCTTAAATATTGTAACTACATCTGGCAACAAGGCCTCTGATCAGGAGATTGGAATTTTTGAGCAGTATGGAAACATCTCTTAATTGCTGTTGTTTCCAGATTCAGGTTGGTAACACCTGTTAGGGTCCCATCTATGGGTAAATAGTGAATCCCCTAACAAAAACAAAACACTATGAATATAAAAATACATTTTTACAGTAAAAATACCAACAATGCATATTTATTGAAAAATTTCCAACAATGGAAATTTGTAAAATTACCGCCAATACATTGCAAAATGACCAACGAAACATTTTTCTGTAGTTGAAGGCATACAATTGCATTCAAAATATATTTTTGAAGCCATAATTGTGTTCAAAATATCTAGATTTTGGGATAAATAACCTATAGAGATGTTGATATGCTGCTAAACAAAAAACTTAAGGATTATAAAAAGTGGATTTTTTTGTCCTACTTTGCACTTTAATTGAAGATGTTTCGGTGTCTTTATTAGTAGTATTTTTTTATAAATTGGTTTGTCAAATGGATAGGGGCTGGGACTGAGGAATTGGAGAGCTGAGTTCGAATTCTAGTCGAATCCATAATAATACCGTCGGGGGTATTATTATTATTGGGGAAGGTATGAATCCTGTTCTACCCACCCCCACCCCCAGCTATGGATAAATGGCAGGACAGACCGGGTCCTATAGCCTTGGATGGCAACTGGTCTACCGCAGAATGAAATCAAATGCCAGCCTACTGTCTCGTCAGTCATGTATCGAAAGATACATGATCGCCTAAGCGTGTCACATACTTGCAGAAAGGCAGATACAAAATAATCATGGTCCAATTTCTGTTTCTCACTTTATAAATTGAACACTGAATCAACGTCGGAAAGAAAGTCACTATTCATTTTTTGAACATTAAAATTTAAATCGAGGGACACACTTAGTGACTTAGTAGTTGTAAATAAATTCCTATTTAAAATTTGTATTTTCTCGAAATAAAAAGAAAAATTCTTAAAGGAGAACCAATTCGTCAAAAGACTTCTTTTTTTTTTTTTTTTTGTAATTTAATTGAAATTTAACCAAAACTACTAAAAGAGAAGACTTTCTTTAAAGCAACTTGTAGTTTTTTCAGTCATAAAACTAAAAGAAACCTCCCAAATCAGAATCCATTCGGAAAAAAACTCACATCAAATTCAAAGGCTGGGCTCTTCAAGGAAGGAACGTCACAAAGATGGAAAAATCCTTACCAATAAGACAAGTTTTGATAAAACATAAACAAAACATTTGACTTTTAAAGAATCTCCACTTTTTCAATGCGTAAATATTGTAAATAGTGACACTTACCTTTTTGTTTTTAATCGGCCAACTGTTGTCAGTTAAAACAACAATAAGAAATTCTTCTTTAATAAATTAAGTCAAGCTAATTTATTTGTTCTGTTCTTTAAAATAGGTTTATAACAATATATTCGTATATAACTACTGATGTATATAATAATAATAATAAAACAAGAAATTAGATGTCTGAGAGGTTATATAATAAAGAAAAATAGTAAATAACGGTGTTGTACTATATAAATTCCCTATTAAAATTAGACCAATCGTTGATGGATATTTATCCGCGCGCCCACGTCGCAACAGAATGCTACACAAGGTCGGTGTTTAATGTCCGAAAAAACGGCACAAAAATTGCGTAAGCCCCCTCAGCACTTCTCCTTTTTGGAGACGCCTCAGGCATCGCGTAATGACGAGAGACTTCTCTACCAAAGGAGAGTTACTGCTGGAGATGGGGCGCACCTGAGGTGTATTTTTTTTAAATTAGGGTTCTCAAATAGGTCACGTAAAAAAGCAGCAAATCACGATGAAAAAGGTCCATAAATCAACGAAAACAAAGTTTTGTCGCAATATGTTTGTTGTTATGAAGAGGAAATACCAAGTATTTTTTAATTATTTTTTGAAATTTTTTACTCCTTTCTAGTACGTAGAAAATTTTGTTTAAATTTTTTTTTTTTATGACAGCGCGATAAGAGGAATTTACAATTTTTACAACCACCAGGTATAACGGAGAGTTGATGCTGATTTGTCGTGATACAGCGAGCTATTTAAAGCTAAAAGAAAATATAAATTAATTGTAATTAAATATGCTTCTAGTTCTATATATTTGGTTGTTTTTTCGTGATCCGTTTGCTTAGGGTTTATTTCCTGTACTGCTTTTTCTGTTTCCAACACAATTACATACCATTATTACACACCCAAACTTTATTTTCTACCCAATAACAGACAATATTTATAAATATATCAAAAGATTCCACAATACAACATACACCGTTTGGCCCAAAGTGTTTGTTTATTGATTAAATGCCGTATGAAATACTTAACCAATCAGAGAAAAATAAATCCCTATTTTTATCGAAAAATTTGTTACAAAAACCCACAGATCTCAATTTTCAAGGAGAGAAGCAATTATCTCCTCTCAACGCATGCTGAAAGAAACATGTGTCGGCGATTTCAAACGAAACAGCTACAACAATAGCGTGGTCGACCAGTCGGCGACTTTTTAAACGGATAATCTCCAACAACAAAGACAGTCAGTGAATCTTCGCTAACGATAGAAGTTGTTTTTCAATCGCGGATTTTTTCTATGTGTTGTGGAGTCGTTTCACAGTGGAGGCTTGTATTTCAATAAGTCGTCCTAAATTAGGTTCGACGTACAAAACGTTAGAACTTGGAAATAAGAGTTAAGGACACAGCAATCTAGTTGTGATGGTTGATACTTCAATGTCCGATATCGTCTGACTCGCTCAACACCACCTACCCCAGAACTGGCGACCGCTACTGCTACTTATTGTCTCTGGAAGAGTCCATTACAATAGAATAGGTAGTATAACACTATGGATGAACTATTTAAAAGTTTTTGCTAAGCTACAGCATTTTATTTTCTATGAACCAACTACCCCAACACTTTAACTCAAGACTATTGTTACTTCTTTTTAATTCATGTACATATGTTTGTATATACAAATGATTTATTTAACAGACATATTTTATTATTTTTTGGAATGTGGACGTTCGAATTTTTAATATAAAAAACTGAAACGACTAAATTCCCTACAGCAGTAGCAATTTATCGTTTGCTTAATAAGTAACTTTTTTAATATAATATATATGTATCAATTTAATAAAATTTCTTTAACAACAATGACAAAAATAAAATTAATATGCCTCGAATAAAAAAGGATAAAAATAATAAATAAAATAATGATATTTATTAGGTAACTCCAAGGGATTTCTTAAAAAAAAAAGCCGGGATACATTTCCCACAAAATATATTTTTTTTACATTAATACTAACCATCACACTCTTTGTAAAAAAAAAAAAAAAATCATAAAGGATTTGACAAACATGGACAAATAAAATAAAACGTAGTGGTAAAAGGATGGTTTTTCCATTGACACCGCTATTATTTTAACTACCTTCAGTCCTCGAGAAGTTTGATGCTTCAAAAAAGCAATTATTAGAATTGTAATAAAACCTAAACATACGATGAAAGTAAATTTATACATTTCTATTTTGGCAACAAAAATATTAAACCCTATTTATTTATTATTAGTTTGGTTTCAAAAATAATGACGTAATAATGTCGTTTTTTGACGTTAAAAAATACGTCAAAAACCGACATTATTACGTCATTATTTTTGCACCAACCTAATAGATTGTTTATTTACAAAAATATTTTTTTTATTTACAACATTCTAAAGCCTAATGTAATTTTAAAAAATAACGCAATGCAATATTAATCATTTACCAATTTATAAAGAAATAAATATGAAAATATTTTTTTTATTAAAAAAATTTATAAACATTTACTAAATTATTATATATGTGAACTAACTATAAAGAAATCCTTATTATTTACCATTTTATAAAGTTCGAATTGATTGGCAATTGGCCGATGTTTTGCCAACCGTTCCAATAAACAATATAATAAATAAATAGTGTTTATTATTTTTGTTGTCAATTCTCATGGTCAAATAAAATGTATAAATTCACTTTCATCATATGTTTAGTTTTTATTACAATTCTTATAATCGCTTTGTCGGAGGACAAATATTTTCTATGAAAATTTCTCGGACATTCAGGCCGGTAAATGTTGTTCAATGCTGTTTATTATAGATAGAGCATATACTTAAATATTTGAATCTATAAAAAAGAATGAATAAACATAAAAATGTCTTTAAATAATTGTCGGACTTTGTCCATTTCACAACAGTTTATATTGTCTTTCGCGTTGATTTTTTTTATAGGTATGTGTAATGAGTGTCCAGATAATTTAGTCGGAAAATACAAAATACGTCTGATATTTTTTATCTCGATTTTTGTTGAGTCATAAGATATAAATGTTACTGAAAAAAAGAAAAAGGGCCGAAATTTTCATTGATGTACGTGTTGACGGCCTATCCAATACTTACAATGTCACGTATTTGTATGTGTAAAAGTGAAAAGTGGGATCGATGGTCATTGATTTAGAAACAGTGAATTAATGATAATCATAATTGTTATAATTATTTTATTATAATTATTTTTGATACTAATACAGAGCTTAACCTCCATATGCCAGTGGATCAGAACCAATTACTGAGTGCATTACATCCTCATTGGACAAGAAATGTTAAAAACATTTCTAATTTACATTTTCATGTTAGTTATAGATTTTTGTGCAAGCTAAACACAATCCAGGCTCCAGACGCAAGTTTTACAATAACTGATTCTGATTGGCCAATATATCTCAAAGTAATAACAACGCCTACGCACACGTGTTTAAACACACAATACCGCCAAAAATCTTGAAATGTGTTCGCGAGCCACGCACGTGATCAGGAATGTAAATAAATACGATGCACGAACAAAAGTTTACCAGTGAGCTTCGTGACGGCCTTGACCTTTTTGTCGTGATTTAACGATTTGTTTCTTTTCAGTGCTTGAAGAACTTTTTTTTTTTGACGAACTTCTGAGTATTTTTCTAATAAGTTATTCTTTAAGTTTTATTTTTTTGATTTTATTCTTCGATTTCTTTTTGTTTGTTTTACTTTTTGGGCTTCGGCCCTCATAATTTTTTTATTTTAGTCCGGTTTGACAAAGTCTTACTACCGGACGACTTCTTTTTTATTGTTTATTACTTTCTAGTTGTTTTTGAAAAAAAAAAAAAGTCAGCACAGTATTTGAAAAAAAGAAAAAGAAAACTTTATTTTTTCCTTTTTATTAGCGACTTCGGTCGCATTCTCTCGTCTTTTTTGGTTTAACCAGTTTGTTTTTTCTTTTGCTTTTTTATTTTCTTTAGCGCCTTCGGGCGCAAACCTTTATTTTTTTTTCTGGTTGTAAACCAGATTTTTTCTTTTCCTTTCTATTTCTTTTTGTACATTTTTTTGAATTTTTAAAAAAAGAGAGGAGTTTCTGTTTTTGTTTTTTGCTTTCGGCTGCCTTTGGGCGCCATTTAGATTTTTTTTCCTGTTTAATTTTTGTTTGTCTTTTAATTTTCCCAGTTTATTTATTTTTAAAAAAAGTTTATTGTCTTTGTTTCTCTTTTTTTTAATTTACTGGTACATCCAGGCTTGTTTTTATTTGTTGAATTTCTTTTTTTCCCCCTCCCAAAACTCCTTTACCCAAGTCTGGTGATTATATTTAAAAAGACCCGCAGGTGGTAGACTCCACGTTTTCCAATATGGCCGACGGTGCCAGTCGGGCCAATATAAAAAAGGACCTTTTGGGGACGGCTGCTAAAGCCAACCCTCCTGATAATGCTGCCAAGAAGCGGGCTGATGGTAGCCCCAAAGCTGACCGTACTAGTAGCTCCAAGAAGGGAGAAGCTAGTAATAAGAATATTGAGGTGCCAAAGAAGGCACAAAGTAAGACAGCCGAGGAATTGCCCTCATGCTAGAAGTCCCCACCAAGTTGTATTCTGAACATGGCGGATTTCCTGGATAAGGCGAAAGGTTACGCCCATCTTGTAAATAAAGATGGGTTCGTCGATGTTGTCCAGGAGCTCGATGTGTTCACAAAAAGAATGGTGACCGTTTTTGTGGTGGAGAAAAAAACCAAAAAGATTTGTCGCTCCACTAAAGACACAGTGATTAAATCACTTTTGTCCCTGGGGATAAAACCCCAAAGAGTAATTAAGGGTAGAGGGTTCTTCATGTGGGACATTCTGCTGCCCACACCAGAAGATTGCCTAGCCATGGCAAAAAAAGAGCTGATCACTAAAGATCTAATACTAAGAACAGAATATGTAGGCCGAAGGCGGACCAGGGTGGCCGTTTTCGAGGTTCCTCCTCAAATTTCGGGAGAGCTCCTGGCTGCATTTTTTATGCAGTACGGCCAAATTTTAGGGGCTCTCTCCGACAATTTGAACGGGGGATGGACTTTTGATATTATGCTTGATCAAGAGGCCTTCAAGTCCGTCCCCAACTGTTTGATGTTTGGTGACCGGAAAATGCCGGTCATAGTGACCGGTAGGAGACCAACTTGCTGGAGGTGTGGAGAGACTGGTCACCTTTCCTCCTCCTGCCCAGGGAAGAAGGCCCCTGGAGTTCCGGTCACAGGTGACCAAAATACCCCCTTGGCCGACAAAGTAAAATCCGCGGCGCCTGTAGTGGGCCTAGCTGCGGGTCGGACCGTTGGGGAAAATCCCTCGGTTGGGTCCAGACCCACATTACCCTCAAATCCGACGCCTGCCACAAGTGTGGTTAAGGAGAAGGATGAGGGGGAATGGCGCCTCGTGGTTAGGGGCAAGGGGAAGACCCAAACAGCGGTTCCTCAGTCCCAACATGACCCCGGGGACATTGTCACCTACAGCCCCATTCCCTCTACCAGCTCTGAGGGCGACGCCTCGGCGTCTTATGCAGAAACAGCAACTGAGTCCCAAAAACTGAATGAACCAAGCTGGCAGAAAATTTTGGACCTGAAAAAATTGAAAGAAAAAGTGGAGGCCAAGCGGGCTAAAAATAAAAAATCGCTGGGGGCACCGGGCCCCTTATCCTCTTCCCCATCTTCCCCTCCATCACTTAAATATAAATTCACAAAACTACCTCCGCCAAAATCAGTAACAAACTCTCCGGTGAAATCTCTTCGTTCCTCCAAACCTTCACCCGTAAAGACACCTTCTGGCATGACTCCATCAACTACACCGAGAGACACTCCTATGCATACACTCACTCACTCTCCTCAAAAAAAAAAAAAGAAAGAGAAGTCCTGACGCACAATCAGCTACGGACAAGAAAAAAAAGAAAATTAAACCACCATATCTCCCGGGGGAAGACGTCTGCCGCGTATCCCGGGATCAGGCTGACGGGGTCTTCGGGCAAACTAAAAACCCGATGCCCTTAAAAGTTCTCGAGAACTTCCGGCACATCAAGGGTGTAGATGTGGAGGTGCCGGAAAATTTTAAGGCCCGGAATCAGCTAACCGTTGTAAGATCTGGCCCGGGTACGCGGGAGATATGGGGCATGATAGAGGAGCCTAAGGCCTCCTTGAAAGTGGTGCCCCCAGCAGTAGTTCTTGAGGAAAACTTAGATGAAACTAAAAAGTGTAATGGGAGGGTCCCTATTTTCGTTCACCCATCCCTTTATAGGGCTCTTAAGTTAACATATCCCGCGGACATCGGTGGCTTGTCTCAGAGTGATACTCTCGATACTGAGATGATGTCAGGTTCGATGGGACAAGCTGTCGGTGTACTCACCCCAGCCATGTTCTATCCTGAAGGACAACCCTAATTCGATTGACAATGTCTCTCTGGTTAGCTACGTTGAATGTCCGGGGCCTGAGGTCCGAGTCTCGCAGGGCGAGGCTCTCTCGTGACCTTCAGCGCCTCGGGGTGAATGTATGTTGTATACAAGAGACCCGATTTTCTTCTCATGATCGTGAGGACATACTTTCTAAGGGGTTCGCCCTTTATTCAGCCTGTTTTGATGGTCGTTCGAGGGGTGTCTCTTGGCTAGTGAGCAAGTCTTTGAAGGCTGCTTGTACCCTTGTCTTCGCGGATCCGGCGGGCAGACTTTGCGTGCTGGATGTTACCATAAAGGATAAGGTTCTACATCTCATTGGGGTTTATGCGCCCAATACCCATTCCGAGCGGCCTGCTTTGTTTCGGCAGATCGCGCCGTTCTTGACGACGTCTCGTCGGGTAGTTTTAGCGGGGGATTGGAATGCCATCCTTGACCCCGATATAGATCGTATAGGGCATAAACAAGGTACTTACAACCCGGATGTGAAACCATTTCGGGACTTTATCGATGGGTTTGATCTTGTTGATAAGTTCCGGAATGAACACCCTCGGGAGGTAGCATGGACTTGGACAACTAGTGGCAACTCGGCTCCTGGGACGCTTGCGAGCTACCTGGACCGAGTCTTAGTTAGGAGAGTCGATGTAGGGCTCTTAGGGTGTCCAAGTTTCCATTACATAGTTTATACGGATCATAGGCTTGTCCGGGTCCGTGTAAACTTAGATAAGCCTAAGGTTAAGTTGGCTGGTTACTGGAAATTGAACTGTTCACTTTTTGGTGATCAGGGTTTCCGGGACCAGCTGTTACTAACCATCCAAAGGGAATTGACGGGAGCGGTTGTGGGAAACGCCTGGTGGGGCAATTTAAAATCTAAAATTCGAACGTTTGCTGCCGATTTTAGTCGTCGACTCAATCTAGATAGATTAGCGGCGCAAACTGCTTTAGAAAATAAAGTCGATCGGGCAGTGAAATCCCGTGTTAGTGGGGACATAGCCTTAGCTAAGGCAGAGTTGTCCTCCTTGCTTATCAAGAAGGATCAAGCTCTGGTAGTTAGGGCTAGGTTAAAAAGAATGTCTTCTGAGGCAACGAATATGGCCGCTGAACTGTGTGCAGAGGAGAATCAAAACGCGTCTAAGCGACATATAGTGTGCGTCACGTTGCCGGATAAGCGGACCGTGACTACAAACGCGGGCATATGTGAGGTCTTTCGGGACTACTTTCAGGATCTTTTCACCAGGGAGCTCGGTCTGAGCTCTGCTCAGTTCGACGCCTATTTAGCTGACTTTCCCTGCCTCTCGGCAGTTGAAACGGCTAGGTGCGAGGGTCCCATTACAGAGTCGGAGATCTGGGAAGCGCTGAAGCAGGTTGGCCTGGATAAGTCTCCCGGATTAGATGGTCTTCCCTACGAACTTTACTTGAGGTTGTTGCACGTTTTTGTTCCTTTGCTGGAGCTGATTTTCAATCACTGGATGAAGCAGGGGTCTTTACCCCAACGCTTCACCAGGGGTGTGATCAAGTTGCTGCGTAAGGACAAGAACGGTGGGGATGGGTTAGGGAACTTTCGCCCTTTAACGATGTTAAATACGGACTTAAAGATTTTGGCGAAGATCTTAGCCAACCGTTTGCAGCTTGTCCTGTCTAGTCTGATTGGCCCTGAACAGACTTGTGCTGTGAAGGGTAGGACTATTCAGGATAACCTTCATATGGTACGCTTGATCTTAGAACAAGTCGACAGTGAAGCCGCGCTGATCAATTTAGATCAGTCCAAGGCCTTCGATAGGGTTGACCATCGATTTCTGGAGGCTGTTCTTTCGGCGGCCGGTTTCGGAGCCGACTTTCGCTCCTGGATCCGACTTTTGTATGCGACCCCCGGTGCGCTGGTGGAAGTGAATGGGGTAAGATCGAAGCCTTTCGTATTGTCTCGCTCCATTCGTCAAGGTTGTCCGCTCTCCCCTCTGCTTTACGTTGGAACCATTCCTTCGCAAGTTAAAGGCGAATCCGGCGCTGCGCGAAATTTCCCTGCCTGGGGCTTCCACCTCAGCCAGGTATTCTGCCTATGCTGACGACGTTTAGGTTCTTGTGTCGAGCAGAGCCGAGATTGACGAAGTCAGCAAAGAGATCAGTGGGTATGAGATGGTGACAGGGGCCAAGATCAACCGCGATAAGTCTGTGGGCTTGCGGTTGGGTGCGTGGAAGGGAGTTTCTCTTCCCGGACCTTTCCACTGGACGGATGGGCCGATCAAGATACTCGGCGTCTGGTTCGGTCCTGATCTCCAGTTGGAAATGAATTGGTTGGAGGTGCAAGGGAAGGCCGAGATCGCGGTTAATCTGTGGTCTCGGGGGAGACTTTCCCTGAAGGGAAGGGCGGAGGTATGTGTTTCACACATATATCCGATCCTCCTTTACCGACTCTCTGTGCTTCCACTCCCGTATGCCAGACTAATGTCATTAGTCCGGACCTTGTTCTCTTTCTTGTGGAGAGACAAGGCCCCTTTGGTATCTCGCGAGATCTGTTGCCTTCATCCCTCTGAGTGCGGTCTGGGTATGCCTAGCATTGAGATTCGTCAATATATGCTTCGCATTACCTTTCTAGACTGAATGTGTCGCGGATTGGATGAGATGGGCACCTTTTGGAAAGAAGATGTCCGAAAACATTTCCCATTCCTGAGAAGTGTGCACTCGTGCAAGGAGGAGGCCGGCCGTAGACCTCGTGCCGAGTGCTCCTTCTACCGCGAATGTCGTAGTGCTTTGAAGCTCCTCTTACGGACGACGGATGGCCTCTTCGACGCCCAGGCGTTGTCTCGTAAGGCATTGTATCAATTGTTAGTTAGGGGGTCCGTTCAAGATGATCTGATCGTCGAGCTCGGTCTTACGAAGCAGGAGGCTCGCTCGATATGGCCTTGGGCGCCTGGGTTGAAATGTCTCAATAATGATGAGGCATCACTCACCTGGCTGATGATTCGTGAGGCCCTCTGGGTCGGCAAGAGACTTTGTTCAGCAGGCTTGGAGAAATATCCAAACTGTCGTCGCTGTACTGGGGAAGTCGAGACCATTGGTCACGCCTTTTTTCAGTGCAAGTCGGTAGTGCCGTTGTGCAGGTTTGTTGAAGGCCTCATGGTTCGCATGCTGCAGGGAAAGTTCTTTGTCCTGGAAGCCAGTTCTGTTTGTAGCAATGTGGTGCCGCAATTGACGAAGGCTGAACACTATGTGTTCTGTTGCTTACTAGGGATTAGTTCACCTCTTCCCAACTGATCTTGTTCTTTAAGCATCAGCTTAAAGTCAAGATTAGGACGGAAAGGCGGCGGCTCACCTCATCGGAATTTGGCAAAAGGTGGGTGAATCTTGCGCGAATGTGTAGAGTGAAAGGGGCTGACCTAGAGTGGCATTTGGATGTCGGTTAGGTACAGAATTTTGTCCTAACATAGGCAACCCACCCAGATTTTAGGTTAGACTAGGTTTTGTATTTCGAAGCTTTAGTTTTCCCTTTTTTCTAGTAAACTTAGCTAGGGTATGTATGCGCATTGGTCCCTTTTTATTTCTGTCCCTATTTTTCTTTTGTTTAATTCCCCATCCCCTCCCTCGTTAGGTGGTCAGTGATGTCAGTTCTCTGGTGGATGCGGGACGCCTTTCGTTTCGTGTGTGTGATTTTTCGTATTCGTTGTTGTGTATGAATGTGTGTGTGCCTGCGTGAATGCTTGGAGGTATGAATGCTTTTTCTTATTTTCTTAGTCCCGCATTGATTTCGTCTAGTTAACTGATGTTTCTGCCACATTTATGGTTTGTGGGGGTTTTTATTACTAACACAGTTTTGTTTAGTTTTATTGTAAATATTTCAGTCATATTGTAAATAATCATTTGGGGATCATTTTAAAAGTTGTTAATGTTTTGACCCCCCCACGAACAATAATTGTATATAAGGGGTCTAGTTAGGATATCATAGAGAATTTGAGGTATTATGGTGGACGTAGTAAGAAAGGTAGGAGTGAATGTGTTGTTTTGGTGATTGGAATATTGTTGGCTTGATTGGGTCAGTGTCTGCGACTAGCTGAGTTTAGAATTAAGACAGATGAAGACCGTCCTTCCCCATCCCCCTTTTAGGCCTTGTGCCACATTTTGTATATATACATACAAATAAATATTGTGAGCTTCGTGACGGATAACCAACTGCCAAACAACTCCACGTCACTCATACTTTTGAAGTTGCAAAGTTAAATTTATTTAACACGAAACAACTCCAATACACTCACTCACCAACCTCTGAAATCACTCCTGAACTTTTACCAATTTTAGAACTCACAATTCCAAACCTTATTCTTCTGAATTACAAGTTCAATATTACAGTAAAGGTAAATTACTTCTTAAGAACTTTCTGTTTAAAAGACACTTAATATTAACAACTTTAATATCAACATTAACGAACGATTACAAGAAAGACATTCTGAAACCTAAAACATCATACATATTTGCCAACATAACATATACCAAATATTCTGCTTGTACATTGTTTTGAATGTTTTATTAGTTTCTAATTAAATATGTCTTGTTCGTAATATGAACTCTGGTACAAATATTTCCAAATCAAAGGGACACGACTCTGTCCTACCTTTTCTTTGCTTGTTGTACACCAACCCAAATAAATCTAATTGTTACGTTTTAAAACAAGTCAGTTGAATTTTGTATTTTATTTTGATGTTAGTGGAAATAGTTGACACGCAACTTATTCTCAACAAATATTACCACATAATTAACCCATCCACTACACTAAATAATCTTTATTTTTGTTATGAACACAAAGCCCAGTGTTTTTTGTTTTTGTTTTTGTTTTTTGTGGGGAAAGAAATGACAATTTAATTTTACTTATTTATTTTGAAAATAAATGATATAGATCTATAGGACTGTTGCGGAGATCAAAAAAATCAAGGAACTTTTAATTTAAATTTTAATTTTGAAAATTTCTTCAGATAAAATCAGGTTTTATGGGATCATGGAACTTCCTAAAATATTAAATATATCGATTATGTGACCGTATCATTATTGGAAAACGTTTTTGATGACTTCTGTCTTCGTATAACATCTTGTTGGAATTTAAATTGAGAACAACAATTTCACAAGTCCACATTCTCACTATTTTTTCTATCCTCACTCCAACCTCTTTTTAATTTCAAAACCGGCTCCCAAGGCCTTCATTCTTATCAGAGATATTTTCTAAGGAGAGAGAGAGCTGGAGAATAAAAAGGAATTCCACCACCATTATTCTTTCCATGGAGCCATAAAATCTGGGAGAAACCTCACAGCTTCTTCACTTCAACCTGTCTTCAGTACCTTCGAAACCGGCTCCCAGGACCTGATTCTTATCAGAGATATTAAGAATGTGTTTTCTGACCAATGGAGGGGCCAGGAAATTTGTACAACAATTTTGGAAGGAAAAGTCCCCGATCTATCGGAGCCTACCAAAACTCCATAAATTTGGAGAATCTTGCCTATTTCGACAGTGAGATTTCTGCCCACCGCCTGTGAGGTCGACATTAGGAAGCTCCAGCACCTCTTTCACCAAAGAATAAACTACTAAAAAGGGCTGTCAAAAATGAACGTCGGTCCACTATTCAAGCAAGACCAATCCAAAAAGCTGCATCCCTTCACCACTCCTTCTGACGAGCCCACTGGACTTCTGTCGTCGACCAAAAAAAAAAAAAACTCACTCAGCTGCAGGCTTCCTTCATCGGCGGACAAATTTCCAACTTTAGAAGAACTGTGAGTGTTTCAATCTGAACCTTAACAATAATATTCTAATCGCTTAAAGGACTCTTTAGGCGCTCAAAGAAATATTTTGAGCAAGCCTTTTTTTAAGTTAAGATCATTTTCTCTTTTCCCTTTCTTTCTCTACAAATCGTCCTTTTATCCCCTTACCTTTTTTTTTCTGTATATGTTGTAAATAAACACTTTCTTCTTTTGTTTACCCACCGAGCAGGAGTTTTTTTCTTTATTCGTACGCGCCTAAAAGAGAGAGTTTGACTGCTCTAATCTTGATGTTTTACTTGCGTTTTTTTGCAAATTTTTAAACCTCTACCCTTTGATGCGGGAAAGCCGGGACAAATTTCCTAGCAATCTCCATGGTTTTTGTTTGTGTAGTAAACTAAAAAAAAACAAAAACAAAAAAAAAAAACAAACAAAAAAAAACACTCTTTAACTTAAGTCATTCTTCAAAGTCGGGTCTCATGGGATACTAAGACTCCCTATAGAATATGATGTGACCATAGGATTGTTAAAAAACGTTTTAGAAGTTGGATCGATTTACTATGAATTTCTGTTGCAAACAGAGCGGACCCGTAAATTCGAGAAGTGCCTAACAGAGATAGATGAATTTACCGGCTACCATAGAGCCCACTGAACCTAGTTAAAAAAAAAAGAAAAGAAAAAAAGGCGCAGTTAAAAAAAGTCACAGGGAAAAAGACAATACTCGCACCCATCGGACAAAAAAAAAAAATCCCAGCTTCTTATCCCCAAAGTGGACAAAATCGCAGTTCCATAAATAAATAAATTGAAAATTCAAAGAACTTTTAAATTCAAATTTTAATGTCAAATTGAGACTTTCTTTACATAAAGTCGGGTCTTACGGGATGTAGGTCTCCTTGAAATATTACCGATGTGACCGCAATATTGTTTGAAAACGTTTTCTAAAAGTTGGATCGATTCAGTATGAATTTCTGTTGCAAACAGAGCGAACCCGAAAAAACTTGTGAAACACAGAACACATGACTTTTTATTACCAGCAAACCATAATTTAACTGATAATAATTGTGACTTTTTTTTTACCGACCGCGGTCATCGATTGAGGTCAGGAGGGCAAATTTAGTCTTCTGCTTTAGGTGTCACTTTTTCACCAACAATTTAGGGGATACTGAAGCCGCCTCCCAGTATCGGCTCCTATATGGGCACCGTGACGTGAAAGTGTCAGAATTCAATTAAACATGTGAAACTTTCAGGGTCGACATGTACATTTCAGTCATTTCCGATTATCTCCCTTGATCTTTTGATCTCGTGTCGACATCGCATGCCGACACGGAAGGAAAGTTAAACTTGTTTGGGACCTTTTTTTCAAAACGAAGAAGAAAAACAGATATATTAATTTAAAAATAATAATAATTAAGATTAATTCAGGTAAGTGTCAATTTAATTTGACCTTGATTAGAGCTGTTGTCTTGAAGTTTTATACTTGTTTTGGTCAAGAGAAAGTCACTGGGAAATAAAAATTAATAATAATTTGTACTTTGGTTGTTTGTTGTTATCCTAATTAATTAATTTTTTTTTTATTGAAATTTATTTACGGAAAGATTTAAAATTTTTGTTTTTAATGAACTTCAAAGGGAAAAAAAATAAATTTAATAATATTTGCTTTTAGTTTTATTTTCTCCTCTCTAGCAAGCATTTGTTTACAAGTTACAACAACAACACTAAGTTTGTTGTAAAAAAATGTTTTTATTTCGTTGTTTTCCCAACAAGAGATAAATAATTTAAATTAAGAAATAATTAAATTAAATAATAAATTTTAAAAATTAACATTAATTTGCCTAGTAAAGATTTTTTTTTAAATCGTTTTTGTTAAATTTACGTACGAGAATGAAAAATCGTTTTTGTTAAATTACGGGAATGAAAGAGTTTTACATTACAAAGAACAAATTTTTATTTTAAATACAGAAATCAAAAAGTCAAACAAAAAAGTATTTTTTATTTTATTTCTTTTTAATACTTTCACCCAAGCAAGGCAATAAAGCCACTAAGACGCAAGGAGTTTAGTTTACTGAGTGTTGCTGTTATGAGAAGCAAAAAAAAAAAAAAAAACTAAACACTGAGAGAGAACAAGATTTTTAAAATTTATTTTTTCTTTGGGGCACACCAGAAAAATTAAATTTAAATATTGATGGAGTCCGTTTAGAAAATAGAAATTTAAAATACTTTGATTAAAATATAAAGTTATTATTTTTTCTTAATGCCAATCAGTCTCGGAAAAAAAATTGCTAATTAATTTTCGTAGTAAAGTCTAAGAAAGCTTTCTAAAAAAAAAAAAAAAAAGAAAAAGGTTAATTTTAAAAGTAAAATGTAGAATTTAAAATTCGTTTGAAGTTTTGCTTCTCACCCCAAAACCCAATATATATTTATGAAGAATTAATAGATTTTTTTTATTTGTAATCCGACCTTTTTATTACTTCAGCCCCATTTTAATTTAATGTTTTAAACAATGCGCCTTTTGTCTATCGGCATGTGCATCCAAGAAATCTTAATGAAGAAAATTTGCCCTCCAACAGGGATCGAACTTGTGTCCCCCTTTGTAGAAGAAATAACCATTTGATCCGGTGTACTTAAAAAGGGAAAATAGAGCCTTGCTGAACTGTGATGCTCTTCGTAGATAAGTGGGAAAGGACACCAGATCAAACAGTGATTTCTCCTGCAAATAGAGAGATGCAGGTTCAATCCCAGCAAGGAAGCACATTTTTTTTTATTAACACTTTCATTGCTACTCATTTGCCCAGTGCTGCCCCCATCCGGCCAGCCATTTTTAAAGAAAATGCCAAATTTCAACCTACATATTTTATTACACAGAAAACTGGCACCAGTGTGCTTTACAGCATTCCATTTTCATGGATATACCTGGGAACGACTTACCAGATCATTAATGGGTATACACATGATATCTTTTGAAGCATTGTCCTTTGTGATTTTATGACAGATGGCGCAACGAGACACTCATACCAGCGGTATGCAAAAAACATAGGTTTCCTTACTTAGCCAGCTGGAGCAAGATAAGAAAAATGAAGATCTCCGTAGTCGGCAGCGGAAGTGTTAAGATTTCACAATGGCATAGGCCAATAGATAATAATACACACTGTTTAAATAAAAATACTGTGTCCACTATAATGTGTATTTTCAGTGCACTCTACATCATTATTGAATATGACACAAAATCAATTTATTTAGGGTAGGCTTGCTTAACAGCAATACCATTGTGGAATCTTCCACAACAGCCAGTTAACCCCTGCTAGGAAATGCACTATTCTTGTGTGACTTTTACCACCACCATCTTACAAAATATATAACAAGCATCCATTGGTTAATCTACTAAAAACTAGCTCGCTGATTGTTCACCTTCGACCAATCAAACCGCCTGCATACGACAAATCTGTTTTCCCGCGTTTTCAATCTGAGCCGGTCATGTGATACACGATCTTATAAAAACAAAACACATGTAAACTCTCTCTCTCTCTCACGTCTCATTCCTTGCTGCCAAGATGTAATCTTCAAGAACTCCCGTCTTAACCTTTGCGGTCAGACATTAAAGAACATTACCATTTCACGCAAGTACGAACTCTAAAATCTCTTCTGAACTCTTACCAATTCACAATTCCAAACATGCTAAAGAAACTTTATTATACTAAACTACAGTTTAATAATTACTTCTTCTTTATGAGCTCAGGTACAAATATTTCCAAATCTAAGAGACATAACTCTATCACACCTTCAGCTTATATGCTTGTACACCAAACACTAATAAATTCAATTGTTATGTTTTGAAATCATTACATTCTGTTTTATATTTTATACTATGTGCTATTTTACGTCAAATATAAATTGCATTTGCGTCCACGCACTGTTCTTAATCCCACCCTTCCTAGCCAAAGTTAAATGTATGTAGTACACACCCTTACAACCTGCTACAATATTGGTAACTCCGTCCCTTCACCGTGGAAAAACTGCTCAATCCATCTCAGTACTTCACCTTTTGGTGCCAGACAGTAAATGCACTATATCCACTCAAATAATGTTTGAAGTAATGGATTTATTCTACTATATAAATGTTATTTTTAGTGGGGACACATGCTCGAGTTTCTATTCTTGTTTTTTGTTTTCCTAAACAATAAAATTAATAACCAGTCAGCCAGACTAAATTGTTATTGTATCATTATTATTTTCCCTGTTTAAGAAAAAAAACGGGGATAGCAATAAGATGGGTGACCCCTTGAGAATACCAGGTGCTGTAAGATTGGATGTGTGGATGGTACAATGGTTAACAGCTTGAAATGAGAAATTGGAAAGCCAAGTTCAAATTCCAGTCAAGTTTGGTACATTCACTAAATTTCACATTGAGAAAGATATGAATCCATCTACTCTCCCCATCACCCAGCTTTGAGTAAATTGCAAGACAGCATGGACTCTATAGCAAATATATACAGTGTAACCCGGATATAACAGAGAATTTCTCTGGTCCCAAATTAGAGCCATACTTACCTAAACAAAATAGACCAAACCCGGATATAAGAGACTTCTTCTCCGGTCCCGACAACTCTCTTATATCCGGGTTACACTCTCTCTCTCTCTCTATATATATATATATATATATAGGCACAGTCCTATGGGTAAGGGAAACTTGGATGGGTTACACCATGGAATTTGCTGTATCAAGTCTAATTTGTTACCTCTTTGTCACCGAGACCTATACAGGCCAAGGTACAGTT
Source organism: Acanthosepion lycidas (assembly GCA_963932145.1). Lineage (NCBI taxonomy): Eukaryota > Metazoa > Mollusca > Cephalopoda > Sepiida > Sepiidae > Acanthosepion > Acanthosepion lycidas. Next base: position 50,429,599 of record OZ010614.1, read on the forward strand.
GGTATGATGCTTGCCTCATATCGTAATTGTCTGTATTTTAATTCTCAGTAGTGGATGCGCACTGCTGAATTAGTCCCAAATATAGGACGAAATGGCTGCCCAGTGCTTTCTGCATTCTGTTGAGGTTTCTTCTAGACTTGATGAATTACTTAATTATCATCGTCTCAAATCCTCCTATTAATTTCTATCACACACACATATATATATATATATATATATATATATATATATATATATATATTGGGAGAAAAATTAATGACAAAGTGGGAAAAGTTTTTGGTGATGAGTTTTGTCCTTTAGGACTTCATTGGATATCAACTAACAAAAATGATAAAAAGAAAAAGAAAATAATTGAAATCTGCTAGATTCAAAAGTATGAAAAATAAAAAAAAAATATTTAAATTTAAAATTTCCAGCATCCTGGGATTATGTGCATGTGTAGTCACACCAACAAATTTAGTCCTAAAGAATGAAACACATCAAACAGAAACTTTTTCCACTTTGTCATTCATTTTTCCCTAATATTGTTTATGATATATAAAAATATATATCATTATTTCACACACACACACACACATATATATTATATATATATATATATTATATATATATATATATATATATATATATATATGTATTAACAGAAATGGGTAGCTCTTAAAATGAGTGTGAATGCACACTGGTAAGACTACTATTGTCTGTTCCATGCTTTTACGTAATTTTCGATTCCCTGACAATTGCATAAAAGCATGAAACCGACAATAGTAGTCAGACACTGTGCACCAGAAATAATTTTTATTATATATATATATATAATGTCATCCACAGACAGACTGTTTCGCTGTATCACAGCTCATCAGTGCGGCTAGACATCCAGTTGCCTCAAGCTAGGATTGAAACCCGACTGAATTGGTATCAGGCGGATATTCTACCACTAAGCTGTCGGTGCACGGTTGGGATGAAGGTGGATTTTTGGCATATTTATTTTAGGAAACACGCCCAGTGACCGACAGTGACTCAATTCGGCTTGCGAAGAGTCTCGCTATATATATATATATATATATATATATATACACACACACACACAGATAAATGGAATCAAAATTGTATTAAAATCCAACCGAACAGAATAACAGAATATGAAACAAATCAGAAACATTTATAAATTTAACATGTTTTGTGGCTCCATATTGGACATGCTATGATAACCCATTCGTATATCCTAAAAAATGTGTGGCATGCCAAAAGCCATTTACAATAAAACACTTACTGACAATCTGCAGCAATTTTAATTCAATCTGCTTGAAATACAACCAAACAAGATAAACCTTTCCAAAACAGAAAGTGTGGTGATCTGCAAGTGGACTGAAAGCAGTGTTGGGGTATACCTAGAATCCGTTATAAAAGTTCAGGAGTTCAAAAGTTTATATACAGATCTGAAGCCAACAATCAATAAATATATTAGAGTGGAGTAGCAGAACCTATGGAACTTCTGCCCAAACAATAAATGGTTCAAAGTTAAACAAACTATCAGAGAATGGCATCAGAAACACCAATCTAGAAGAGAAGTGATTATGTCCAGGTTCCATATTGGACATACTACCATAATCCATTCATATATCCTAAAAAAGGAAGATCCTCCGGTATGTGTGGCATGGCAAATGCCTCCTCCCCCACATAAAACACAATGACAATTTGCAGCAAATTTAATTCAATCTACTTAAAATACTACCAAAGAAGTAACTTAAAAGATTTTTTTCAAAATACTTTTCATATTTCAGATTGTAACTGAAATTATTTTAAACTGTTCTCAAAAATACAAGTTAAAAAATATAGCCATAACTATCGGCAGTTTTACTACTGAAAATAAAAATTTGACTGTTTAAATACAAGGCTTTATTTTGGAGAAACATTAAATTTTGGCATTAAATGATCCAATGGATTGATATGTCGTAAAACAAACTAATTACTCAACAGGATCAACAGTTTAATAATAGATATTGTCTTCTGCTGGATACGAAGCCTAATGATAGAGCTGATTCTGCAACAAGAAATACATCTACTATAAACTTATCAGGCCCCTTAAATATCAAAATCCCATATACAGACCTGAAACCAACAACAAATAAATATATTAGAGAGGAGTGGAAGAACCTATGGAAAAAAGGCATGAATCCATCTATAATAAACAATAAACTGTACAAAATTAAGCCAATTACAGAAGAAAACATCAGAAACACCAAAATAGAAAAACTTATGTTTTAATTTTGGTCTAATTAGATGATATCAACTGCAACTGTGACATTGTCCTGGGTAAGATGATAAACTACATCCAATAGCAAGGCCTCTGACCAGGAGGTTTTGAGGAGCATGGAATCACCTGTTAATTACTGGTGTTCCCAGCTTCACCCTGACCCGGGGTGGTAGCACATGTTAGGGTCCCAGGTATGGGCAATTAATTAACCTCCCCAAACTGGGGTCAAAACACTATGAAAGTATAAAACTACATTTTTATCATAAAAATACCAGCAATACATTTTCATAGTAAAAAAAAAATTGCGGAAAGGAATCTTAAATCCTAGGAAGTAAATATGGCGGACAAGAGAAAATTAATTTTTTTTATTTAGTTTTTCCAGCGTTCTTACATTTTTGCATTTGGTGGGAGTGAGCGAGTTACAAAATTTGTCCATATTGTTCATTGTCCCAAGTGCTTGTAGTCAGTTCTTAGACATGAACAGTTTTTGTATTCCTTTACCCCCACCAAACAGAAAAATGTAAGAATGCTGGAAAAACTAAATAAAAATTAATATAAATTTCCTGTATTCATCACGTTAAAAATATATATATATAAGCATTATTGGAAGATTAAAGATAGTTGTTTCACCCCACTAACCAAATGGGAAATCATCTGTCAGTCTCAACCCCCAACAATTTCTGAGACAGATGCAATCTGTGTATACAAGAAAAATTGCAATAATCAAATACAGAAATGCTAACCAGTTAAATCAAGGGAACAAACTGATTTTCAAGTGTAGACATAAGAACAGATTTAAAAGTTTTTTTTTGGGGGGGGGTTGCACTCTTGAAGTGTTGATCCGTTTATATGGGTGCTAGCACATATGGGTGTATACATATTTACATGTATGTATGTGTGTTTCTTTTGCATATCACATGGTTTTGTGTTGTTTTTGCATGTTTCTTTATATGTAGTTTGATCTATAGCTGTCTTGCCAATGTATACAACATTTAAAATTCTAAATTAACATCTTTGTATTATTATACATACATACATCATCTTATTCAGTTTTTTATTTTTACTTTTATTATTTATCTGTATTTAAAATCCCTTCATTTATGTTTGATATTATTATCATTATTGTAATTTTAATTTTTATTTATTATTTGTATCAAAGGCCCTTTTATTAGACTAACTCATTTGGAATTGTTTTGATTTATCCTGCCTGAAATAACAGGCCATATCAGTCAATTTGCTGTATAACCTGATGTACAATGTTCCACAAGAAAATTTTTTGTCCAGGTCAGTCTATTTTAAGCTTACTACTATCTATTCATTTCCTCCATCCCTTTCCTTTCCTTACCTTCTCTCTATCTCACTTTTTCAAACTTGGCCATCTGTTATTTTTCTTCTTCATCTCTTTCTTTCTTCTCTTTTGCTTTCCCTTCTCCCATCAATTAAATATATCAGTCCAGGGAATTGTCTCTATTTACTCAAAGATTTTAGTCTGAAGAGATGAATATATAGATATTCACAAAATAAATTATAACCAAAATGAATTTTTATGGTTTTCTTCATGATTATATATACATACATATATATATATATATATACACAGAGGTAATAATCCATTGGTAAATAATCCAAGCGAATTATAATAATATAAAATATTAAAACTGATTCACAAAAAAAGCCCAATGTATTTATTATAACAGAACATAAATTACATAGAATAAAAATCAAAAGTTACCTCATTCAAATAGCTATTTTGACCCATAAGACTTACTTGTCAAGCCTTGTCAACTAGTTGAAATAGCTATTCGAATGAGGTAAAAAAAAAAAAAAGGTTTTGTTTTAATTTTTTTTAACTGTTAAATGAAGTGGGTTTTAAATTTTTTAAGTTACTGTTTTTGTTTTCTTTTTAATTTTTGAATTTAATTTATACATTTTTTCTAAAGTGAGATATTTAAAAAAAAAACAAAGACATGTAATTTTATATATATTAAGTGGAGGAATGGCTTTATTCCCCTCCATATAAATTTTACAAAAGGAAAACATTTTGTCTATTAAACCTTTTGCTGTGGAAAACATATGTCCTCTCAAAGTTTTTATTCCCATTAACTGCAGAATGTGGATTTACCTCATGGCTTTGAAAAACACATCTTATGCTGCTAGAAGTGGATTTTTTTTTATGTATAATTAACATGATTACAAGAATGACCATCAAATTATGCAGTGAAAAGGTTAAATTGAGTGCCTTCAACTTCTTTGACCATACTTTCATGCTAATTGTTCTGATGAATTTTCCTTTATGGCACCTAGCTTTAACAAATTTAAGTGTAGTACTACATTAGCAACATGGTCTCATCCATTTACATTTAAAATGGCTAGATGTAACAGTAAGTTCTATGCTAACAGTTTCTTCTCTTGCACTTCTTGCTTGTAGAAATCTCTCTTTCAGCTTCTTGCTTTAATAAGTATTTTTTTTAATTTAATCTTTTTTTAAGTGATTTTCCTCCTCCTGGAATCCTTACACAAGTCTTTAAAAACTTCTGGTATAGAGTTAATACTTAGCCCAAAATAGCAGGCTGAAAGGATTAAAATTCCTGGTAATAATTTTGTTCATATTTGGTTACATAATTGCATTATGCACAAAGAATTACATTTTTTGTTTTGTTTTTGCTACTTTTATACTTGCTGTTTTTCTTGGTTTGATTTTTATTAAAAACATTTTTATGTATTTGCAGGTCTTCAGGGAACATGGACTTAAGGCTGAAACAAATTTTCATTTGTATAAAGAGAATCATTTGCAGATAGTTAAAAAAAATAGTTTCATTTGTTACACAATGTGCCTTTTGAGATTTTGAAAATTGTTTTAATTTCATACAAAAATTCTATAAAATATTTATGTTTGCAAACTTCTAAAGACACAGAAAGTAAACTTGTATGTATGCTCACCAGATCTCATGACATGGAAATAACTGAAACTAACTTTCAATTCAAAATTGGTAATGCTAATTTTTTTGACACATCTAATATTAAAATTGATACCAAAACAAATTCTGAAGAAATATTTTACTGTGAAATGTGCAAGTGTACTTTTTCAGATCGTTCCAACCTTGAATATCATATAAGCATACACAGTAGCAAGAAACCATATCACTGTGAAGTTTGCAAGTTAATATTTTCAGAGAAATCACGACTTAAGCGGCACATGCGGATGCACACTGGAGAAAAACCCTTCCCTTGTAATGTTTGTGACTCAAAGTTTGCTCACAGTTCACATCTAAAGACACATATGCTGAAGCACACTGGTGAAAAGCCCTTCAAATGTGATGTTTGTAGTGCAAAATTTTCCAGAAAAGAACACCTGAAAAGCCACGTGGGAACACATACTGGAGAAAAACCATTTCACTGTGAGTTTTGTGAGGCAAAATTTTCACGGAATGAACACTTGAAAAGTCATATGGGAATACACACTGGAGAAAAGCCCTTTCACTGTGATATATGTGGAGCCAATTTTTTACGAAATGCAACTCTAATTCAACACCTGCGAATACATACCGGGGAGAAACCTTATCAGTGTGAGTTTTGCACTTCAAAGTTTTCACGAAGCCATCACCTCAAAATTCACATACGAACACACACTGGAGAAAAACCTTTTCACTGTGATATTTGTGGAACAAAATTTTCTAATGGTACAAATCTGAAAACGCACAAGCAGACACATACAGGTGAAAAACCTTTCCACTGTGATATATGTGGGTCAGATTTTTCTACCAGTTCTGTTCTTAAGACACATATGCGAACACATACTGGTGAAAAGCCCTTCAACTGTGACATTTGCGGTTTAGAATTTTCTCACAATGTAAGTTTGAAAAAACATGCTGTCACTCACTTGGATGAAAGCTGTAGAGTATGAAATTGCCTTTATGAATCTGCAAAATTTTGAGAAAAATCTGTAAAAATGTTTCCATCATAATTTTTATCAGAAAATGCGAAAAAGAAAACACAAATGCAAAAATATTTGTGTGCATTTTCTTTAACTGTTAAAGTTTGTGGGTTTAAATTTTCTACCAGTTGTTCTTTTTTTTAATCTTTCAATTAACTTTTTTTGACATTTTCTCTAAAGTGAAATTGTTTAATGGAAAATTGTTATCTAATTCTATATATTTTAAATGGAGGAATTGGTTTATTCCTCTCCAGACAAACTTCCCGAAAGAAACTCAGCCTTTCTATGAAAAATTCCTTCAGTATTTGTCTATATTTCTGAAATGAGGTATTATGTACACTATTTACATTATTCAGACTATTGTCTTCATTTTTATTGCCGTATTTATTAATATGGCGACAAAGATGAGGACAATAGTCTGAATAATGTAAATAGTGTAAAAATTCTTTCCTCTGTGATGTGAAAGTTACACCTGCTATAATTTTGGGTCAGCAGGCCAAGAGTACCCGTGATTGTTAATTCTTGATTTTATTTTAATCTGACTGCTTGTTGAACTGTGAACTTAATCTGAATGGCCTTTATTAATATATATATATAAGTATTATATTTAGTTGTTAAATTTTTTTAAAGAAAAATATTCTGGCAGGTTTGTTTTTTCATAATCTACATGCAGTATGAATTCTAAATATTTTTTCAGTCCAATAAACATGTTTTCAAAAATATATGTCATCAGTTATTTCATGCAAGGATCAACAAACTACAACCATTTCTGACCAACTGTAATGTTTCATCCAGATAGCAGACCATATAGAACATGCTGTTGCATAGGAACAAAATTTTGTAGCTTTTTTCAATAGGTGACATCCAAACACATTTCGTTTCAAACTATCGTCATATCATGGACACCCATGTAGAAAGAGAAGAGGTGGTTTTATCTTGATCTCAAGTGTTCGATGCACCAGCCCATGGTTCCTTTCAAAGTCTTCTAAGCAGCATCCACTTTGACTGAAGGAGAATAGGGTGTAAAGGAGTGGATTGGGAGTTTTTAGAGATCAAGTGGCAGCAAAACCAGAAATAGGGTATATCCAGCTGCTGGTCTATATTAACAGTTATGCTTGGGATTGGGAGAGTTCTAGTACATGCATGTCATTTAATTCTGAAGCTTTCATTCGTATTACCAACCATTACATGGGGATAGATTCAGAATCCTGAAAACCCCCAATCCACTTCTTTACTTGCCATTCTCCTTTAGTCAATGTGGAGGCCATTTGGAAGTCAGAACTTCAAAAGGAATCGTCTGCTGGTGAATCAAACACTACCAACCATTAAAAGACAAATTTGGCTCCAAAGTAAGGACTGCAGAGTTTTACTGTTATTTACTGTGTCACTTTCCATGGTTTTAATTTCATTATATATATATAGTTTCATAGTATATATGTTATATTATTCTTAAATAATTATATTGGATATACTAGAACATGCCTAACAAGAAATCTTGCGTTACATCTCTCTGAACATAGCTCAATTAGGTCCCATTTAAATACACATGGAGACCTACCAAACTCTATCCACAACATACTTGTTGATAATACAAATAGCCTCATCCACATGTAAAAACAGGGCTAAAAATAATGGATTATTAAGAAAAAAACCAACAGTTAATAACATCAACTATGAACATAGCCACAATGTACTGACCTTCTTTGGAAAATAAAACATTCCTGTAACTCTAAACATGTACATAAAATAATCCACACATTCAGTTAAAAGTAAAAATAAAATTCATCCTTGATAATGACTAAAAGTATAGCTGAAAGCACTTGCATATATAAAACATTTGAACAATTTTTATATAATTTACATCCAGACAAGAAAAAAAATTATAAGAACACATGAAAAATTATGTAAAAAGTTAAACACAATGCAGTCGTTTTTAATAAAACTTGCATAAAAGAGAGATTATTTCCCAAATACGCACATTATATATATATATATATATATATATATATATATATATATATATATATATATGACACATACATAATACCTTATGTTCATTGCACAACTCTGAGTTTCCTGTTGACACAATTTTCACATGAAAATTGCTGTTATTTAGCATTGAGCATTTTTTGCTTACATGGTAGAGTTTGCATATATATATATATATATATATATATATATATATATCTCATACAGTCTCAGTTACGGTGGACCGGCCATGTCTTGAGAATGTCTGATGATGGGATACCCAAGATCCTCATATACAGCCAGTTAGATCAGGGCTACAGGAATGTAGGATGCCCATGGCTAAGATACAAAGACAAGCTGAAAAGCAACTTGTCAGTAGTCAATATGCCACATAACACCCTTGAGTGCTTAGCTTTGGAGCGGGTAGAATGGAGATCAATGTGTTTTAGCGGACTCAGCAATTTTCAATCTGCTTGTCTGAATCATCTTCCAGAAGCGAGAGCAAGATCTAAAAGGTCAGCCAATCTAACAGTAATCTCATCTCACAATCCTCAAACTTGCTCCACATGTGGCCTCCTTTGTAAATCACTAGTGGGTCTTAAATGCCACTTAAGATTATTGTACAAAATTTCATAACTGAATCAATAAGCTGTCAGATCCTCATACATCGAAACCGACGGGAGAGTCCATTATCATTATTATATATATATATATATATATATATATATATATATATATATCTATGGTGCAGAGTATGCCACAAGGTCCCTAAACCAATCTCTGCAGGCTTTTTAATTCAGAGCTGTCTTTCTAGACTGGTTGCCACCAAATGAGTTTTCTTCTTTGGTCACTCAACTTTATGAATTTAAGCACAGTACCAGATTGGCAGTAAGGAGAAAAAAAAAGGGAAAAAATTAAGGAGGAAAAAAGACAGAAATTTGGCTCCAAAGGAAGGACAGTACTACCCCTGTTTCACTTTCCATGGTATTAATTTCATAATATATAAATAATATGTGTGTGTGTGTATAAAATGGGATAGAGAATTGAGACAAAGTTTGAAAAATGACAAATGGAAAAGTGCCTTGCTGTGTTGACCTCAGTGTCCCCTCTTACAATGTTTTTCCTACACTTACATCTACAATAAAGTTTAATCTATAAAACAGACACAATAAGACACTATCACTTATGAAATAGAATAAATTTTAATATACTGTAACAAAAGCTATGTAACAGGAATTTTATTCTTCTTGTAGATCTTTCCTTATTAAGTCATGAATTTTCATTTCTTTTCAGTTAAAGCGAGAAATCTATTACTTTTCTGTGGCATATCTTAATTTCTACAATCACTACTCTTGTATTGGTTATATATGAAATTTACACCTTAAAATGAATCATATATTTAAACTAGTGAAAAATCATTTTATTGAAATTAGATCACATGTTCATCTATCTTCACCAAATCAAAAAACAAAAAAAAGAAATGTGTGTGTGTGTGTGCTTAAATAAATGTGTGTGTGCTTAAATAATAAATGTGTATGTGTGCGTGTGCATAAAGAAATGTGTGTGCTTAAATAATAAATGTGTGTGTGTGCTTAAATAATAAATGTGTGTGCGCGCGTGCTTAAATAATAAATGTGTGTGTGCTTAAATAATAAATATGTGTGTGTGTGTGTGTGTGTGTGTGTGCTTAAATAATAAATTTGGCTGATGTTTCTATTTGTCATATTCTTGAAACTTTATCTGTATTCTATATCCTGTTTTATACACATATTGTTGACATGGAAAACACATGGACAGACCTAAAAACATATAAATCAATTCATTCTGAAAAATTGGATATGGATTTACTTTAATTTGATTTCTGTAGAATAACAATACAATAAACAGCACTTACCGGCGTAAGGGTCCCAGCTAGCATCCAGCTGGCAGACAAAAATAAAGCAGGTTGTAACTCAATACAAACTAACTGATGAATCAAGCTGGTGTTTATATAGAAATACCTCCACTCAGGTACCAGCAGCCAATCACAGCCCAAGCAATTTCTCTATATCCTCCTATCCCCTTAATGTGACTCCGAGCTCCCTAAGCATAGATCGATCCAGCATTTGAAGGCTCTTGATTGTCAACTTCTTGTCTGCAAACCTTGTTGCATGAGTTTTGGTCGAGTCAGTGGATAGGCCTGCTTCAATGAAGAAGAGTTCCCAATCTGATGTTCCTTCTTTGGATTTTACCAAGAATCTCTTCTATTTCATTAAATGTGTCTTCAGCTTTTTCATAAATCTTAAACAATTGAGAAATAATTGAATTCAATAAGTGGTATCTGTCAAACTTGAGTAACAGGTGCTGTCAAAGACGGGTTGAGGGTAGTAAAATTTTAGTAAATTTTTTTTTTCCTTTTAATTTTTTTTATTTTTTCCCTTATTTTTTTATCTGACTTTTCTTATTTTTTCCTTACTTTTCTATTTTTTCCCTTCCTTTTTCTTTTAATTTTTTCCCCTTCCCTTTTTCTCTCCTTAATTTTCTTCAATTTATTTTTTCAATGAAAGAAAGAAATGTGCGTTCATGCTTAAATAATAAATCATTGATACTTTTTCTTCTAAACTGGAGTTTCTTTCTGATGTAGAAACCCTGCCTGTTGCAGCTCTGTCCTGTCTCTCCGGTGGTTCTGGCCAAAAAGTAAACCACCCGGTCCTCCCCTGGTGAACTAAAGGAACCACCACTATCCGCCACATTGTGAATTTTCTATCTGAACAGCAGTATTTCAATCCCTCAGAACGATCGGAAGGTAGGATGAATTAAATGGCTGTGCTCCACGCTGAAAGAAATTGCTATTTGTGCAGAGAGGCTCTTGTCGTAACCGGAAGGGAACAAAGAAAGAAAAAAATATAAGCAACACTTTCGGTTCCTGTACAAAGAGCCCTTTAAGGCTACTGTTTTTATATCACTACCAAAGAAATACAAACTGTCTTAATGAGATTCACTCGTTTGGGTCAGAATGTCACAGAGAGAGAAAGACACAATTATGCCGGTCGAAATTCGGCTGTACTAAGGCAGATAAATCACGGTTCTTCGTCTGCCCCCTCCGATATAGCAGTTGGCTTTTCTCAGCTTTGTTGACGAAGTTATCTGGATTTGCATGGGTTCAATTTCTATCTCTTGGTACGATTCAAACTTTTTGATGCATGCAACCAACTGGCTAGATTAGCAAGACCCCCTAAGCCGTTTCTGTCGCGTTTTCCTTCGCGTTCTCTGATCTGCAGTCCCTGATCTGCGATCTCTCTCGCTCTCGCTCTCTCTGCCACTTCTCTCACATTCTGATGCGTTCTCCGATCCTATCCAATCTGATCTCCGATCACATCTGCTTAACTCAAGCATGCAGGCCGCTTATATAGAGAGAGTCGGAGCTAAACAATTTTTAGGCACCACCCATGATTTTTAATATGCAAATAGCCTGGACAACCATGTGTTTTCTGCTGGATCTCCGAAGCTCTGCGAGAACCCAGATTTCAAGAGGTATTAAAATCGGATTTGGACTCCTTGCTGGGTTTTCTACAGACAACGTCCACTTAAGCCCAGTGAAAAGCACTTATCTCGTCTGAGGGCTCTGGCTGGATTTCGCCCGGGAGACCACCAAAAATCCAATTCACCATTTATCACAAGCTTTACCTCACGAACCCGTCCATTAATTACTCTGGAATTAATTTGCCTAGTTAATTAATAATTCAATCCCAGAAACAACTATGTAAAAAGAAAAACTTATTTCTTGAATTACTCCAGAATCCCTTCTACCCAACTAATTAGTACCTTCTTCCCAATCCTTTAGAATCCACCTGGTGGGGGGATCGATCGATCTCTCTCTCTCTCTCTCTCTCATCTTCTGATGAAAGAAAAGAATGAAATTGTGTAACTTTTGTAAAAAAAAAAAAAAAAAAAAAAAGCTGTTAATATTTATTCTGTATCTTTTTTCAATTTCAACTTTAATTTTTTCATTATCCTTTTCTCTCCTTATTTTTTTTTCTCTCCTTATTTTTTTCCTTTACTTTTTTCTCGTATTTATTCATTCTCTTTTCAACAGGTGTAGATAGAATTACCTATCGCCTGGTCTGCAGGTCTTCTTTATCTATTGAATAGGAATAGAAGCTTGTCCCTCGTTTCCTGCTAAGGATTCAGTGGTTCTTTCTAAAATCTGCTCATTATCTTTCGCTCCCAGTAGCCCTTTCCATTGATTCTCAACACTGGTCCTTAGGCCCAAATGTGGCTCTGAGAACTATTTTAAATTGGCCTGAAGACACCAAGAGCAGTGTCATCATCTGTCAGGGTTCATATTTTCTACTACATTTTACTTTTGTAAATAAAATGTATCTCCTGTTCTGTGGAAATTCTATTAGGTTGGGGCAAAAATAATGTCGTTTTCTCACATATGTTACTATGTGAGAAAACGACATTATTTTTGCACCAACCTAATATTTGTGCTTACGTGAGCCTGAGCATTATGTTGACATCAAAAACATCTCACAAGAGAAAGAAAAATGTTGAGAAAAACTGCTTTAAAAGATTTTTTTGCAAGGTTTCTGTATTTTTTATAAGTTCTTAGTCATTTTCATTGATTATTAGACCAATTCTCTGTCCAATTGTATGAAAAACTGTACACTTTTTACCCACATCTTCACCGTCCTGGGTATGATGATAAACTACATCTGCGTCCTGGGTAAGACGATAAACTACGTCCAACAGCAAGGCCTCTGATCAGGAGGTTTTGAGGAGTGGGGAACCACATCTTAATTGCTGGTGTTCCCAGGTTCACCCCAACCCCAGCTGGTAGCACCTGTTAGGGTCCCAGATATAGTTAACCCCGAAACTGAGGTAAAAAGCATTATTAAAGTGTTAAAATAGATTTTATTACCAGAAATAAAATTTTTGAAGAAAAAAAACTATTACCAGTAATACGTTTTTTGAAATAATATTACTAGCTATATATTTTTGAGGAAAAAAATATTACCATATAGATTTGACGAAACAAAATATTACCAATAAAAAGTTGTCGGCATTAAATAACCCATTGGGGTTGATATGCTGTAAACCAAACCAAACCAAATTACTGACATCTTCTTCATTGCAGGTCTAAGAATGAATGCAAGGATAGTGAGAATGGATCTTGAATTCCAACTTACCTTGCTAGGGTCTGGAATTTTCTGAAATTCAAAGTCAAAGGAAAATGTATGTTAAGTGGTATGAAAACTTTAATGTCATCTCTACATCATGATTCACTGACGATCTCACCTGTACCATTAACAAACTATACCACCAATTCTTTGCAATTTTTAGCCAGTCAAGACACAAATTAATAATCAACTAGAAATACCTTTGAAAATTTCAGTTTTCCTGTTTGAATTTTCTGATGAATCTTAATTCTTAAGTTAATGATTGAATAAGCTCATAGCAAGCTCCATGACAATAAAATATCCATAGAAATTCCCCTATCACATCGTTAAATATTTGTGCTTAACTTTAACAAAATATTGCAATAACAATCATAAACAGAAGTGCTGAGGTACCTTGATGTAGTGTAATGGTTAACGACCTTGTCTCAGTCAATCGATTATGACTGTTTAGTGTTGATCTTTTTTTCCTGTCATTCAAGATTGAGATAAGGGCACTTCGACATGATGTAATGGTTAGCAAGCTTATCTCACTAGATCATTTACGAGGAGTGAGTTCAGTTTTCACTGGGTGCTCCATACTTTTGGCCTTGTACCACATCTAAGCTATATTTAGAAAAACACTATGGGGCACTTCTATGTGGTGTAATGGTTAACAAGCTTGTCTCACTAGATCAATTACAAGTTCAGTCCTCAATGGGTGCCTTAGACTTTTGGCCTTGTGCCACATCTAAGCTGTGCTTAGAAAATCGCTATAATTATGAATGTTGGTCATTATTTAAAGAAGGAGGTACAAATGAAGATTTGAAATTAACATTTTTTTTCAATTTCCGTTAGACACATAAGTGTCATCACTTTTATTTTCCCTTTTTATTTTCTTACTGAAACCAAGTAGCATCTCTGATATGTCATTTCTCCTCTTTCCACACAACTGAAATGGAATAGTCCATTATTTATGAAGTAGTGGCAGGAGATGTTAAACACTTCTATCTTTCTTTCTTTCATTTTCTCACTAAAACCAAGTGGCACCAGATATGTCTTTTCATGCAATGAAAATGGAACAGTCCATTATTTAAGAGGTAGTAGCAGGGCATCACTTCTTCTATCTTCCCTACTTTCTTTCACTTTCTAACTGAAATCAAGTAGCACCACTGATATGTCTTTTCCGTCTTTCCTTATGAATAAATGGAATAGTCCATTATTTAAGAACTAAAGTTGTACAGTCTATTGATAAAAAAAGTTAGAGGTTAGTAAAATCTTCAATTGGAAAACTTTGCCATCAGCTGACCCTTGGCAGAAAGTGCTGCTATACATTAGCAGTAATTTCAATTTGATGATTTCATATCTTTTTTTTTTTTAAATTTAGGGGGTGATATATTAGGTTGGTGCAAAAATAATTTCGTTTTCTCACATAGTAACATATGTTAGAAAACGAAATTATTTTTGCACCAACCTAATAACACAAGTTCTAGCTATAGACACCAGGTATAAACTGTACTGGTGCTGGTCACCAAATAAAACACGCCTGTCTAGGTTTTGGTAAAGGTGGCTTGCACTCAGTGCAATCAATTATCACAGGTTTGTTGCTGTTATGGTAATTTACCCATGCATGCATGGACTCTCCCAGCTATAAATAAGAGCAGGTACTGCCTTTTAGAGAGGGATGTTTCCAGCTGTCAAGCTCTGACCGAACATTCTTGCTGTAACACTCTCGTTTGTATATGTTTGTATTACTGTTTCTGTTAATATATTTGTTTAACTCAATTCCTCTCTTTGTGTCTTTATTTCTGGCCCAAACAAGGCCAAAACAATTGCCTTTACCAGAATTCATGTTATCTTGTGCAGTGCTACCCAAAGTATGGTATGCGTACCAGTGCCAGTATGTGAGCTTTCTTTTGCCAGTATGTGAGGATTCTTCCAGGATAAGAAAGAAACAGTAGTCACATTTCACACCACAGGTGACTGCCTGGATATCAGATTTGATTTTTTTTTTTTTCAACATTTTCATTTTAGTCTTATATTTATTGTGGTTATATTTTTCAATTACTCACTCATGTTAAAAGTCATTTCTATACGGCTAACAAATGTGATATGATGAAGGAATAGCAAAACATTTTTAACGTATTTATTCATTGGGGTTTAAAATAAAAATGTTTTTAACGTACTTTATATATCATAATTTTTAGTATTTTTACTTACTAGCTTAAAAGCTGTACTCCATGCAGGATTTTAAGCTAGGTCCTGCAGAGGGGTAATTGAGCCTTCAGCTCAAAACTAAAGGTTCAGCTTAGAAAACAGCAATGATAATTTTGAAGAAATAAATTTGAATTCTTCAATTCATGCCATGGAACTTCAAAACCTCACTCTGATTCGGGCTAGAAGTTCAATTCTGGCCCAAAATTCCAATTCAAGCTGATAATTGAGTTCTTCAAATCAAACTCTGTGGAACTTCTCACTTTAATGCTGATTCCTTGGCATTTTAAAAAATAAAACTAATTTCCTCCATTCACAAAGTTTTGGAGATATTTTAAACTGAACTTAAAACAAAAATTTTTAAATTCAAAAAGGTTTTGCATTACTTTAAACTCAATATAAATTAAAAACTTTTAAAATCACTAATTTTTTTCAGTTATTTTAAAATTTGAATAGTTCCCTCTTCATCTGGACACAAATCCCAATGATGGATTTTCAAGCACCAGATCAAGGACAGATTTTCAATCCTGGGATCATCCTGATTCCAAAAGGTATATCTCTATGTAGAGCAAATGTGGACAGAGAGGAGTTCCAGACAGAATTTGCCATTTATTTATTTATACCTATGTTTATATCTGCATCAGAAGATATTGCTAATTGATTTAATACTTTTTTTAAATTTATATTGCAATATTGAATTGTTTACAAAATCAATATAAAAAAAGATGATGCAACTCTTATTATATTCATTATATTTTTCTGATATAAATGAAGAATACCTATGAATGTTCAAATATTTTCTTGGATCATTATCATATAATTATTTAGCACAAATATGGTACTGGTCCCTGGCACATTCAAAGACTTGTTATGTCAAAAATGACTGGCCTCAGAATGAACAAGACATCATGTTCTCATGTTTAGTACAGATAGGCTCAAAATGACCCTGAAATACAGTGTGCGATGGGTAAATTGTCGCCATTGTATATTTTTAATTTCACATATGTAAGTTGTTTGTTTTTCATTTTGTCTACTGCACAGTATAGTAGGGTCAGTTGGGCACTATCTGTGAGAAAAAGAGCACCATGACGTAATTCACTCCACTACAAATTTGGAAATAGCATATTGTACTGCTTGGCATTCATACCGAAAGCTCCAATATGAACATTTCAGAGTGTTTGGGTGTCAATCTGAGAAGAGTGCAGAGGATTCGGAAAGTCATTGTTATATACAATTAATAAATGTGATATAACGAACAGTGAACTGAAAATGTCATATATGACAACCCCATCATAAAGATGGTTTTTTTTTTTATGCTTTAACATATTTATTCATTAGAGTTTAATATAACTAAAATATATAATTTGATTTTATTACTTATATATACCTATATTTATATCTGTGTCAAAAGGTATTGCTCGTTGATTTAATACTTTTTTTAATTTATATTGTAATATTAAATGACTTGTTTACAAAATCAATATAAAATAAAAAAAAAAATAAAACTTTCATTATATTCAATATATTTTTCTGATATAAATGAATAATACTACAAATGTTCAAATGATATTTTCTTGGATCGTTATTATATAATTACACGGTACAAATATAGTACAATGGGAAGACTTGTTACATCAATGATGGCTGGCCTTAGAATGATGTCATGTTCACATGTTTAGTACAGATAGTCTCAAAATGACCCTGAGATACAGTGTGCGATGGGTAAATTGTCGCTATTTTATATTTTAATATGGAGCAGCCATTATAAAAACACAAACATTCTTCTTTACACCAGTGCTACTCAAAGTGTGATCTGTATACTTACACCAGCCATTGTCTGCTAGTATGCGAAGAGTTTGCAAGAAACAAAAAACAGTAGTCACATTCCTGCCATGGGAGACTACCTGGATATCCGACTTGATTAATTTTTTTTTTTTTAACGTTTCCATTTTGGTTTCATATTTATAATGGTTACATTTTTCAATTAGTCACTCGTATTAAAAATCATTGCTAGATACAATTAATAAATGCGATATAACAAACAGTGAACTGAAAATGTTAAGTATGACGACCCCATCATAAAGATGGTTTTTTTTTTTATGCTTTAACATATTTATTCATTAGGGTTTAAAATAACTAAAATATATAATTTTTTAATCTACTTTATACATTATCATTTTATTATTAGGTTGGTGCAAAAATGATATCGTTTTTTGACGTATTTTTTTTAACGTCAAAAAACGATATTATTTTTGCATCAACCTAATACTTATATATACCTATATTTATATCTGTGTCATAAGGTATTGCTCGTTGATTTAATACTTTTTTTTAATTTACATTGTAATACTGAATGACTTGCGTACAAAATCAATATAAAATAATAAATGATGATGCAACTTTTATTATATTCATTATATTTTTCTGATATAAATGAATAATACTACAAATGTTAAAATAATATTTTCTTGGATTGTTATTATATCATTATATGGCACAAATATGGTACTGGTTCCTGGCACACTAGGAAGACTTGTTATGTCAACAATGACAGGCCTCATCATCATTTGCTTAGTTTAGTAGAGATAGTGTCAAAATGACCCTGGTGCTTCTGCTATGTAGAGACAAAGAAAAATCTGCAATATTATTGATCCTAACCTGGCATCACAGCTTAAGTCCCTTTCCCACCATCGTAATATAGCTTCCCCTGTGCCTTTTCTGTAAATATTTTCATAGTAATTGTTTTTGAGGAACTCTTCTCTTTGGTACCTCAGCTTTATGAATTTAAGCACAATACTAGATTGGCAGAAAAGTCATCATTTTACGGTTGAAATGGCTAGATGTAACCATTAAGTTCTATGCTAACAGTTTCTTCTCTTGCACTTTTCACTTCGGGAACTCTCTTGCGGTTTTTTCTTTCCCAATCAACTTTGATCTTTAAAAATTTAAATGCAATGTCAATTGTTATCTTCTGTCTTCTTAATTTCTGTTCTTTTATTGTTCTCTCTCCATAATAATGTTTTCTTTTTCTCATATTCTCTCACACTCAGTAACCCCCTTGCATCTAAGTGACTTTATATAGCCTTGCTTGGGGTGAAATGATTAAAAAAAAAAAAAAAAAAAACAAACTTCAATCGTTTCCATTTTGCCAGTTTGAATTTTAAAAGCATTTTGTAACAATGTACATGATTCTGTTAATTGAAATTTGAAAAAAAAAAAATTCAAATTTGTTTGCCTTCTTTATAAATAATTACAATTTCTTTGTTAATTTATACTACACAAAATCCGTCCGATGAATTGTAAGAAAATTATGCTTTACTGTATAAAAAAGGATTTTTTGCAAGTTAAAAATAGATTTAAAAGCTCAAATGGATGACACATTTTGTATTTTTTTTAAACTGGTATCACCCAATGCAAGGCAGTAAAGTCACTAAGACACAAGGGGTTACAGGGTGTGTAAGAATTAGGAACAGAAACGTTAATAATGAGCAGGAAGAAGAAAGAGTAATCAGGAGGGTAGTACATAGCAATTGACATTAAATTTAAACTTTTGCAGATTAAAGTTGGCTGGAAAACATGGAGCTGGAAGAGTTCCACAAGGGAGAAAAGAAACAGCATAGAATTTACAGCTACATCTAGCCAGCTCAGCTGTAAATTGATGAGATCTCAACGCCAGTCTAGTACTGTGCTGAAATTCAAAAAGTCTAGATACCATATTGAAGAGTGATATTTATTCTGCATTATGTACAGAAATGTGGCACAAGGCCAAAATGGGGAATGGGAAAAAAAGGACGATCTTCTTCTGTCTTAGCAAGCTAGCCACGATCACTGACCCAAACATACAATATTCCTTATATCAAAACAACGCATTCTTACTTACCATTCTTCCAACATCCACTATAATACCTTAATGTCCTAGCTAGTTCCCATATGTACAATTCTTGTCTGTTGGGTGTTATGGAATATAACAACAATTTAAAAATCTAATCCCCAATGTGTCATGTTGAAGAGCTCATCTGAACAATTACCATGAAAGTATTTATAAAAAAAAAAAGGCAGAGAGAGGCAACCTTATGGTGGTGGGAAAGTGACTGAAGCTGAGCTGCCAGATCAGGACCAATAATATTGCTGATTCTTCTTTTGGATTTTTTTCAAAGAGCTTTTTAACCTTTCTTCTTTCCCATAATTCATCTCTTTCCACAATATTTTTTTACAAAATAAATCACCACCTGCTTCTGCTTCTTCTCTCCCCCACCACCATCATGAGGTAAGCAACATTCCATTTTCTCTTTTTCCTTCATTCAAACTAAATAAAGGGTGTTCCAATAACTTGGACCAACTTTAAATGTGAATTAAGTTTAAGCATCAAATGATTTTTTTGTCTTTTTCTTTCAGATTTAACAACTTAAGTCTTTGGCAATTTCAACCATGAAAAGATTAACAATCAAACAACGTGTTAAAAGATATCGAAACCTCGTGGCGAAATTAGCAGACACTATATGAATAAGAGATGAACGTATAAAATGCGTAGCATATTTGGAACGTTGATGAGACATTTCGAGTGCTCAAACCCGAATCTTATAAAGGGTGTTCCAATAACTTGGACTGATTTTAAATGTGAATTAAGTTTAAGCATCAAATGATTTTTTTGTCTTTTTCTTTCAGATTTACCAACTTAAGTCTTTGGCAATTTCAACCATAAAAAGATTAACAATCAAACAACGTTAAAGTTATTGAAGCCTATTATTAGGTTGGTGCAAGAATAATGACGTAACAATGTCGTTTTTTGACATATTTTTTAACGTCAAAAAACGACATTATTACGTCATTATTTTTGCACCAACCTAATACAAAAATGGAAGTGCAAACAGAAATGCATTTTGCACACTTTGCAATTTTTTTTTGGTCAACCAAGAGTGCAATTAGAAATGATGTATTGTTGTTGTGGAGAGACTCAATTCCTGCACCCGATAACGAGTAGAGGTGAGTCACATTCTGATGCACTGCAACTTTGTTTACAGCTGAACAGTGCAAACAAGCATGCAAAGATGTTTTTCCATCTCCCACCGACCCAACATATCAAACTACATCGATCGAGTTCATTTTATGGTTTATGAACCATTTACAGAATATTTAAAACCAGGAAATATTTTTTGGTTGGTTTGGTTGCTTGGTTGGGTTTTATGGCATATCAACCACTGTGGGTCATTTAATGCTAAATTAAGGTATATTATATATATATATATATATATATATATATATATATATATACATACATACATACATACATACATACCTATACATATATTAAATATACAGGACTATCAAATGTATAGCTGGCAACATTATTTTTTCAAAAACACATAGCTGGCAACATCATTTCTTCCAATAAAACGTATAGCTGGCAACATTATTGTTTCAAAAAAGTATAGCTGGCAACATTATTGTTTCAAAAAAGTATAGCTGGCAACATTATTGTTTCCAAAAAATGTATAGCTGGAACATTATTGTTTCCAAAAAATGTATAGCTGGCAACATTATTGTTTCCAAAAAATGTATAGCTGGCAACATTATTTTTTCGAAAACATTATCTGAAGCCTTGTTGTTGGACGTAGTCTATCGTCATACCCAGGACACAAATATTTTTTGATTATAAGAATTTTTTGGAGATAATAATGATAATGGAGACAAGGTGGAGTAATGGATAATGGCTCAGATTGAGAAATCAGAGAGACTAGTTGAAATTCCAGTTTAGTTCATGAGTGAGAATTGGTCGGAAGGAGACACACAAAAAAAAAAAAAAAAAAAAAAAAAAAAAAAAACTGTATACAAGTCCAATAGGCAAAACAGTGGTACAGAGTCCAATAAAGAAATCAATTCCACAAATTCTGACTATCACCGTTCTTCAATCTCAGGTAAGCAACTCCTCTCGCCAAAAACAAGTCCCCCTTTGAATGAGTGTACTGTGCTTTTATGCACCTGACCAACCATCGCTCAATCAATGAGCGCACAGAACCAACCAATGAAAATGGCTACAAGTGACACCACCACTTAAACATACAAAGTGCTGCCCAATTCATCTTCTGTCTGAAGCTCCCCAATTCACCGTCTCCACACTCCATTGCAAAACATACATGCAACTCTGACTTTTTTGGGTCACTGAGATAAGTCTCTGGTACAGTTCATTTACATTCATATACTCATTAGAAAAGTATGAATATATCTCTTCTAAAGGCTGCGCGTAAATAACAGGATGGACATGGTTCTATAGCCTTTGGTGGCAACTGGTCTGAGAAGGACAACTCTAATTCAAATGTTCTAACTATGGCTTAAACAGCAATTAGCAAAACATGGTGAGTATGGCTACACTCCTGAAGACATGGTTCATCAGGGAGGGGTCCTTCCAACAGGAGGGAGAAAGCTTTGGGTTTGGATCCAGTGCACTTGGCGACTCTGGCAAAATAAGGGTATTTGCACATAGGTGAATATAATGAACCTAACTGGAATTGGAACTTGGTCCTCTGATTAACAATTCCAAGCCGTTATCCATTACATCACCAGCACATTGAAGCTTACAGCACTTGCCTTCCTGGTATGGGAACCAATGTTTTAATATGATATGGCCATAAGCCACTAAGTGCAGAATCATACTTCAAAGGATGTTGGTTAACAGGAATTGAATCCAGTACACAACAGCCAAATAACAGGAAGTTATATAAATACCTGACCTACAAGGTGAGAGGTAGAATCCCTTACACCCTCATGGGTGAAGAGTGAATGCTTGATGACTCACCCAAAACTACATACCGTTGATTTGGCCAACGTTAACTTGACAGAGTTTAGAAATTTTTTTTTCGTTTTTTTTTTTTTTTTTTGCATATGGAAAATTTAGTCTTGTGTTATCAGACATTACCAAAATTACAATTTAAAATCGTTGTACTTAAATGGAAATTACACCATTTTCGTGTTAATCGCTGCTTCAGTGTTATACTGAAACATACCTATTCTATTGTTAATAGACTCTCCCACATATAATAAGTAGTAGTAATAGTAGCAGTCGCCAGGGACCTCAGTGAGTTGGTCGAGTCAGTCAATGTCAGACATTAAAGTATCAACTGCCACAACTAGATTGCTGCGTCATTAACTATTATATCAAGTTCCTAATGTTTTGTACGTCGGACCTTTTTTAGGACCGACTTAATGAAATACAAGCCTCCACTGTGAAACTACTCTATAACGTTCAGTTTATATTTTTGCACAACAAAATTGATCTGGGCAATAAGTGTTTTGTGTTCTGACAAAACAAGGCCAAAATTTCTTTTTGGACATGCAACTCAATTGTCATGGTTTTGTTATCAATAAAATGGGAATTCTCTTTTTGCATAAAGTTTGGTAAATAAAAAAAATGTCATCTTTTTTTGTGGTTGTAGATTTATTATGCTTTTCTCTTAGCATTGTAAATGAAATAATAAGTATATTGGAGGTTTTTAAAGACTTTTTCTATGTATATTTCTCCTTTAGGTAAACATTGAAAGCTGAAGGCTCTTAGAGCTCTTAAATAAAAATCTATAATTATTCTAAATTTTATTCTACTGCAGTGGTGAGAGGAATGACCTCATAATCTATTATTTTCACCGCTGCAGCAGAATAAAATCTGAAATCATTATAGGATTTTATTTAAGAGCACGAAGAATCTGCAGCTCACCAATATTTAACTGAAAAAGAAATATATTAGGTTGGTGCAAAAATAATTTTTTAACGTATTTTTTAATGTCAAAAAACGACATTATTTTTGCACCAACCTAACAGAAAATATGCATATAAAATACTTTTTAAAAACAAAAAACTCCAATGTGCCTATTTCATCCAAAATGCTAAGATAATGACAATTAAAACGAGGACAAAATATTTGAGCATTTATATTAAAATTCTTTGAGACTGTGCTGACAAAAAAAAAAACAGACCACCTGTAAGAAAACATGATTTTCAATTACAAAGTATAAAATTTAAGTCATTTTATTAAGATTCAATAAAGTATTGGCAATCTTTAACCTTTGTGCCTGCAAAAAAACCGTGTGTCAAAAGGACGATTTTTTCCATGACAATTATTTTAACTACCTTCATTCCTTGTCAATGTTTATTGTTTTAAAAAGTGAGGATTAGAATTTAAACACATGAAAGTGAATTTATACATTTTCTTTGTTCTTGAGATTTGACGACAAAAATAATAAACACTGTTTATTTATTAGATTGTTTATTTATGCTATTTATTTTATTGGAATGGTCGGCAAGACAGCTAATTTTTATTTCTTTATAAATTGGTAAATGATAAATATTGTATTGCATTAGTTTTAACTGTATTAGTTAGTAGAATGTAAATCTAAAATTATTCTTGTAAATAAGCAATAAATAAATAGTACATTATTTACATTATTTGGACTATTGTCCTAATCTTTGTCGCCATATTTATTACGTTTCAGCCGTTGTACGCTCCGGCCTTCTGCAGGTGGTTGGAATATCAAACTTGACCCTTTATTTCGCTCACTGGGGTAGACTGTTCCAGTTCCACATGCCATGTTTAATGGATGTCTGTTATCAGTTATCCCCTGTTAATTTTCCCTCTGAAAGTTCTCCACTGCCTTAACCGGGTATTGAACTCACACTCTTTGGGTCCTGTCACTGGATCTAGCCAACGCCTTTATCCATTGTGCCATGTGTTCAATAGTCCGAATAATGTAAATATTGTACATAATACTTCATCTCAGAAATATAGACAAATAAACAGTGTTTAATATTTTTTTAGTAAATTTTCAAGAACAAAAATATGTATAAATTCACTTTCATTATATGTTTAGGTTTTATTACAATTCTAAACATATCTTTTTAAAACAGTAAATATTGCTGAGGAGTGAAGGTAGTTAAAATAACAGCATTCTCAAGAGAAAAACTGCCTTTTTGACACACTGTTATTTTTTAAGGGCACAATGTTTAAAGACTCCCCAATAAAGTATTCATAATTTTTTTTTTTTATTCCTATTTCTTAGGACGGCTGTTTTATTTTTGGAAGATATTTACAAATTTAGCTGTCAACAAAACTGTCATTGCATAAGGGACAATAAAAATATTTCAAAAGCACAGAGAAGATTCTCCCTCCAATTCTCCCCCTTTTATATGCTGGATATGTTAACATATCTGGTGTATGAAATTTACATTGCCTATTACAGAAGTAATGAACATTTTCAAGACATACCTCCTTAAAAAGCTTACATTGCCTACTGTTCATGTGCATATACATTTTTAAGACATACTTATGCATCATTATAAAACTTATATAGCCTGCTCTCTATTTTCAGGATGTACTTATAAATTTTACATAACTTACAATGCCAGCCATCAATGTATAATATATATATATATGTTTCTAAGATGTACTTATACATCTTTATAAAATTTATGTAGCCTGCTGTCTAAATACTTATACATTTTCAGGTTGTACTTATACATCTTTAGAAAGCTTACATAGCCTGTAGTTAATGTATATCTACATTTTTAATACATACTTACATCTTTATAAAACTTATGTAACCTACTGTCTACATATGCATACATTTTCAAGACATACATCTTTACAAAGCTTATATCACCTGATGTCAATGTATGTGTACATTTTCAAGACATATATATACAGCTTTATAAAACTTATACAGCCTAATGTCTAAGTACATATACATTTTGAAGATGTACTTATACATCTTTACAAAGCTTAGATTGCCTGCTGCCAATATATATATATATATATATATATATTTTCAAGACAGTGAAATGTCTTTTCCTAGCATTTGTGTGATAAAGTAACTAATGCTTCTTTCCCATTCCAAACAGGCCAACACAGCCAGGCAACAATGCAGCAGTAAAAGTGTTAATTCTCCAAACAGGACAGCACAGCTGGACAACAATGCTATAACAATACCAAAAGTGAAGATGTTAATGATGGTCAAGAGCCTTAAAAGATATGGGCAATAAATACAAGATAATTGTAAACAAATAAATCAGATATTTTTAGGTTTTGCTGGGATCCTACCTCCCAAAACCTCCATAGGTGTAGGAGGCTGGTTCTTAAAAATTTTGACATATAATCTTATGCTGCGAAAATATATTTTATGGTGTAAGTTTTGTATTCTTGGGAATCAACTATTCTTCAATCATTAATTTTTGTCATTCACAATTAATAGGTTAAAATATAACATCTTGTAAAATATCTTTGTATATCCGGTTACGGTTGCCATTTGAGTTGATATAATGCAAAAACCCAGAGTTGGCGATGAGGACAGTGCATCACTGAAGACCAACCTTGATGCATGTAAAATGTATTATGCAACTAGGAACCATATGCAAGAGAAGCAATGTTGGTTACATTAGGGTGATCTGAAAGTAATTAAGTATTTCATCGCTATGAATTATGGGTCACCAAATAAAGCAATGCAAAGTTGAACTAGAGGAAATTGCATCTTTTTTTTACAGTAAGGTTCATCCTGTATGAGACCTGGGGGACAATCGACATAGAGGGTTATGTTAAAGCGTATTTTATATTAATTTATATGGATAGGAGGGAAAGATAATGGCTAACTCTAAACTTGAACAGGTTAAGATTGTAGTGATCGGGGAAACATCTTCTTGGGAATCTGTTCTAAAGGGCAGTGGTTGTGGGAAGACTTCAGTTCTTGCTGATGGAATACAAAGAGAATGTTGATGGTTTGCTACTATGTAAGTGGCATGACAGGTCCTAGCCATGTAGATCAGACCTGGTGGAACCAACAGATGCAGCTCATCTGAGCACTTTTCATGGTAGTAGCGTCAGAAAGAGGTTGTACTATGGAAAATAATTCTTCTCCCACAAGGACTCAAAGATGCTTTTAGAGTTCAAAGACTGGAAAGTGAGGTCTGAGTAGCTCCTTCCCAAATATGGCAACAGTACTCCATTTTTGGTTTGATCTGGCTCTTATAAATGTAGAAGATAGCATGAGGAGTCAGGTACTTACTGGAGCAGTACAGGGAGCTGATCATCTAAAATTATCATCTCTTCTATCTGGCAGTGTGTCATAGTGCATTTGAGAGTTTAATTAGGAAAATTTATAAGAATTCCTTTTTAGTAAGTTTTCACTAGAGAGTTAAACACAACATTGCTTCATCTGCAGCAGTCTTTTAACCAGGAATGCTAACTTTTCATTTTTGTACTGCATTGTTACAGGTAATGAAAAATGGGTTTTGCATGTCGACAAAAAAGGAAAAAGATGGTGGTTATCACAAAATTATAAGCTAGCACTAACACCAATACCAGGATACCATCCACAGAAGTCCTAGGCTTTCTATAGAACATGAAAGGACCATTGCTGTACATGCTTATTGTCGGCAACTTAATTGGCTATGCAAAGAATAATATTAAAGTGCCCAGCTTTGGTAAATAGAAAAGTTATTATTCTCCAGCACACTCTGCAAAACAACCTCCCCCACCCAAAATAAGAATGTTAGGATGGGAGGTTTTTCTGTATTCTCTATGTACACCACATTTAGCACTGACAGATTTCTCATTTATTTTGATCACTAGAACATTTCATAAGAGGGACAGCTGTTAATATCAAAGATGAAGTTAAAACAGTTTTCAAACTATTGTTTTTTTTTTTAAATTTCCTTCTTTTCAGGCTGTAGTTGTTTAAGATAAAAGTGATTATTAGTTGTTAAATAATATTTAAATAAATTTAATTTACATTTGTTTTTATTTCCTTTCTAGTAAAATGCAATTACTTTCTGAGCACCCAAATATTTTTCCTTGCACAATAGACTGCAATGGGTCATGTTAAGTGTATTCTGTAAAGAAAATGTTTTTTGTTTTTTTTACAAAGCTTTTTAAAAGTTTCAAATGAAATTCTTCCTTTAATGCTGAAAAAGAATTTTTTTTTAATGGATAAATGTAGCATTTTTCTGAGAATAACTTCCCAAATTTTTTCCAGCCATTTCAGAGTGGATGGTTTTTCCGCAAATGTGTTAGTGCATGTTTCTTAAGGCTTGAATTATGAGAAAAGTCCGAGCTGCAAACATCACAGTGGAAGGGTTTCTCTCCAGTGTGTGTCCGCATGTGAGTTTTAAGATTTGAGCTATTTGAAAATTTGAATTCACAAAGATTACACTGGAAAGACTTTTCACCAGTGTGTGTTCGCATGTGACCCTTGAGATGTTCATTTCGTAAAAATTTGGCTCCACATATTTCACACTGGTAAGGTTTTTCCCCAGTGTGGATTTGCATGTGGCTTTTAAGGTAAGCTTTTTGTGAAAATCTTGAGCCACAGATGTCACAATGGAATGGCTTTTCAGTAGTATGTCTTTGTATATGTCTTTTGAGGTATGATTTTTCAAGAAATTTTGATCCACAGATATCACAGTTAAAGTGTTTTTCATTAGTGTGTTTCCGCATATGTCGTTTGAGCTGGTAATTTTCTGCAAAATTTGAACCACAAGTCTCACAGTGGAAAGGTTTCTCCCCAGTGTGTTTTCGTTTATGTCTTTTAAGATGGGCATTCTTAGAAAATCTTGCACCACAATCCTCACATTTGAATGATTTTTGAGTGGCATGTGTCTGCATGTGAGACTTAAGTTCAGAATTTTTAAAAAATTTCAACTTGCATATCTTACATGCAAAATGTTTTTCCTTGGTGTGTTTGCGGATGTGTAACTTGAGATCAGAATTCCGGGAAAATTTAGCACCACAAGCCTCACAATGGAATGCTTTTTCTCCAGTATGTATCTGTGTGTGCCTCTTTAAATTGCAACTGCTTGAAAATAGTGACAAACAGACCAAACATTGATATATTTTTGGAACATGTTTACGCACATGCATTTGCAGTTGCAATTTCTTTGAAAAGAGCAATCTACAAATTTCACAGTGGAAAGGTTTTTGACTCTTGTGAATGCTCTGATGATATTCCAAGTTTGTGCAATCAGAAAAGTTACACTGACAATCTTCACAGTAAAAAGGTTTTTCTTTAGAATGTTTTTTCATTTTATGTCTTTGACGAGAATTCTCAGACAGTTTATGAACATTATCTTCACATTCAGATTTGTCTCCAGTTTCCATATTTTAAAAATTATTTTTTTTTTTTAAATTTCTCCAGTTCAGCCTTTTCTATCTGCTTATAAAAAAAATTTACTTAATGTTTGAAAACTGTACCAATTCTTTTCATCTTTTATATAAATTCTCTTTAATGCTTCACTTAAAACATGATCATTAGAGGTGTCATTAACTTTGATGATTTTTACACATCAATTTCAAGAAAATATCAATGGTAAGAAATGTAATTCCTGTCATCAAAGTTTTTTTTTTTCTGAAATAAGTCTCAAAAGTTTCTCTACAGGATGAAGATTATTTTTTATTATTATATTTAATTTTATCGCCTCCTAAACATTTTGCTCGAATTGAGGAATTGGAGAGCAGAGTTCAAATTCCAGCTGGATCCATTACATTCACTTACATGCTATACCCTTGGGAAATGCATGAATCCACTTCTCCCCACAGCTATAGCTATGACAGACCGGGTTCTATAGTCTTGGATGGCAACTGGTCTACTGCAGAAAGAAAAAAAAATCTGCCTCGTCAGTCATGCATCGAAAGATACATGATCACCTAAGCATGTATCACACATAGCAAATAACTGAAACATTTTGCTCATCAGAATTGGTATGTATTCTTGAAATTGCAGTGTCTAGAAAATAAAATACAAGTCCATAGAGTCACAGTATTGTATTTTTTATACTTGCTTTTTTTTAACAAAGTCAATGTACTTGATGCTCTACTAAGCAGTTCAGTAGTAAGCATATGTAACATGCATAACAAATAGAAATTAATCATGGGTGTTTCATTTCATTTCAAGGTCTTTACAAATAAGGATTTTGAAGAGCAAATATGGTAAAACTGTAGGTAAAAACAGAAATCCCGCCAAAGATAAAACAATCACAGGTATAATGAAGGCGGTAAAGGGATGTGTTATGAAATGTATACACAACAAGTAATAATTTCAGATAAAGTGCTTTAATATTTGTCCTCTTAATGCTGGCTTCCCAAAGTGGGTGATATCACCCCTTAGAAGCATGGCAAAAAAAAAAAAAAAAAGAAAAAAGGGACAGTTTGAAAAATGGGTGGCAGTAAGGGGTGGCATTAAAAACGTTTACTTTTACATCAGATTTAATAGAGCATGGTTTCAGTGCAGCTGCCAAGTTTCTTTCCAAGCTTAAAAAGAGACTGAAAAGTACTGATTGCACAGATCTAATAAATGTTGGTATGTTCCAGCCTGAAGTGCCAAGCAGATCCATCCCATTAAAACTGGAAATTACCCCAAACCAGCTAAATAAATTGGATTGATTTAGTTGTTTTTTTTTTGTTAAATGCATCTGTACACTTACAGTGTTAGATTAGCTGCTGTTCTAAATTTTCAGTATACCTGATGCCAAGCATTTTTATATGGATGTTCTAGGGATGTGGGCTGGGAGACAAGGAAGTAGCAGCAAGAAGACTTTTGGGAACCACACTGTCTTAAATGTAATAATTCATTTTACGCTTATTAAATTAAGTTTAATGTTTAAAATCTCTCGGCACAATTTTACATAGGGTCTTGTTCAGCTCATGAAATATGAACATGGGTGATATCACTGTTAATAAAATGAGTAAAATACTCCTAGATGGTTGTCAAAGATGCAAATTGAAGAACCTGGCATGAATCTAGGTTTCTTGGAGACTGAATGGTGAAGGTTGCAACACGCACAAGACTGTTCTTCCAGGAGAAAAGAAGTTTGGTTCTTGCCTGAGATTATCTTGTTTTTTGTGAATACCCATAATTGTCGTTACTCTTTTCTCCAAAAGAAACATCTGAAAGCAGAAATGGTTTTGACATCTTTTTTATACACAAACTGACAGGAAATTCCAATTTCATCAAACAAAAGGAGAGAAATAATAAAATAGTAAAAAGAAATAAGTTTGTAAAACTGCTGTTACCTTTTACAGTTCAAACACTCATATCTATGCAATAATAAAGAGATTTGTAACCAGGGCTTCAGACTAACATTTTCTGCCATCATCCTGGAACTGTATCAAAAAAAAAAAAAAAAAAAAAAAAAATCTTAAATCATCCCCAGATTAAAATGTTATCTTTAACTTTATCATCATTTGTAGTTGTTAGTAGCCAAATGAAAACACCAATAAAATGTTAAAGAAATAGTTATTTTGATCCATTGACATTCCACACTACTTCAAATAAAATGTTAGGAAGGAAACCCTCATCAGTACTGGAAAGAGCAATAACAGCTACTGGACTTGAAAAACCTGTTTTCCTGAAAAAATGTTTTAAGATAAAGATTTTATAAATTTCAACTGAAAGCAGCACAAGCTGCTCAGCCAATGAATCCCAAATGTTTCCTTATAAGGAAATGGTTATTTAACCTTTACCACACTGCAGGCAACAATAGTCGTCGTAGAATTCTCTCCCTTTGTTACTGTAGGCAATTCCTATTTCCTTGAGGCGGTTGCTATAAATAAACACTTGTCAACTGTTATTTCCAGGATTTTAAGCTGGAAATTGCCTACTGCTGGATTGGAACATGGCAAAACTTCCAATGCCATTTTGAATTCTAAATACGAGGAAACATGTCACTTTTTTGATGAAATGAAAGCTTTCTTAGTGATTTTGCTTCTTATTGCACCCCACCAGCCAGAACTCCACAAGGAGTAATATAAGTTAAAGTACGTTAAATTATTTATGCATTTTTTAATGCATTTGTTTTTTATTTTGCTTTTCAATTTCTTTTGTTTTCAACTTCAAAACATGTATGCAAAACGTAATGCATTACATCAAAATATTAGTCATTCATTCTTTTATTAGTGCACAAAAATTAAAACCCATACGCACAATACAAAGAGAGTTATAACAATTTTAAAACAGTAGGCGTTAACATTTTTGCACCCTCAAAAAAAAAATTCAGTGGCAGGGGAGACAACTCTAGAAAGACATTAGCATGGTAAAGGTTAATTTTATTATTACCATTCAATCTTTAATTGTATACTAGTTTTTAATGCAAGTAGTATGGCAGATGTGTGCCGTAGAGTAATATACAGTGTAACCCGGATATAAGAGAGATTTTCTCTGGTCCCAAATTAGAGCCTGCGTTAATGTATATAAAATAGACCAAACCTGAATATAAGAGAAACCCGGATATAAGAGACGACTTATCTGGTCCCGACAACTCTCTTATATCCGGGTTACACTGTATAACGGTTTGGAATGAGAAATCGAACAGCCGAGTTCAAATTCCAGTTGGGTTCATTACAATTACTTACATGCAAATGACCATTGGGGTTGAATAGCAGGACAGACTAGATTCTTTAGCCTTGGTTGGCAACCAGTCTATCACAGAAAGAAATGGTAACTTACTGTGAGAAAAGCTTCTGCTTACTCAGTTATGAATTGTCATTTTTTGTCCAGCTCCTGACAAAAAATATGCTGAAGCATGTCTTGTGTAACATTCTCCAGTACCTCACTGTGGACTTACCTCAATGAGAACCTACCAGGAAGATGAATCAGGCATGCCAGTGATAATGACACTGTGCTGTTAAAATGGCTACCATGCTCACCTGACTTGACATCTTGTTATTTTTTTTTTCTATGAAGTTATGTAAAAAGACAGGTATATATCCCCGCTCTTCCTACAAGCCTTCTTTTATGTGCCATGTCCCTTCAGGAAAGTAGGCAATCATGGCTCTCCACCTCCACCTGTTGCTTGTAGCTCTCAATAAGTTCATCTTTTTACTATTTCTCCCAGAACCCTATTCTGCCAACCACTTGCTTAAACCCACTAAGTATATCACGCGTCCCTCTTTTCCTCTATCCGCCCTGTGAGTATCAGATTTTCCAAGCCCTCCTTTCTCATTTACGTGTTCCAGAAATTCAGGTACCTCTTCCTTATGTTAAGTGTAAAATTCCTTCTCCAAAACCTCATCGTTGCTCACATGTTTGGTCCATGGTATACTCAGCATCCTTCTGTAGAACCATACCTCTGTTGCCTGGAGTCTCTCTTTTCTCATCCTTGAGAAGATTGTCCAACATTCACTACAGTAAAGGAGGACAGATATCACGTAGCAGTTCAGTACTTTACAAGCCTAGAGGAACTTAAGCAGAGAATCACTGAGGCACTGGGGAATGTTATGCAAGACATGCTACAGCATGTTTGACAGGAGCTGGACTACCAACTTGAGGTGTGTCATATTACAGGTGGTTCGCATATTGAACATTTGTGAAGCTTTGTGAAATCGGTTATAAAATTTACATCCCTTTGAATATCTTGTTCGAATTTTGAGAAATAAATGTCGGTTAATTTTGTTTGCCCTTTGAAGATCTTCAAAAAAGTACATAAAAGTACAAGGATCTTGAAGTTGAAATCTAAAAAAATGTGACACATGAGGACATAAACTATTCCTATTGTAGTTGGAGTCCCTATTATTAACTAGAAAAGTTTCCAATAGACTCATTGAAGAGATTCCTGGTAGTCTATGCCTTAAAGAAATACAAAAAAAAAATTGTGCTCACGAGTACAGCTCCCACATTACGAAGGGCTTCGTCTAAGTAAAATGTTTTTTTGTTGGTTATAA
Source organism: Acanthosepion lycidas (assembly GCA_963932145.1). Taxonomy (NCBI): domain Eukaryota; kingdom Metazoa; phylum Mollusca; class Cephalopoda; order Sepiida; family Sepiidae; genus Acanthosepion; species Acanthosepion lycidas. Next base: position 50,462,793 of record OZ010614.1, read on the forward strand.
AATCTACATCCCTTTGAATATCTTGTTCGAATTTTGATAAATAAATCTTTTATTGTTCAACATGAAGCCTATTTAATTTTGTTTGTCTGGTACATGCAAGTTACTCAGATATTCACATTTTAAATTATGTCAATTTTGGTGGGCAGCATCCTGTATAATAGTTTTAATTAAAAATATGGTATTATTCTGGCATTTTTCTCAAAATTCTAAATAGAACTCCCAAATTAATGTTCTCTTGTCCGCAGAATTATGTTAATTTTCAGCCCTGTTTACTTTGTCTCTAGTGCTAATATTGCTGAAGGAAAATTCAAACAAAAAGTATATATTTGCACTATTTATATACAGACTTGGGATCCCTGGACAAGTAAGCCCTCTACCATGACTAGGAATGAAGCTGTCTGAAGTCTCACCTCCTGTAGGGCCACCCATGACAGTAAAGTTGAAGAGGAAGAATCAAACTGAATGTAAACCCCCCACCCACCCCACACACCCGAAAACCTCAATGTAGAATAGGCAAAGATCTACATGATGTCAATAACCAAACTGATGGAAAAGGTTAATACCAGTCAGGTTGGCAAAAGCAAGGCAGACCTAAATGGACCAAGCATCCAACAACCCAATGCAACCAAGTTTGCCAGATTTCACCTGTCTCAATCCCCTGGGAGGCACTTCTAGCCAAGTTTGATTTGACTTGGTTTGGTTTGTTTATGGCATATCAACCTTGCTTTTGGACATAGTTTATCGTCTTACCCAGGAGGCAAATGTAGTTTATTGTTATACCCAGGACAGTTCTGGTGAAGCGTGTGGACTTCTCCGCCACACAGAATTGTCCACCAAAATGAAATGGCCTCATCAAACTCTCTTTGATTCACAGCCATCCCCACCACCAGGGTGGAGAAAAGGAATAGAGAGAGAAGATGACAATCCCGATGCTCAAATATGAGCAGGTTCCGGAAACATACAAACTATTGAATATATATTTATTAACACAAAAGTTACTTCAACCTTTTTGGTTAATATTAAATAATTTTGTTAAATATATTTGTATATTTCTTCATGGGGTTTTCTTTCACCAATGAAGCATTTCAATTTACTTGTTTCTAGCACATCCTTATGTATTACTAGTTTGTACCAAAAACAAGTGATATCTGGAATTCTCAGACCAGTGGGAATTTTTCAACTTATCAAATAAATCATGCTGGTTCAAATAAATGTTCCACTAGGAATTGTTATACCAGTTCAATAAATATGCAAATTTATAAAACTTATTAAATAATCTGTCTATATTTCTGAGATGAGGCATTATGTACATTATTGACATTATTCGGACTATTGTCCTCATCTTTGTCGCCATATTTATTACAACGTTTCAGCCGTTGTACACTCCGGCCTTCTTCAGGTGGTTGGAATGTCGAACTGAACCCTTTATTTCGCTCACTGGGGTAGACTGTTCTAGTTCCACGTGCCATACCTAATAGATGTCAGTTATCAGTTATTTCCTGTTAATTTCCCTCTGAAAGTTCTCCACTGCCTTAACCAGGTATTGAACTCACACTCTTCGGGTCCTGCCACTGGATCTAACCAACGCCTTATCCACAGTAAATAATGTTATTAATAATCATGCTGTGGAGAAAATGATTTGAAAAATAGTAAGAGTGCTGTACAAAATAAGCACCTGTGATAGGGTGGGTGGGAGTTAACTGAAAGAAATAATTCAAAGCAGTCCTTCTTTTAGCCTGACAGCCACCTAAGGCTGTACAACCCAGTGTACCCTACTATTTAATTAATAGCCGAGGAGAAAAGAGATGGGTTCATGCCTTTCCTAAGAGCTTTTGTGCAAAAGTGAATGCAACAGACTATTTGAACTCTGCCCGCCAATTCCATTTTCTGTGCTGATAACCGTTACACTGACTGCACATGGATAATTACAACTTCTTTACTCTGGGTATAATATACTTTTTTGCCAAATAGAGGTGCCATCAGGATCAATCATGAGAATTTTTCCACTTAAAGAACAAACACACTAAGCTTATATCCAAATCACATTGAAGCACTGATCCCCATACAGTCATCAAAGTTAAGCAATGTCAAGCCTGGACAGTACCAAGACGGGTGACAGCTTGGGAATACCAGTTTCTGTGAGCTTGGATGTGCAGGTGGTGTAATGATAATGGCTCAGAATTGTTAATTGGAGAGCTGAGTTCCAATTCCTGTTGGATTTGTTATATTCACTTATGTACAAATACCCTTTGGGGGAAAGGGTATGAATCCACCTTTTCTCTCCCCAGCTACGGGTCAATTAGTAAGACCATGTATTATTAAAATCAGTATTTTCTCCAAAAATAAAATGAAATTATGCACAAAATATTTAGATTTCAGGATTAAATAACCCAGAGTGTTTGATTTGCCACGAAACAAAAACAAAAACAACCCACCAACAAACACATTGGTTCAAATAAATGTTCTATTGGTAACATTTATAAATGTACAAAATAATCATACTGTCGAGAAAATTATTTTTAAAATGATGTGTCATAGTAAATGCTGGTGGGAGATTGGGTTGGGGGTGGGAGATTGGGTTGGGGGTGGGAGATTGGGTTGGGGGGGGGTTTCAAGGAAATAATTCAGTCATGCTGGCAACTGTAATTAGTATACAAGAGTACCACTCTTTTAGTCATTTCCTTTACGTTTTGCCGCTCAGTTTGAACCATTTATATTGCTACTGTTCACCAAGTAGGTAACAGATGCTAGAGACAAATTTTTAAATATAGAAAGTGCAGAATACAATTGTAAAATTTAACAAAAAAAAAAAAAAAACGTACCAGATATTTAGTCAAAGAAAATAAATCTTTAAAGAAGATAGAGGTTAACCTTAGATGTCAACAAAGCCTGCACTTGTGAAATCTACATATAGAATAACCATGAATAAAGCCATTGGGACTATTTCTACTATTTACATTGTTTAACTGTTGTCCTCATCTTTATTGTCATATTAATGATGTTCTGGCCTTCTTCAGGTAATATAAGTTGAAATTTCAAACCAAACTCTTTATTATGTCCACTGGAGTAAATTGTTCTAGTTCCACATGCCATGTCTCTTCCAGATATCTCAGTTTCAGTTATTTTCCTTTAGTAACTCAACTCTCCAAGTTTGTTTTTTTTTCACCTCTCCAGTGGTCAGGTATTGAACTCACAACTTTTTTGGTCAAGTCACTGGATTACTTCAACCAACACTTTTATCCACTGGGGCATGTGCTCTTGGGTAAATAGATGTTGAAAGCCATTGAGTTAACAAGAGACAATGATGCATTGTTTACAGATTGATACAAAGCGACAGCATTGGAGATTGAACTTCCAAACTAGTGTAGTGTTCAAAATTTGAATTTGGAAACAGGTTTGTTTATTTGAATATAGAAAAAGACAAGAGAGTATAAAGACTGTTTTTGAAGGTGGGTAATCAAGATTCCATTGTCTCACAGTAGGCTTGGACAATAGAGCCAAGCAGACATTTATAGTCTTTGAGCTGCCTAAATGATTTTCAGCTCAGTTATGGAATTGTATTAATGTTATTTGCAGATTAAAACAAAGTTTTCACATTTCTAATTAAAAAATAAGGATTTAGGTCTAGAATCTGTGATCTGCATTGAAGAACCAAAATTCTTTAAATTTTTTGCATTTAACCAATTTAGACTTATTTTGGGAGGATTTTCCGTGCCCCAAAAATACATAGAAAAAGAGGTCTAGATCAGGATTTTCTCATAAATACAAGGAAAAGTATCTTGAAAATTGATATTTGATACCAAAAGTGAGTAATGGTTAACTTAACATACAAAAGGCACTGAGTACATTTTAAATAATCTTCCTGTTGTATTAATTTGGAAATTTACAATAAAAAAGAGAAAAAAATTATCTTGAGCATTTTTTGTTGGTGTTATTCAAAGATGGTTGCCAGAGGCAAAATATGTCAAAAAACAGTATTGACGGAATTTTATAGGACACCCAAGTCTACTTGATTTAGGTCATTTTTTGAAAGTTATTGATTGAGTTGATGGCTTATCTAACTTCTTTTAAGGTTATTTAACACCCAAACATATTTTTGTATTGTAAGAATTGGGGGGAGGGGTAAGAATAGCTGACAGAAGAAAAGGTGGGTTCATGCGTTTCCCAGGGGCACTTGCATGCAAGTGAATATAATGAACCTGACTGGAATTCGAACATAGCTCTCCAATTCTAAGCCATTAACCACTAAACAACCTGCACATCTAAGCTTATATAACCTGGCATTCCCAAATGGTCACCCATCTAGGTACTGACTTGGTTCAACCTTGCTTAAACCTGTGTTGCTTTGGATTTCCAAGAATGGATAGTCCTCTGGGGTGTTGCCTCTGAAAAGAACTGAGCTATAACTGTGCCACACCGCATGCTACACACCCTCACCGAGTCAGGAGAGTAATTGGTGCGGGGAGCAAATGAAGCAAGTTGCCAACTAGGAATTATTAGTACTTTAAAAATTCTGGGTTAATAAAACACCCACTGTGACTAACGCTGGGTTAATGTCAGTGATCATGTAAGAACTGTAAGCCTTAGTGTCAAGTTAAAACCTGTCTGTCACTTATTCATTTCAACAAGATTACAACAATTCTCCTTGCAAAAAAGAGGCAGAATAACACAACTAACCATGAATTGACCACATAAAAGTAAATAATTAAACATAATAATACTAAATGAATATATATATATATATTATTATAATAATACTAAATGAATATATATATATATATATTATTATAATAATACTAAATGAATATATATATATATATATATATATATTATTATAAGTTAATAGACTTAAAATATGGTTTTTCGCTACACAGTTCCAACCATGTTTCAAAAATGGAAGCTAAAAGCCCCTAATTTCTGTAAATTTACATTGAGCACTATTTTGTAAAAATAAAAATATCTATAAGAACACCGGATTATATATCTTACTGTTCTTTCTTTTTTTTTAATATACATATATATATATATATATATATATATATATATACATATCATCAACATGGCTTGACTTCACAAAACAAAGATCATGAGGGGGTCTGTACACGTTGCTTGCAAGCACATTTGTTTTTCATCCCAAACCAATCAAAAAGTTTCCCTCCAAATTCTGGGAAGCCTATTTGGAGCCTACATGTAAGTTATTTAAGGAGCGGGGTCCTTGGATTTACTTTCCAGAGTTAACCAACAGCTGCTGCAGGAACCCCGGTCACCCTGGTCCAAAAAGAAAAACAATCCAGAAGAAATTTGACAACCACCAGACGAGAATTGAAAGGAACTTAAAAATCAAACCCACATCAAAGAAAAGTCTTTGGTTGATGTGATTGTTCTATTCTTCGCTGTTACCACAAACTTTGCTTCAAAAATTGTACCAATTCTTTAAAATCTAAGCAGAAGTATTTTCTCCTTTTCTTCATTTCATGTAGTTTTCTTTTCTGATGGCCTTATGCTTCATTATCATATTTATTGTAAAAAGGCATATTTCATTTTCATTGATAATTTACAGACATGTTATTGGCCATCATTTGGCACATAATACACTTAATTTATGTAATTCATTCATTATTTTGTGTGTTAACAATAATTTTTTTTGTGTTTTTAAACTTGGCTTGTGTCATCTGTTGCATGTACGTGTAAATTAAACATTTGTTGGAACTATTTTTTTGTAGGGTTCTTTTTACCAAATAAAAAATCCTATATTAATAGACTAGTTATTTTTGGTGGATATGCAGGTAGTGCAATGGCTATCAGTACAGAACTATTGGTGAACTGATTTCAAATTGTAACCTAATCTGTTGTATTTGCTTCCACAAAAATGCCCTTGACAAAGACATGAATTTCTTTCTCTTCCAGATATGGATTAAATAACAGGGTAGACTGGACTCTGTATCCTTGGATTGTAACCAGATTAAAGTATAAAAACCATGGCAATTCGCAGAAAAGGAAAGTACTCTGTGGAAAGCTATGATCGTCTATACAAGAGTTTTCCTTTTCCAACCTATGACCAAAATGGGCCATGGCAAATTTTAGGTATGACACAGAAATGTTATACAGTGTAACCCGGTTATAAGAGACCCGGATATAAGAGAGATTTTTCTCTGGTCCCAAATTAGAGCCATACTTACCTAAACAAATTGACCAAACCCGGATATAAGAGAAACCCTGGTATAAGAGACTTCTTCTCCGGTCCCGACAACTCTCTTATATCCGGGTTACACTGTAATTGAATATGTTTTATGTAAAATGGAAGTAATTTTTTACACTATTATAATTTCACGGGCTACAGAAAAATTCTGGGTTCAAAGTGGACCATGAACTAAAATAGACTGGGAACCAGTGGCTACGCTGCAAACGGACATGGCATCATATAGCTATTTTAGGTGAACGAGTTATCTCGCTTCAATGGAGTGAGAGTTTGTTTTGTTTTGTTTTTTTCTTAAATAACAACAAAAAAAAACAAAACATTTTTTTCATTATTCTGAATTTATAGCAAAAATAGAATAAACAATTAAAGGCTTCTAAAATAAATAATTAAATAAACAACGATCTGGTAAAAAAGGGGTTCGTTAACTTAAAAGGGTTTACTTATAATTTTTTTTTTAAAGAAATTTTAATTTTTTTTAAAAATGTTTTGTACATCTTAGGCTTTTTTTTTTTTTTTTTTAGACAAGACAAAAAATTAGATTCTTCAAAATTGATTTTAAGTTTATTTTTAATGCAATCAATATAAAAAAATAAATAAAACGGTAGCCGTCGTTTCTTTAAACAACGGCGTTTTTTGAAAATGACTAAAAAATAAAAATTTAAAATTATAATATATAATATTCAAAAAATACTTTGATCATTCCTCTTGATAATAACATTAACATTTAGACGATAAAAAATTATTTTAATCAAGTTTAAGGCCTTTTTTATTCATGCTATGCTATTTTTTTTACTGATCTCATGAACATACCTAGGCTAAAAAAAAAAATGCTTTACGTTTTTGAAAGTAGGTAAATAAATAAATACAATACTTTATTTTCTAATCTTATTTATTAAGACAAAATATTTTATGAAAACTTACTCCACAAAAAATTGTAAACGAAACATTATCAAAGCAATTTCAATTTTTTTTTTTCAAAATTGAAAGCCGAAGCGCTATCAATAATTTTTCTTTTTATAAAAATAATCAATTCTATAACCAAAATAATAATTCAAACTTTAAATGCTAAACAAAGAAAGAAATAATAATTAAAAATATTTTTTAAAATAAAGTTCTCATCTCTACGATACCTAAGAAAAAAAAATAATAATCTCGCCTGTAAAAGAAAATCGGTTGAATATTATTATTACTACTTACCTCTTTCTGCATTTTTAAAAAAAAAAGTCATTACAAGATGAAGGAATTAGGTAAAATAAAAGAATATTATTAAATATTCTAAAACTATTAACGATCGTTTTCCTTGTCTAATAATTTGTTTTCTTCTTCGTTTATACTAAAATTGAAATGCTTTTAGTTTTAGTTTTACTTTATCAATGTCGACAACGGAAACATGCAAAGGGAGATAACCGAAGGCAACTGGTTGAATGTAAATTCATCCGACCAGAAACTTACAATAACTGGGAAACTAATTAATTATTGGCAACAAATGAATTTTAAAACCTGATGGAAAATAAAAAGAACGTGTGTATAAAAAGTTTGTCTTTCTAAATATTCCAGATGTAATGACATTGAGCTGTAAGAATAAAGATCACTAGATAATTTATTCAAATTTATTAATTATGGCAAACATACCATTTCCCCAAAATGCCTGTTATATATATATACACACACACACACACACACACACACACACACACACACACACACACACACACACACACACACACACACACACACACACACACTGGCATAGATCACTTTTATACTAGAAAGTTACGTTTGGGGAGACTATAGAGTTGCTTATTCAAACCTTGGAATCTTATATATCTAGTGTGAATTTGGTTATCTGATCCTGTTGAGCACCTTCTTTTTTTGCTTAATGCTTCAGCTCCTGTACCATGACAGCAGTATCTCTCGTTATTGACCACTTTTTGCTATACTGCCAAGCCTTTCCAAGTTGATTTTTTTTTTTTTTGCCATTTTAAATCTTGGCTAGATGGTCAACCCTTCCCACTGTGCGAGTTTGGTTTGCTTGTCGGTGGTTATAAGGTAAAGATCTTATTACTGCAAGTTACTGGCTACCTGAAGATTGTGTGCAAACACAAGAAACTTGAAAGTAGTGGCCAGTCATTGCCTGCCTGGTTATTGAATTAATGTTCAAATGCTCTGTCATTTTTATGGCATAGATCATTTTTAAACCAAAATGCTACCTTTGGGCAGATTCTATTTAGAGCTGCTGATTATTCAAACCTTGGAATCTTATATGCTCTAGTGTGAATTTGGTTGTCTGGTCCTGCTGAGCACCTTTTGGGGCTTAATACTTCAGCTCCTGTACCATGACACCAGTTTCTCTCATTATTGAGTGCTGGTCATTGAATTAATATTCAAAATGGCATAGATCACTTTTATGCCAGAAGGTTACTTTTGGGCAGATTCTATTTAGAGCTGCTTGTTCAAACCTTGGAGTCATATATATATATATATATATATATATATATATGAGATGAGATATTATGCTTACTTACATTACTTACATTATTCAGACTGTTATCCTTATCTTCATTGCCATATTCACAATGTTTTGCCGTTAGATGCACTGGCCTTCTTCAGATGATTGGAATTTTGAACCGAACCATTATTTCGTCCACCAGGGTAGATTGTTCTAGTTCCAGGTGCCATGCCTCTTCCAGATGTCTCAGTTATTTCCCTTTAACTCAACTCTCTAAGCTTGCTTGACCACTGCTGTGGCCTGGTACTGAATTCACAACTCTCAAGGACACATGGCCCAGTGGATAAAGACTTTGGGTAGATCCAGTGACTAGTCCCAAAGAGTTGTGGGTGATGTCCATCTCCAGTCGTTGCCATATACCTGCTGTCCCCAGTTTCTCAGTCTGCCATCAGATCGGGGCTGGATCAATTGATTGTCATTCCGAACAGGATCTATCTGCTGATTTGATAGTGTACTGTAGCAGTATTGACAGCCTAAATCAACCCGTACATTTGCAAATGCAAAAGCAACAAGTGAAACAGCAAGAAGAAACACAAAACGGTTTTAAAACCAACAAAGAATATTTGTCTTTATATCCGTAATATTCTATATTATATGTAATGCTCTAATCTTTGATGGTGTAGCGACGGTGTTACCATATTGTTGTTGTGAACGTCGAACGACGAACGTCGCGGTCATCATTATTGTAGTGATTGAGTTACCAATATTTAACTTTGGCTAGGAAAGGTGAGCTTAAAGACAATGCCTGGACGCAATGCAATTTATATTTTACGTAAATAGCACACAGTATCAAATACAAAACTGAACGGAATGATTTCAAAACATAACAATTAAATTTATTAATGTTTGATATACATGCATGCGAACTGAAAAGGTAGGACAGAGTTGTGTCCCTTCGATTAGGTAATAGTTGAACCTGAGTTCATATTAAAAGGAAGTAATATTAAAATGTAATTTAGAAGAATAAAGTTTGGAATTGTGAGTTGTAAAGTTGATAAAAGTTCAGAAGAGATTTCAGAGTTCGTACTTGCGTGTCTGACTCTTACCTCAACCAACGCGCATTTTCGACAATGGACCCACCAGATTCCATTGTAACTCCGGTCGCTAAAGAACCTGTGTCAACCCACATGGTAAATTCTTTACCATCCGCACACCATTTGCCTTTGCACGGATCGGCCTGCTTCATTTGGGTACTGGTCTCCGTTAGTATTCTTTTAGGACATCATTCGTTTGATCGTCGAAACCTTTCGTTATCGCGTTTGCTCTTCGCTTGATGATGTTGATCGCTACTCGCAACCAAATACTGAAAGATGACCAACAATTAGCAACAAAAAGAGAACAGCTCTCACCTGATGACCCCTTCAGGGACGTCTGGAAGCGCATTGCCACATTTCCATTATAGGGTGCCATCCTTCCACCAGACAGCCAAGCCAAGTATCCTAGGCCCATCTTTTGGCCGCTCCGAGTCCTTACTTGTCAGTCTAAAGCGCGACAAGTGCTCCTCAACGTGATTTACGGACACAATATCTTCTTTTTTGAAGAGGTCATTGATAGGATTGCCTTTTTGATGTTTTTGCCTGAGACAGCACTGCTTTGAAAATGGATTTCATTATCAGGAGAACGACATTCAGTTCAAAACCCAATCTAGTCAGGCAGTATTTTCTGCTTTGGAAAATAAGTGTCTGGTACAGTAAAAGGTTTTCATTAACATACACTTGTAGGTAGGTAGATCTGAAGTCCAGTAGTGCCACGTTTGACCCTTGCTGTCTTCACTCTGTTCGAAAGAAGGCCAATGTCATTTCATCTGCAAGGAAGGTGATAGCCTCAGCTTTTGGGGATGTGAAAGACATTGTATATATTGACAATCTTCCAAGGGGCCACACTATCAATGGAGAGTACTATGCCAACTTGCTGAGGCAGTTACAAAAGGCTATCAAGACCAAACGCCCAGGAAAACTAAAGAAAAGTGACTTTTTTCATCAAAACAATGTCCAGCACATATCATTGTTCTCAATGGATGCTGTGAGTAACTGTTGTTTTGAACTGGTTGATCACCGTCTCCGTTCTCCTGATTTGGCCCTATCTGACTATCATCTGTTGTCCAACATGAAAAAAAACAAACAAACAAACAAAAAAAAAAAACACTTGGCTGGGAACCAATATTGCAGTGATGATGACATCATATCTGCTGTTGATGACTTTTTTGATTAATAGGATGAAAGTTTCTTCACCAATAGGATTTCAACACTGCAACACCAATAGAAGAAACGTGTGGATGACAAGAGGGGGGGACTATGTTGAAAAATAAACCTCATTAGGAAATTTTCAGTAGAGAAACTTTTCAGCTGACCCTAGTATATTAATATAATTATATAATCCTGATCCCTGACAATCCCTTTCTTTCTGATTTTCAGTGTATTCCTATAAAATCCTTAACAATGCATTTACATTATACATATAATAGCCTTATTCTATTAGTAATGCTTGCATTCATTCCTGACCACAGACAATCCCTTTCTTCCTCATTTGCAATGCATTCCTATAGTAAAATCATTAACAATGTATTTGCATTATACATATAATAAGCCTTATTCTCTCAGTAATGTCCACATTAATTCCTGATCTCTGACAATCCCTTTCTTTCTGATTTTCAGTGTATTCCTATAGTAAAATCCTTAACAAAATATTTAAATTATACATATAAGAGCCTTATTCTATTAGTAATGCTTGCATTCATTCCTAACCACTGACAATCCCTTCCTGAATTTTCAATGCATTCCGACTGTAAAATCATTAGTAATGCATTTATATTATACATATATTAACCCTAATAGAAATTAGTAATGCTTGCATTAATTACTGACCATTGGCAATCCCTTTCTTCCTGATATTCAATGCGTTTCTATCATAATCACCAGTAATGCATTTACATTAAACAGATAATAGCCATATTCTATTCGTAATACTTGCATTAATTCCTGACCATTGACAATCCATATCTTCCTGATTACAATGAATTCCTATAGTAAAATCATTAGCTATGCATTTAGAGATCTAATAGCCTTTTTCTATCAGTAATGCTTACATTAATTCCTGACCACTGACAAACCCTTTCTTTTTTTTAATGAATTTTTATAGTAAATTCGATAGCTATGCATTTACATATAGTATTTCTAATATTCCAGTAAAACATGCCTTAATACCTGACCAGAGACAATGCACAATTTGTTACTCAAACTTTAGATGAAAGCTTGTAAAAATGTCTTGCAATATCATCAAAGCATTTTATAGAAATATTCACTTTTTGAGTGCAGAATATTGCTAAAAGTAAAAAGCAAAGTAGTGGAGTAGAGGTGAAGTCAGTGGGCAGTGATAAGAAAAATAGAAATTAAATTTTACCTACATATAATCTGAAGGTTCATTAGAACAGCAAGAGATGCCTTCCAGAAACTAAGCACAATATTAAGAAACAGGAAAATTTGTTGGAAACAAATGACAAGAGTGCTCAACTGTCATGTAATATCAATCCTCCTCTAAGACAGTGAATGTTGGACAATTTCCTCACAGCTGAACAGAAGACTTGAGGTAACAAAGATGTGGTACTACAGAAGGATGCTGAGCATACCTTTGATGGAGCATGTGAGCAATGAAGGGTTTTTAAGAAAAAGGACACTTTTACTTAGGATCAGAAAGGGAAAGTTGAAATTTCTGGAACACATAATGAAGAAAGAGGCCTTGGAAAATTTGACACTCACGACATAATGAAGGCAAAAGAGGCAGAGGGAAACAGTGAGTAACTTACCTGGCAAATTTGCATAAATAGATAGGGATATGAAGTTGTGGAGATCCATGATCGCCCATGTCCTGAAAGAACATGTCACATAAGTAACAGTGGTATGGAGTCTCCGGTGTGCTAGAATTGTTGCATGCAGATATCTATGCATCGATGTTTCAGTAGCTGTTCACAACTGTAGGGTGTGGCTTCAAAGAATTTAATGAGGTCTATGTAATGTATTATTATTATTAAAAGGTAGACCCTAAAACAAAGTTGATGCCTCTGTACCCACAATTCTTTTCAATCACTGTTGAAACTTGACTAATGCATGGAATAATAATGCAACACAAAATGTACTTAGAACAAAATGTATTGAAACAAGAAAGTGTACACAATATTTACATATAGTCTTTTGTATATTCCTGGGAAGACCGTTCCTGGAATGTGTGTTGACTGAGTCGCAGTCGGGCAGAGTCTCGAGTTGGATCTCTCCCGATTCCTTCCTCTCTTCCCGGTACCAACCATATTTATATGGTCGGTACTCCACTATGCAAATTAGGTGAATCCTACCACAACAATCACTGAACTCCATCTTGTAAATAAAGAACTTTTATTTTACCTAAGTTCTGTATTTAACTCAGTCTATTACAGTTTTCATTATATCTCATACATGTTAAATGGGGTGTAAATCTGGTGGGCAAAGAGACTCATGAAGTAAATGGAAATAGCTCTGTGCCATCTGTGCATAAGGGGTCATGTTATTTAGCTGGAAAAAAACATCAGCACCAGGCAACATACAGGTGACAAATGTTCTTTATTCCAGAAATAAATTTTCTCCTTCCTGAATTAGGATGCCATACCAGATTTTTTTAAGATTATCTCCGATCACAGGTTTCTTGCGTTATTAAAATCCAAATAATTGACAACATTGATGAGGAAGCAGCATATATATCAGCGGGGGTCAGGCGAGCATGAATTTCCACCCTATGTGGTTTTGTCTAGCGAGGTTGGTGTTGTGAAGGTACCCTACCCCTGGATGGGCTTACAGTCACATCACATTGAAACACCAGTTCTCATATGATCACCAAAGTTGAGAAACACCAAGCCTGTTCTGCACTTAGATGGGTGACTTCTTGAGAATATCAGGTGCTGTAAGCTTGGATATGTGGGTAGTATAACGGGTTAGAATTGTTAATTGCATAGCTGAGTTCCAGTCTCTGTTGGGTATGTTATATTCACTAACATCCAAATACCTTTGAGGAAAGGTATGAATCCACTTCTCCCCTAGCTATGGGTTAATTAATAAGACTTGTACCAGTAAATCAAACAATTCTTACAATCTAAAAAATATTTTCTGGCTTTAAATAACCTGCAAAGGTTTGGTAAGCCATAGAAAATGAATCATGATGTAATTTGGAATCACCCTGTTAGAGAGCAATAGACTATAATCATGTTGGTTTTTAATTGATAAAAAGAAGTTTCCTTTTTTTTACGGATTACACCTGACAAGAGCTGAAGCCAAAACTCTGTTAACAACAGCAACTATGCAAAAAAGAATTCTGAGTATGTAAACAGTGTTTGATAAAAGCTTATTTATTTACAAAATTTATGCACACTTAATTAAAAATCTGAACTGGAAGAAAGATTGTAGTCAAGTCAGTAGTAATTTCTTTTAGGAATGGAATGTTTTAAAACTATACATATTATCAGATATAAAAGTAATTAAAAAAGATATGGAAAAAATTGTATTTGCACCTTAACTGACAGAGACTTCTACACAAAATTTAAAACTCGAAAGACATTAACTAGCAGAAAATCTCCTGCATTAAAATGGGTTTTTCTGCAGAGTGTGTTTTCATGTGTTTTCTTAAATTTGAAGTTGCAGAAAATTTTGAGCCACAAACCTCACACTGAAATGGTTTTTCTCCAGTGTGTGTCCGCATATGTTCAGTAAGTCTGGAATTAACAGAAAATTTTGCTCCACAAACATCACATTGGTAGGGTTTCTCTCCTGTGTGTGTTCGCACATGTTTCTTCAAAATGGATCTATCTGCAAATTTTGTCCCACAAATATCACAAGGGAAGGGTTTCTCCCCTGTGTGTGAACGCATGTGCCTTTTAAGATGTGAACCCAATGAAAAGTTTGATCCACAAATTTCACAGCTGTAAGGTTTTTCACCAGAGTGTGTTTGCATATGTCTCTTGAGGTTGAAATTTTCAGTAAATCTGGACCCACAAATATCACAGTGGAAAGGTTTTTCCCCAGAATGAGCACGCAGGTGTTTTTTAAGACTTGAACTATGAGAAAATCTTGCTTCACAAATATCACAGTGGAAAGGTTTTTCACCAGTGTGAACTAGGACATGTGTTTTGAGGGTTGAATTAAGTGAAAATTTGGCACCGCAAACCTGACATTGGAATGGTTTTTCACCAGTGTGTGTTCGCATGTGCCTTTGTAACTGAGATCTTTTGGAAAATACTAACTTACAAATCTCACAGTGAAAGGGTTTTTGACTGGTGTGTATAGTCAGATGATATTCAAGGTTGGAACTATCTGTAAAACTATATTTACACATCTCGCAATAAAATGAGTTTTGTTCAGGACTTGTTTCTGTGCAGGGTTTTGAATATGAACTTGCATATGAATAAAAGTCAGCATCAGTAGGCTGGCATTCAAGATTGTTAACATCCATTCCAGCAAAATTTCCAGAAATGCTTTTGCCATTATCCTTCCATTCTGGCTTTGTTTTTGAGATTTCTCTGGAATTTTCATAACAATTTGTACTGCTACTTTTATTTTCTATGTTTATATCTTCCATTTCCATGATGCGATGTATATATAAATATATATATAGTTTTAAGTTATGTTATATTTATGGGTAAAAGGGCTCAATATCAGAGATAGAGCATATGTAATTATAAAATATAAAATGAACACTAAGGTCAACACCTAGTGGTGACAGTCTGTTTCATGCTTGAACACAGTTATCAGGCTATATATATATATATATATATATATATATATATAAGAAAGGAAAACCTTTCTTTACCAAAATTTTATTAAATCTTTATCAAATTTTTCTTTATACACACACACACATATATATATATATTACTGTAGTTTAATGGATTTAAAGGCAAGCAGACTTTTGCAAAGAATATGCTCTATACTAAAAATAGACGAACAACTGTTAAAAGATAAAGAAAAGTTCAAAAGCCTGTTGACATTTCTTTTACCTATTAACTATATATGCATAGCTGCAAATTGAATGGAATTATTCTTAATGAGGTATCTTACAAAACTTCTGTCACACTTTCTTCTCTAACATCTTTTTTTTATATCAAAGTATACAGGTGCAGGCGGGGTGATGGCTAACAGAATAGAAAATGGAACCAGTATGAAAATTTCAAATTCTGCTTGAAACTTTTTGTGTTCACTATGCACTAACACTGTTGGGGAAGACAAGAACCTATCTCTTTCTCTCCCCCAGTTATTGGTAAAATAGCAATGCAGACTGTACTCTTTAACCTTAGTCAGCCAAGGTTAACATCAGTTGAAGCCATACCTGACTATGAGGGAAAATAACAAAAGGTAGGACATGCAATGCCATGTTGTCAAAATATGATTGGCATGCACACAAGGTGAAGAACCAGTTGACTGCAGAATATGAAATTATAAGAGTTGAATTTTTTCAGTATTGGTAATTGATTATTGAAATCAATATCCCAATCGCTTTCAAATGAATCTGTATGGATAAAACAAACTGTTGCGTTTTTTAAGTCCATTTTGTTTTTACATTGACATTCACCATGTGTAAGACCCGAGAGCCACTCGAGGTAGAGGTTTACAAAGTAAGAGGCACAGTTTATGTGGATATACAAGAAAGGTAGTGGTTAATCCTAGACTTGAACAGATTGTAGTGACCAGGGAAGAATCACCTTGGGAGTCAATTCCACAGAGCAGTAGTCCATAGGAAGAATCTGCTTGAGTAGAACTTACATCTCACCAATGGAATACAAAGGGAAGGAGAGTGGTTTGCTGCAATGTGTGTAGCATGACGGGTCTTAACTGTGAAGGCTAGAAGAGATGAGACTAAGGAATGTAGTCCTCCCGAAAACTTTCCATGGAAATAGCAACAGAGCAGCAAGAGGCTGTTATTATAACCTGAAAATAAACCAGAAATATAGTGAGAAATATTTGGACAGGTTTTAAACCAATCACAGAAAATAGACGGAAAGGTTATATGTTAGGAAACTGATTATTCTATGTATGGTGAGTACAACTAGTTAGAGAAGTCAAACTAATACTGTTTGATACAAACTGGTTCATAAAAATGACCTTACATTATTAATAAACATCCCACTATAAATATAAGTCTAAATTAACACAATTTACATTTGGACTATTGACCTCATCTTTGTTTTTGCTTTCACAACATTTCGACCATTGTGCCATCCAGGCTTCATCAGGTGTATATTGATCTGGGTAGCCTCCAGAGAATTTTGAAGTGAACCCTTTCTTTAATCTACGGGAGTAGACTGTTCTCATTCCACCTGCCCATGTCTAGGGATATCTTGTCTAGTTCTTATTTTTAGTACTGCTCACCTTGTTTTCACTGAGTTCAAGTAGACACTGTCCAGCCCAGGGATTGAACTCACAATTACTATATCATCAAATTCACAAACCAACGCTATAATTCACTAGGTAGAACAGCCTAGAGGATTAAATTCCGAAAGTATCAAAAGTATTTTCTTTTTTACTGATCTTTACTCCAAAGTTTATTTCATGGACACATCTGATATAATAAATATCTCACTTATTAGCTATTGTGGCACATGGGGCCTTCATACCTTGCTCGATTCAGCAGTAGCAGCAATAGAAGTAATCAGCAGAGTACAACCAGAAGTCCCACAAATCATATAAGTACAGACCGAGCCTATTTCAGTCTCTTTTCCACCTTTCCTTTTCAGTGACCACTACCATCAAGACCCATCTTGAAAGGCTTCTCTCAACCATTGCTGCAGAAGACACGTGGCCTATCCTAGCAGCCTGACTTCACACTCCTGTTCCTCATGGGAACAGGCAGAGAAATCTCCCTTTAAGACACATACCTAAAGGAAAAACTACACAAACACACACAAGCAACCGGGGAATATTTTACTACAATAAAGACTATATTATTATTATATATTAAGGTGTATCAAAAGCATTTTCATTTTTTTATAGACATTTACTCCAAAGGTTCTTTAAAAAAAAAAAAAAATATCAGAATAACCCCAAGCAAGACAGTAATGCCACTAAAACACAAGGGGTTACTGGGTGTGGAAGAGTTAAGAACGAAAACATTAATGATGAGCAGAAAGAGAAAAGAGTAATCTGGTTAACAGTAGATTGCGATTGACATTGCATTTAAATTTTTGCAGATTAAAGGTGGCTTGAAAGCATAGAGCCAGAAGGGAGTTCCACAAACAATAAGGGTGAGAGAAGAAAATGTTAGCATAAAATTTACAGCTACATCTAGCCAGCACAACTATATATTGATGATATCTTGATGACAGTCTAGTGTTGCACTTACATTAAAACCTCTAGGTACCATAGTGAAGAGCTCATTTGAACAATTGCCACAAAAGTATAGAAAAGACAGAGAAGCAACCTTACAGTGGTGGGAAAGTCACTGTAGTTGAGCTACCAGATTAGGACCAATAATACTGCAGATTCTTCTTTAGATCTTATCAAGGAACTCAAGATAGATAGCAGGGAGCCCTGGACCATATATGGCAGCAATATTCTGAGCATGGACGAATGGTAGATTTATAGATATGCAAGATAGATTCTG
The DNA here is from genome assembly GCA_963932145.1 of Acanthosepion lycidas. Lineage (NCBI taxonomy): Eukaryota > Metazoa > Mollusca > Cephalopoda > Sepiida > Sepiidae > Acanthosepion > Acanthosepion lycidas. Next base: position 50,481,113 of record OZ010614.1, read on the forward strand.
GAGAGAAAAAATGTCTCGCCAGACATAGTGAACAAACTTTCTTAGCAGCTGACCTAGCAATGGATTCAATATAGTCTTTCCAGTTCATGTCAGCTGAGAACATTAGCCTGAGAAGGTGCAACAAGTCACTTAGAATATCAATGGTTCACGATAAGGTTAGCAACCGTAGAGAATGGACAAACATGAATGAGATATGAGAGGCATAACAAAATATAAGTTTATTTTAACAAAAAATTGACAAGAATGGAGAAAAGGAAAGAATGAAGTGTCGAGTTCCTGATTTCTGGATAGTGGTCCAGCAGATCTGTGTAATGTGAAGTTGAAGTTGATGTTGATGGTCGAACGCTGTTGTGCGCCAAAAAGAGTAATGGTTGGCGCCAAATGGTCTGGAAGAGGTAGTAGCCACAAACGTGGAAAAGATTAATTGTAAGAATCACCTTTTTTTTTTTCTTTTTCTTTTTTTTTTTTTTTTTTTTGAATAAACGCTACAAGGGAGGTAACTTTGTCTATGAATGTTTTCTTTTGGTAAAAGAAGAAAAACCAAAGAAAACTTAGAAACAGAATTAACCTGGTCGGTTAGGAGACTCCGACACGAATTCAAGATAGAATCACCAAATTTATGAGTTGCAAGAAAACTTTCGTCACATAGAATGAAGTATAAGACCACCCAGAAGATGCAAATACCACGTGTGATGACGCGTGTATTCCTAACTTATTGCTTGGACAGGAAGTAAGGTCCGTTTGATACTGAGGGTTCATGACGAATGCTTGTTGTTTTTTTCTTTTGGGAAGAGAATCTTGTCGTATGTAGGAAAGTCGGAAAGTTGAGCAAAGATCGCGACAAGGATGATGAAAGGTAATAGACTTTTTATAGTCAAATTCTTTGCCTGAAGCTACCTTCGCCATACGCTTCAAACACCTAGACTTCGGTAATAGGCTTTTTATAGTCAAGTCTAGGTGTTTGAAGCGTATAGTGAAGAGGGAGAGACGGAAAATGCATCTTTCCGACTCGATGCCCGCAGGTCGTCTCTTGCATGTGGATACTTTTTGGCGGGGATCCAATGGGTTACGTGACCTTTGACCTGTGGCAAATGTTAACCGTCAAACTACTTTGAATGTTCCTTAACGTTGAAAGTGTTGGGTCATTGCTGAAAGGGGAGCAACGACGACGAAGGAAAGAGAAAGAGAAAAGATTCGAGGCAACCGTTGACGGAAGGGGGGAGTGTGCCAGGTAAATATGCCTGCTGATAGATTTACACTGGTCAACACGATTTTTGGTACCAAGATAAAAAAAGTTTTTTAATTAATTTGATGGCGCTGATTCCGAAAATGACCTTAGTTTTTCATGGCTAGCTATCATCTTTGCTGTACTGAAATTGTTCATTTTTGGAAAAAAAATTAATTTATGATCTTGTCTGATCGCAAAATTTAGTTAATAAAGGTCGTAGAAACCCATCAATTTTCAGCAAGGCCTAGAAATTTATGTTAGCCACCTGAAATAAACTATTTTTATAAGAAAAAAGTGTTTTTGAGTAAAAAATTTTAAAATAGAAATACCAAATTTTTCCAAATTATCGCCAAAATTCAAATTAACTGATAAACTTTATCAATAACTAGCAGCATGGCCCGACGTTGCCCGTGCTTGATTCAAAAATCGTGCGACTCATACAGCAATCGCTATCACTTGACTTAAAATATTTTTGCCTTTCCTTGCCTTTAACGGAGTGCCCTTTGCTGTGCTGATGTTGCTACATGCCTTACTTCTTGCCTATCTCACACTGCCAATTTTTTCTAAGCTCTATACTAAACATTAAATCTGTTACAAAAAAAGAACTAAACAAAATGAACACAAAACGATCAGCTTTAAAAAAGGACTCGTAACTGGAAAAACCGAACGAAAAAATAATGTTAACAACAAATACTTTTTCACACCCAACCCACTTCTGCGGAATGAGAATCAACGTTGAGTTTAAGCAAACGAATGAGCCAATTGCAGTAAAGTGCCATGCAGATTTAAATTTTTCCCACTTGTGACGAATGCAGCTATCGATTTTTTTTTTTTTTTGCATGCTAGCATGCTAGTTAACATTCGTGTCAGTCAGCTGACTGGCTCCCACACTGGCCGATAGAATCTTCCTGCCTATTCGTGGCAGCCAGTTATAGGCTCTCACTCTGGCCAGTAGAAAATCGCTGCAAACTACATGAAAAGTGCCGTAGAAGTATGAAAAAATCGATTATTTCCACTATCGATGGGAGTTGGGAAATGCAAAGTCGGTCTTGGTTTTCTCACTAACTTGGAGCATGTGCATGTAAATTTTGGTGCAAATCCGACGAAAATTGCGGCCGTGCATTCGTTACACACACACACACACACACACATCCTGCCTTTTATAGAGATACACTTTAAACCTGATAATTAAAGTGATATCAAATAAATAAATAAACAAATAAATAAAATAGAATAAAATAAAATAAAAAATAAAAATAAATAAACCCTTAAAATTTTCTGTTTAATAATATTCATAAATTTATCCCATCGTTTTTATCCCTTCACTACAGAAGGAAACCAAGAACATTGAGAGCATTTTGTTTTCACAGTTAGAAAAAAACTCCAACTAAAGACAACCCAATTGAATGCTAACGCACCTATTCCACTGTAAATGATGCCGTTGGAGTATCAAAAGGGACTTAAATAACATTGAACATGACAGACAATCAAAAAAGAGAAAATCTTACCGTAGTTTTCTGTACATGAATACTTTATTTCTGCTGTTAGTTTATTAAATGATTTGATGAAAATACTCGTTGGTCTTGGTATATTCAATCATGTTATTTTTAAAGACTTATGGTCTGATTGTCATTTCAAAAATAGTATTTCTTTATAAGCAGACCAATATTTGTTAGTTTAAATGAGGGTTTCTTCGATTTTATTTTGAGAAATATTGCCATCGGTCAATAAACAGAAAACAACGAGTTTTTTTTCCCAAAATGAGGCACTTCTATACAGCAAAAATGATAGCTAATCAAGAAAAAGTAAGGTTACTTTATTTTCAGATTCAGCAACCTCAAAAAAAAGATGTTTGATGTCATGACATCATTTCAAAATTTTTGTGTTATTTATTGTCAATTAAGTGCTGACTGATGAAAAAATCTTAAATGAATAAAAGACACTAAGCAACTTGATTAAAAAAAAACACTTGGTGAAGCTGGTGAATTATGTTTGTTGGAATTGTTAGCCAAACACCGGCTCATTTGCCAATCAATTCAAGCTTTATAAAATGGTAAGATTTCATTTTGGTTCACATATTTTTATCATTTAGTCATTTTTTTTTAATAAATTTATGAATAAAAAATATTGTTTTCATATTTATTTCTTTATAAATTGATAAATGATAAATATTGAATTGAAGTTGGTTCACATATTAATTTTGTAAATATTTAAATTATTCTTAAGAAAATAAACAATCTAATAAATAAATAGTATAATATTTTTGTTGTAAATTCTCAAGAACAAAGAAAATGTATAAATTCACTTTCATCACATGTTTAGATTTTATTCCAATCCTAATCATCGCTTTTTAAAAGCAATAATCATTGTTGAGGTAGTGACACAAAGTTTCACGGCAATACTGTAAAAAAATTGCTCAAGCCCCCTCGACATGTCTCAGGTGTGCCGTAATGGCCCCAGTTCACACCCAAAGGAGAGGTACTGCCTGAGGGCTAACTCCCTCTTGAGCTGTTATTATTTTGATTTTTGAAATTACCCAGCCGAAGCCGAAGCCAAGAAAAACCTCTCTTTGACACACACCATTTTTTTTTTGCATGCACAAAGGTTAAACTTTACCCCAAAAGTTTAAAAACTTTACCCCCAAATAAAAAAAAGTACACAACGAAAAAAAAAAAAAAAATAAAGAAAAGGAAGGAAGAAAGAAAAACAAAACAAAGTGTTGCGGAAAAACGTCGTTACATTTTAAAAAGAAGACGAATCATATCCAATCCAATAACAACCCGAAGAAAAATAAATTTATTGTTCCTTTGATTTTCCATACACTCATTGCATTTTTTTTTTTTTTTTTTTTTTTTAGAAACATTAACCACTTGTTAAAAGAAATAAATAAACAAATGATAGAATTTGATAGCACCAGAACTTGAATGAATAACCATGTCCTCAATGACATACGAATATAAAAATGTTGAAAACAAAATCATGTATATCAGTTCATTCCAGTCGCCGGGTTAAGCGATAAAAAATATATGGATAGCCATTACGGTAATAAATGCTTTAAAACTAGACATACCATCAGACATTTTATTCTATTTCTGCGATTAGGAATTACTATGCGTCGAAATCGTACAAAATAAATAAATAAAAAAAAAAAATATTTATAAATTTATTACTTATAAATAATAAATAAATATTTGTGATTAGCCGTTTTTTGTTTTGTTCTTGCAAAAAAACCTGACAGAATAAGTTCAATCCTCGTCAACGGTTCTCCTAAAAAAAAAAAAAAAATACATTTTGCTGGAGTGAGAAGGTTGGCAAAGTTCGTGCCTCGCCAAACTGAACATAAAAAATAAATTTCATAAAAATAAAATAAAATAAAATGATTTAGTCAAAATTTGGTCACAAACTGAATAATGACGATCGACTCTCTTGTCTTCTTACTCCTCCTGGCACATACCGAGTATGTAAAAAAAAAAAAGTCGAAGATCCCGGTGGAGAGGCGGGGTGGGGTGGGGGGGGGCGAAGTAGTACTTCCCTTTCCTTAAGGAGGTGGGCTGGGTTTATTGCCCGGCGCTTGAGAAGGGGAAGTACTGAGGGGGCGTGCAATTTTTCTACCGTATTGCCGTGAAACACGCTTTAATTCTTGCCCTTGTGCCAAATTCGGTAGCGACGTGGGCGCGCTGAAAAATGTCTTAAAGAAAAGAAGAAAGAATGATTGTAAATAAATAAATGAATTACCTTATGACAGTGTAAAGTATTGTACTACTCACCATTGTCCGTGTGCAAAAAAAATTAAGAAAAAAAAAAAAGGCTCCATAAAAATCTTGCAGAAGAGAATAAAGAGAAAACAAGCATATATGTTGAATCACGTGAAGAATATCGGAATCAGCAAACTCCGGACACGTTTTCTACCCTCCTCCTCCTCCGAATTTCTTTGTCGGCTGCAAAAGGAACAAGGGAGATAATCGACATTAATATATATATATATATATATTTTTAATTTTAAAAAAAATTTTGACCTTTTAAAAACAATATTAAATTTTAATGGATTAAATTAAAAATATAAAAATTTTGAATAAGTGTCACTGCTTTTAATATTAAAATGGTGTTTTTGGTCAATGAAACCAGAAAATTCTCCCAAAAGGACACCACTGTTTCTTTCCCAAAGTGGATGATAACATCAATTTGTAGGCTCTGTTATGTTGAAAGAAAAAAATTTAAAACCTCTAACTTTATAGTTAAAAATAATAATTCACCTCTTAGATCAAAATTAAATAGGACAAATATTATTTACAAATTTAAAAGCCCATTAAGGAATTGTATTCCTTACCAATCAAAATTCGTAAATAATTATATAGGCCATATACTACATGTTTGACACAAAGACTCAGACTACACCTTTCTGACCATTGCTCAATTAGGTCGCATTTAAATACTCAATGAGACTAAATCAAAGCACCTTGTCTGTTGTATTCAATGAAATGTGCATGAAAGAAGGATTGCTGCCTAAATACACACATCTTATATATATATATATATATATATATATATATATATATATATATATATATATATATATATATATATGTGTGTGTGTGTGTGAAAAGTGTGTGTATATAAATATAAATAAATATATATATGTATAATTATTTATATATTATATGCGCAGTACTTATTAGAAAGTGCTCAATATCAGAGATAGAGCTAACATATTTGGTTGGATAGATGTGAGTTTGTGACCCTGGGTTTCACGCTTTAGCGATCGTCAGACAAACAGCGTGAAACCCAGGGTCACAAACTCACATCTATCCAACCAAATATATATATATATATATATATATATATATATATATATATATATATATATCCAGCATTTGCGGCCTGACAATTGCGTCCAGCATGAAACAGCGCCTTATATATATATATATATATATATATACATGTCATGAGTATACATACATATACAATACAGTTATACAAATACATACATATGTATAGTTGTCATGAGCTTGCAATATAAAAAAGTTTCTATTATAGTATTTTCATGGAAGATTATAGTTTTGTATACACTATTATATGTAAGTGTAGGGCCGGCATGTACTACTCCTGAAACCCCTAACCAATAGAGGAAAACTTAATTGGAGGACCTAGGAGTGTTTTGTGACCCTCTTATCTTATGAACGCTTGTTTTTTTTTTCTACCTACATTTATATACATTACAAATTACACTAAGCCCAAGTGACTATCAAAGAATGAAAAGTTTTCATGGATCTTCACATTATTCTGGGCTCTTTTTTTTATAGTTGAATGTGTTAAATTATTCAACTTTTTAATGAGAAAAATCTCAAATTGCTGCAAAACATTATAGGTGACTATTTTCACCAAGCAAAATGTTAGTCCTGCCAAAGTTAAATTTGAATTTCTTGTTTGTGTGGCCATATCCTTCTTTGTCAACACCTAAAATAATCTTGACTGAAATTGTGATCCAGGCTACTGCAATTTCAAATATATAGAACTAATATATAAAACACTATATTTTGATATGATTCCATATACAGGAAGTAATATTTATAAATGATGCAGTGCGCTAACTGTTAAGATGGAATGATCTATTTTGTCATGTCTCTAATTTGTATTTAGATACATTGTATTTATTTTCAATTTTTCTAATTGAATTGCTCACCTATATTGCATATAATCCATTATTGTACATAATTAGGTTACAATAGAATTTGTATTTTATATGGATACTTCCTTATGAAAGTTGAGATGTACAAGAGTGGGGGGACTCCATATCACAGATTTGGGGTGGGAATAGGAGGCACGAGACTCTTGCACTGGCCTTGTGTAAGTGACATTGCAAAATGGCTTGCAATTATATGTAAGTGATATTCATCTTAAAATTAATGATAAAATACTTCATTAAGGGATCAAATGACATGACAGTGCCTAAGGACAAATGATCTTGGACTTTCATGCTTGCAAAATAAACCCCCAAAAAACAGAGTGCCAAAAAGACAGTATTTCCCTTGATACTTATTATTTCAACTACCTTCACTCCTTGGCAATGTTTGTTTTAAAAAGTGATGATTAGAATTGTAATAAACATATGATGAAAATGACTTTATACAATTCTTTTTTTTTTGAAAATTTACAAAAATATTAAACAATTTTTATATATTAGATTGTTTATTTACAAAAATAATTTTATATATGCAGCATTCTAAAAACTAATACAACCATAATAAAATGAATGTAATAATATTCATTCATGATTTACAAATCTATAAGAAATAAAAATAAATATGAAAACTATTCATAAATTTATAAACATTTACAAAAATTATTAAAATATGTGAGCCAACTATAAGGAAATCCTTATTATTTACCATTTTAAAAAATTCAAACTAATTTGCAATTAATGTTTTTGCCAACCATTCCAATAAAGAAAGTATCTAAAAATAATAGCTGTATTATTGCAATTATCTCGCCTTAATAAATATTTTCAATGTGCAAGAATTGAAAGGGAACGGATATCATTTTACACCGCTTACTTCCGTTAACGACTTTTCATTCTGGATAAGGTTTTTAGTCATTGACTTTATTTACCTTTCTTCATTGTGGAACAAATGTTGATTAGTCGTTACATTGCGAAAATGTAAAAAAGTTAAATGGATTTAGGTAAGTTCTAAAACGTTTTCATTTATTTGGAACATTTTAAATTTTGCTTACATTTAAAGCTGATAAAAATGATTTAATCTCTATCGGCTCAAATGTTTAAAAAATCGGACATTAAGTTTACTGTTTAACTTTTCAAATGATTTCCAGACCCAAGCAGGGATTTACCTCCCTTAGACCCTAACATTATTTTATCGAGTTTCATATTCTGAGCGCACTTTAGATTTGGGAAGTGAAATAGTCAGAAGTAAAAGGAAAAATATCGTCTTAGCTTAGGCAATTAATTTTTAAATTAAAAAAAAAATTAGGCTATAAAAAAAAAAGGTAATTTGCTTTTTAAGCCCCGCGCTAAGTATCTAATAAAAATTTCTCACGTATAACTTTTTTTTTTACACTGTAAAAGTAATCTGTAAATAATTTACATGCTTAATTCGAAAATAACAAAGAAATTTTGATTAAAATCTACCGTTTTGGAGTTATTGACAATAAAAGTTTGGAACTTTGGACCCATTTGTGTTGGGGCAACCATTACTAGCGTTGTTTGGATATATTTGGCGCGGAATAGCCTTGATTATTGCGCATGCATTGAGTCCTCAGTTGCTCAGTCATTGAGTCAAGTAAGAACTGTAAAAAGGCCGTTAACAAGGTAATCTTCCGCACAAATCTAATCAGCAGCGAATGCATGCAAACAATGCTAATAATGGCTGTCGTGCCGTAACATGAATAAGTCCAAACTTTTATTGTCCATCGCTTCTAAATGGTAGATTTTATCAAAATTTTTTTATTATTTTCTAATTAAGTATATAAATTTACACCTAAATATAACTATTTAGGAAATTTTTATTAGATACTTAGCATGGGGCTTAAAAAGCAAATTACCCAAAAAACCATATAACTTAGAACTGAGTTTTTATGTATGTTTTTAATTGTTTTTTTACACATAAAAATTCAGTTTGACTGTTATATAAATGGCATCACCTTGAGTGATTTGAAATTGGTTACAGAAAGTGCCAGAATTAACCAAAAACAGTTACATTATATACACATAACACAATTTGAATAGAGCAACATTCAAAAGTATTTGGTGGGATGGGGGGTAAACAAAAAAATAAAAATTTAGTGAATTTGATGATTATATAAAACAATTCGGAAATTTTATAAAGTTATTAAAAAGTTGGATAGACAGAACTTGTTGATATTATTCAATCAAACACATTAGTTTCTAAAAGTACATGGTCTCAAGTCAGCAAAAAAGATCTCATTACAAACAGATTCAATTTCAAACTATCAGATACACAACTGAAAGCTCTTAGTTTCAGCTTGAAATATGCCACTGGAATGTGGAAAGAGGATAATACTGATTTTATAATACCCCCCCTCTCTCTCTCTCTCTCTCTATATATATATATATATATATATATATATATATATATATATATATATAGTTTATGAAAAACTAGGTAATCTGTATGGGCAAACCTAAGGAGGATAAAATCCAGAGAGCTCAATGTAAATCCAGAGCAAATAATTTAAATAAAAACAGACCACTTTAAGGTTCCATGTAATAAATTATTTCACCACAGCCCTTTTAAAGGACTGCGGATCATCAGACTTTACTTCCAAACAAAAAATGAAAAGAAAATTTACACATTTTTGACGGGCCATATTAAATGTAAATTAACAAAGTGAGGAAGGATGTGTCAATATCTGCTAACTCACTCATGTCTTCTCTCTCTTCCTCACTTCGTTAATTTACATGTTTAATATGGCCCGTTAAAAATGTTTAAATTTTCTTTTCATTTTTTCTTTGGAAGTAAAGTCTGATGATCCGCAGTCCTTTAAAAGGGCTGTGGTGAAATAATTTATTACATGGAACCTTAAAGTGGTCTGTTTTTATTTAAAGTATATATATATAAAATACACCCCATGAAAGGAAGCATATAATTTTCACAAATTACAAAAGCATGCAGGAACACTTCAGTATTAGATTTTAATAAATTTTTGATTAGTTTTTTTTTTTTTCATCTAAATTTAATTTAGTTTTTATTACTTCAGTATTAGATTTTAATAAATTTTTGATTAGTTTTTTTTTTTTTCATCTAAATTTAATTTAGTTTTTATTACATTAGTATCTGGAGTTACCTCACTTACTGTCCTAAAAAAATGCCGCCAAGCTTATAAATAGTGAAATTCTCTGTCATTCTCTTTTTCCTATTTCACCTATGGGACAGATGTAGGTCGCACATAGTTAAGAACACTGCTGCTCAAGTGCATTTGCTTCCCTTAGTCCTCTGTTGACTATTGAACTCTTTCACACATGCATATACACACATGTGTCTATCACACATGCTTGTTACACTTACTTCTACACAAACACCTTCACTAATTTAAATGTTTTCTCCTTTCATATTCATTGTTTTGTCACACACAACACTCTTTTACTACCTATGTATACTTTTGTTTTGTTAATACTTACTTGCCATTCATTTTTATATATAGTTTTTTCTTTACATTTTAATTTTATTACTCGGGCTTACATCCTGAGTCCACCATTTTTGCTATGGGGATAAATATACCAGGATATATATACATAATGAAAGAGATAGATACAAACACCTATTAGTATCTGCACATTCCTGTAAAAGCAGAAAAAAATTCCTTAAAAATTGCATTGAAGAAAAAGTTATTCCTCAAAGTTCACAGATTACTCAAAACTTTACATCACATATTTCCTCTTGATATGCCCAAATTCAACATCACCTCCACTGGACTGGACACATGTCCTGAATGCATCTCACTTGACTCCCACATATTGTCTTGTTTGGAGAGCTCACCAGTGGCAAGAGGCTATGTAGAGTCCCAAAATGATGCTTCAAGATTCAGTTGAAGACATCCCTGATACAGGCCTACATCAACCCCAAGACTTGGGAAAATGCTAGCTGCAAATCATCCTTCCTGGCATAGGACCATGTGAGTTGGGACTGAGACTTTAGAGTCCAACCGTCGATATGTAGAGGATCTGCAATGTGCTGTCAGGGCCCATGATGACATAGGTATGTGTACTTAGGATAAGAATAATCTTAAACAAAAACATATCAACAATCTCTAGCAAGTGTTCCAAGAAGTACGATAAACTTTCCAAAATAGAAACTGTGATCCGGATTGGAATCAGTGATGGCATGTACGCAGTATCTATCATAAAAAATTCAGAATTAATAAATACTACATATTTAAAATACCTTGGTGTATGGATCAGTTTAGTATCGGGAGAAATAGAACATAGAATAAGTACCACTATGGGTAGTTTCATCCAAAGCATTAATTTAAATATTCAAGTCATGTTCTTAAATAGCCTTATCTCATCTAGACTCTCATACTGCTGTCATGCATGGTATCCAACTCATTCAGAAATGTCTAAACAGTCAGTTGTATACAACTGCTTCAGTGTTGATATGATTTCCTCTTTAACTTTTGTAAAAAATTAAAAAAACAGATTATTATTATCAGTAGTTGCAGATGCAGACCCTGCACTATTAATAATCTTTTTCATTTCTTTCCTATTGATAAGATTTCCTTTTCAGCTTTTGTAACAAACATACAGATTATTATTATCATGGTGAGTGTAAATGCAGACTTAATAGTCTTTTCTTCTTTCAATGATGATATGGTTTCCTTTTCTGCTTATGTATTAAACATACAAAACTCAGATCATATTCATTATGGTGAGTGTGGATGCTGATCCCATGCTACTAACAATTTTTTCATTTCTTTTCTTTTTCCAATATTGATAATATTTCTTTTCAGGTTTTATAATAAACATATACAAATCAGATCATTATTATCATGATGAGTATAGATATAGACCCCACACATAAATCTTTTCATTTCTTCTTTCAATGTTGACAGTATTTCTTTTTAGCTTTTGTGATACACATACAAAAATCAGATCATTATCATTGTAAGTATAGATGCAGAACCCCACTACACACACTAGTTTCATTTCTTTTTTTACTTTGTTAGTATTTTCTTTCACTGTTGATATGATTTCCTTTTCTGCTTTTGTAATAACCATACAAAAATAAGATCATTGTAAGTGTGAATGCTGACCCAAAACTTATGTTGCAAATTCAACTGGAAATTTCTTTATTCTTCAATTTCAAGCATTTTGAATTACTCCTTAACAAAGACCTTGCTATAGTGTGCCATTTTATTGACATAAATCCCCCAAAACAGAGAATGAAACATTATAATATATATATATATATATATATATATATATACTTAAATTGTCAAAAAATAAATTGTTAATATTTGTTCTTGCAGGATTGGCCAGAGAACAGAATAGAAATAGAAATCATGGTTGTGCAATCAATTCTTCTTACTTTTCAACATCAAAGAACATACAGAAAACAGATAAAAATGCAGATGACCATATATGACTTTGAAAATATTGCTAAAGAATTAGAGGAATTAAATGTCTCTCAAAAAAAAAAAAAAAAAGAGAAAGTGTTTGAAGAAACCAAGATTTTGAGGCTAAATTTGTTTCCATTGTTTTAAAGAGATGCAACCAACTGACAAAATAAGCTTAGAATCTGAAGCTAATAGTTCTCTATTTGATATTTCTGGGGAGGGAAGGGTTAGTAAAAATTACAAGTCTCTTTTATGCATGAAAGAATTTCTTTCAAATTCTTCTCTTATGCAACACTAGAAAACTCACACTGGAGATAAACCTTTTCCCTGTGAGACTTGTGGAGCAAAGTTTTCACGAAATTCAAGTTTAGTTATACATATTCAAAAACATACTGGTGAAAAACCATTCCAGTGTGGTATATTTGGTTCGGAATTTTCAGAAAATTCAAAATTGAAGATTCACATGAGAACACACACAGGAAAAAAAAAACATTTCACTGTGAAATTTGTTGGACAAATTTTTCATAAAGTGAAACTCTAAAAAAACACATACTGGGGAAAAACCATTCACTTACGTTTGTGATTCAAAATTTTCATTTCATGCAAGTTTAAAAATACACTTGAGAACACATACTGGTGAAAAACCCTTCCACTGCAAGATTTGTGAAGCAAAATTTTCAGACAGCTCAAACTTCAGAAAGCATCTGCAAATTCATAGTGGTCAGAAATTTGTGATTCACAGTTTTCTGCAGGTTCATGAGGAACATGCGTGAACACATACTTGGGAAAAGCCATTCTCTTGTGAGATTTGTGGAGCAAAATTTACCCAAAATTCAAGTCTGCATAGGCATATGCAAAGACACATTACAGAGAAAAAATATTTCCTTGTGACATTTGTGCATCAAACTTTTCAAGTAATTCAAATTTGAGAAGGCATCTGTGTAAGATAAATCCACAAAATATTATTTTTTTGATTTTTATATTTATGAAAATGTATGGAAGTTAATTTTGAATAAAGTGTTTAAAAAGGGGATTTAATCTTTTTTTTGTTTTTATAAAACTTATACTTGAAAAGTTAAAGGGCATTTTATAATAAAACCAAATTTTCTTACCTAATTTTCTTGTGTGTAATACAAGAAATTTGGAACAAAAATTAAAAGGAAAAAGTGTAGTCATATTATACATTACACATTTTCAGAAATTTTTACTCAGATTAAAAAGCCTCGTACTGTGACAATGTAATCGTCTTAGCAACGAAACATGAGGCTGTAGGATTAAAAGCATGTATAAGGTGAGAGCAGAGAAGGAAAGAAAGAGGGTGATGTTAACTTGAAAATAACATAATTTTGGAAGGAAGTGAAGGTGGAAAATCAGCTTAGAAAATGAGAATAAATTTTAAAATTCCTAAACTGGAACTGTGAGGATTTGAAACTGGGAATCCAAAGTAAAGTTTTCCAATCTACTCCTATTCATATACAATTTTGGGGACAGACAAGGAATTAATCTGGCCCTGGACCTCTTTTGTCACCTCTGATCATGGAGGACACAGGAGGGGAATTCTCTATAAATAAGAAGTCGCTGGAATGCGCAGACAGTTCAGTTCTGTTTACTGTGACAACTTGTCGCGACAAGCACACCTGAAAAGTAATTTCATTCCCATAAATTCCCTAGCATTAGACGATGGAATTGAAGAAAATCAAGTGACAACACCCTTTTTCTTTAACTACCCATACCTACCACCTGTGTTGAAGTAATGTAATTCCACCAGACAATTTTCATTGTTTCTTTTTTTTATTTTTAAATAAATCTTTATTATTGAAGATAATTCCACCCAGGGAGTCATCTACTTTTATGAAGACATTATTCAAAGAACACCACAGCTCAGTAAAAATGGAAGAAAATAAATAATTTTTTCTTTTTTCTTGCTGGTAATCACAATGCAATCCACTAGATGACATGGTCAACTGTAAATAGCACCACAACCGACGGAGATGCACCCAGTAAAGTTACTATGGGCACATGTTCATATTATTTGAAATGGCAAAATTGCAAATGCATTCAATGCAATAGATAATAAAATACAAAATAGGCAGATGTTGATAACAATGATTTACAAAAGGTATTTGATATGTTGGCAATATTTGCGAATCAATATAATGTTTAAAATTAAAACAGTTTCCCTTACAAGATAAAGTTTGTTTACATTTTTCTTTTCTTTTTTTTTATAAAGTTTTCTTTCTTCATTTTCAATTAAATACAATCATTTTTTTTATATTTTTATAGTGTTATATAGGAATAAAATGTCGCTGCCAACACTGGAGTTTGAACACAGATCACCAGAGAGCAAACACAGGTGATCCTATTTTGAATAAGTAGATCACATGGTGGTAAAGGAAATGTATATATGGGAATTAGCATGACATCTAAGGAATCACTATTCGGATTACTATTCAGATCAATATTTGTTGGTTACTTTTTGAGCAAGTATTTTCGAGCAATTACTATTAGTGCGAATGTTATTCGAAGGCTCTGACACCAGTATTGTTTAATCTGCAATTACAAAGTCTCTACTACAATGAGCATTACAAAAGTGGCAACAAGTGTTTGTTGACATCACAAAATATAGTTTTTATTAATATATAGAAATATAAAGTCATATTAAACAGAAAAGTATGATTAACAGCTTCAAAGATATTACTGGGTATGTCTAGTTATAGCACCTTTCCTTGAAAAATTCTGAAATAAATTTTGAAATAGAAATTGGAAGAAGAAGCACACAATGGCTAAACATTTGGTTCCTTTCTATTTAATATTGCAAAAAATTAACTATTTCAGTGAAATATATGACATTGAGATTTTAACGGATAATATGGTACTTTTCAAAAAAAAAAATAGGGATAGCTGTACTATAGTGTTGTACTATATTCAAGCATGTAATTATGGCATAAGGAATTTTCAATTTATCAAAATTAATGGAAAAGCATCCAGCTTCAGAAATTCATATCCCTGCTTAACACTAGGATGGCCAGCTCCTTTGACATCTTTATTT